>JAMZAV010001892.1:12500-103671 GCA_024449915.1 Sweltsa coloradensis
AAAAAAAAAAAAAAGTTTTTTGGGGGGGTTTGGGGGGTTTTTTTTTGGTTTTTTTTTTTTTTTTTGTTTTTTAAAAAAGGGGGGGAAATTTTTTTTTTTGTTGTTTGGTTTTTTTTTAAAAAAATTTTTTTTTTTTTTTTTTTTTTTTTTTTTCCCCTTTTTTTTTAAAAATTTTTTTCTAAAAAAAAATTTTTTTGGAAAAAGGGGGTTTTTTTTAAATTTTTTTTTTTTTTTTTTGGGGAAAAAAAAATTTTTTTTTGGGGCCCTTTTGGGGTTTTGTTGGGGTTTTTTTTTTTTTAAAATTTTTTTTTTTTTTTTTGTGTTAAAAAAATAATTTTTAAAAACCTTTTTTTTTGGGGTTTTTTTTTTTTTTTTTTTTTTGTTCTGTTTTTTGGGGGGGCCCCCCGGGGGGTTAAAATTTTTTTTGGGGGGTTTGCGTTTTTGGTTTTAATTTTTTTTTTTTTTTTTTTTTTTTAAAAAAAATTTTTTTTTGGGGGGATTTTTTTTTTTTTTTTTTTTTTTTTTTAAAAAGGGGGGTTTTTTTTTCCCCCTTTTTTTTTTTATTTTTTTTTTTTAAAACCCCCTTTTTTGAAAAATTTTTTTTGTTTTGGGGGGGGAAAAAAAAATTTTTTTGTTTTTTTTTGGGGGTTTTTTGGTTTTTTAAAAATTTTTTGGGGGTAGGGGTTTTTTTTTTTAAAAAATTTTTTTTTAAAAAACCGTGTTGGGAAAAATTTTTTTTTAAAAAATTTTTTTTTATTTGGGTTTTTCCTTTTTTTTTTTTTTTAAAAAAGGGTTTCCCTTTTTTTTTTAAAAAGGGGGGGTTTTTTTTTTTTGGGGGTTTTTTTTCCCTTTTTTGTTTTGTTTTAAAAAAAATTTTTTTTTTTAAAAAGGGTTTTTGGTTAAAGTTTTTGTGGTTTTTTTTTTTATTTTTTTTTTTTTTTTTTTGGGGAAAAAACCCCTTTTTTTTTTTTGTTTTGGGGGTTTGGGGGGGTTTTTCCCTTTTTTTTTTCCCAAATTTTTTTTGTTTGTTCCCCAAAAGGGGGAAAAACCTTTTTTTGAAAAGGGGGTTTTTTTTTTTTTTTTTGTTTTTTTCCCTTTTTTAAAAATTTTTTATTTTAAATTTTTTTTAAAAATTTTTTTGGGGTTTTTTTTTTTGGGGTTTTTTTTTGGTTTTTTTTTTTTAAAATTTTTTTTCCCGGTTTTGGGGTTTTTTTTTTTTTAAAAAAATTTTTGTTTTTTTGGGGCCCAAAAAAAATTTTTTTTTTTTTTTTTTTTGGGGTTTTCCCTTTTTTTAAAAACCGTGGGGGAAAAAAATTTTTTTCTTTTTCCCTTAAAATTTTTTTTTTTTTTTTTTTTTTTGTAAAAAATTTTTTTGGGTTTAAAAAAACCCTTTTTGGGGTTTTTTCACTTTTTTTTTTTTTGGGGTTTTTTTTTTTTTATTGGGGGGAAAAAAAAAATTTTTTTAAAAATTTTTTTTGGGGGTTTTGGGGGGGTTTTTTTTTTATTTTTAATTTTTAATTTTTTTAAAAAATTTTTTTTTAAAAAAGGGGTTTTTAAAATTTTTTTTTTTTTTTGGTTTGGGGGTTTTTTTTTTTTAAAAAAAATTTTTTTTTTGGTTTTTTGGGGGGGGTTCCAAAAAAATTTTTTTAAAAAATTTTTTTTTTTTTTTTTTGGGGGCCCCCCCCCCCCCTTTTTTATAGGGGGGTTTTTTTTTTTTTGGGGGGTTTTTTCCCTTTTTAAATTTTTTTTGGGTTTTTAAAAAAAATTTTAAAAGGGGGGCCCCCTTTTTTTTTAAAGGGGGGGGGGGAAAAAAAAAAAAAAACTTTTTTAAATTTTTTTTTTTTTTTTTTTTTTTTTTTTTTTTAAAAACCCCAAAAAAAAAAAAATTTTTTTTTTTTTTTTTTTAAACCAAAAAAATTTCTAATTTTCCCAAAATTTTTTAAAAAAAAAAAAACCAAACCCCAAAAAAATTTTAATTTTGGGGTTTTTTTTTTTTTTAAAAATTTTTTTTTCCCCCCCCCTTTTTTAAAAAAAAATTTTTTTTAAAAAAATTTTTTTTCAAAAAACCCCTTTTTTTTTTTTTGGGGGGGGGAAAAAATTTAAAAAAACCCCTTTTTTAAAATTTGGGGGCTTTTTTAAAAAAAAATTTTTTTTGGTTTTTTTTTTTAAAAAAAAAATGGAAAAAAAAAAAACCCCCCTTTTTTTTTTGGGTTTTAAAAAATTTTTTTTTAAAAAAATTTTTTTTTAAAAAAATTTTTTAGAAAAATTTTTTTTTTTGTTTTTTTCAAAATTTTTTTAATTTTGGGGGTTTTTAAAAACCCCCAAAAAACCCCCCCAAAAAAAAATTTTAAAAAATTTAAATTTTTTTTAAAAAATTTTTAAAAACCAAAGTTTGATAGTGTTGGTTTTACACAGCCGGGACAAACCATGTATGTTCGAATAACCGTGTTCGTGTGTAGTGTGTGCGTTTATTCACCTAATTTGTATTTGTTGTACTACTGTGTGGTACAAAACCATGTATTTCGAATAAACCGTGTTCTGGTGATAGTGTTGCACACGCCTGCCAACCCAGCACAGACGTCACTGAACGCAGATGATATCGAACGATCCGAGCTCTGACGTAGGTGGATCGTGTTCCGTATTGTAAGCGTTGGGTTGTGGGCTGGTTCACACCAACAGCTCGCAGAGGATTCGGGCAGAAACACGTAGTTTTGTATACTAGGCCGCTTCGCGAAAGCTTTTTCCAGTCGCGTTGATGGATGAGCTTTTTTTAATATTTATGTCCAATGATTACGTTTTTAAGTGGAATCTCATTACTTTTTGTTAATTATACATCAGTAAAAGGCTTAATTTCTATGAATTTTACAATTTTTTTTCATTCTTTCAAAAGGCACTACATCACAATAATCTTTATGTCAATGGTCAGAATCGGCCCAAATATCACGAAAATATCGTATTAAAAATTTAAAAAAATCGTAAAAGTATGATAATCATAATTATTTGATCTTTTGTATTAAAAAACGTGGCAAGTCTGAATTCAGAGAATTTGAAGGTCACTTCAAATCAAACAAAAATACAAACAGAAAAACACCCGAGCTAATTTTTTTTTTTGGGGGGTGGGGGTCGTTCAAATTGAAGTCATCGCTTCGCTCATCCAATAAATGCATTGCTTTGGAAAAAACAAAAACGGCAATTTTTGCTAGACTATTATGAATATATTTATATAATGAATAAAAAACACTGGCTTCAAATTTGAATATTGGAAGCGGTTTATGGTGGAAACTGGAAAGGCAATTTTTTTTATTATTAAACACTACATTTTTATTTCAAAGCCTCACATTTACTAGATGGATGTTGTAGGCCATAATCACCTTCAAGTTTCTAGGTGGTTCATATCTGCTATTAGGCGAGCTGTAACTGTAAGCATGCTAGAAGAGACCATCCAAGCAGAATTGAATGCCAAAATATATTTCAGACACACCCTTACTTTAATGCCGATATGTCTGTTATGCTCTGAACTTGAACCGTATTATCGATGCGTGAGAGCATGCATGTTTGAAGAGTGTTGGTAGGCGAAGCGTGTTATGTTGGGACATGCGGGTAGCCTACGGTAGAGGGGATTGCGAGCTCTTATCGATCGCTACATTTGAAATTTAAATCGCGCGCACAATATTCAGTCACCTTGCCGCAAAGAGCGAGAGGTACTCGGGCAACAAAACCTTTACAGTTCAAGCCGACGATAAGGTTTCCACTTACTAAGCCGCTTCGCGAACGCTTTTTCTAGTCGCGTTGATGGATGAGCTTTTTTTGTAAGTTTTTTTGTATGCGAGGGATCTCCTTACTTCTTCAAGTCCCATTGCAAAATAATTTTTGTTAAATTAGGATATTTGTTATATAGTATTAATTGCTATGGTAATATCAATTAATAGAATGTAAAATATCTGGAGGCCCGAAGATTTACTTTTTGAACGCATTGTATTTATTGTTGTCAAGTTTCTATGGTTACTTGTTAATTATACACCCAAAAATTCATATTAAAACCTTTATTTCTATGGATTCTTAGTAACTTTTTCAACTTTGTCTTTCAAAAGGCAATACATCGCCATTACCAATGTCCATGTGAAATATGAACGTTGTAGCCCCACCCGCTTGGTCAGAAACGGCCCAAATATCACGAAAATATCGCATTACAAATCGGAAAAAATCGTGAAAGTACGAAATTCATGAGAAATATTTCTTCGATTGTACCCAAAAACGTGGCATGTCTAAGTTCAGAGATTTCGAAAGTCCCCTCCAATTTTCATCAAGATCGCATATGCCGTTTGCCCAGTAGATCGCGAACAAACATAGAAAAACAAACCAACAAAATATATAAAAAAAAAAACACCCGAGCTAATTTTTTGGGTGGGTCAGTGAAATTGAAGTCTTCGCTTCGCTCATCCAATAACAGGTATTGGAGACGAAACAAAATATTTGATTTGATATTGCTTAACGTCTCTTATTAATGCTCTAAGGCTATTCGAGACGATCAGGGGTGATATATGAGGATGAAGTATGAATAGAAAGGAGGAGGGGAAACCCATTACCGGCACGTAGCCTACTCCTTTTGAAAAGTACCTACGAGACCAACGGCTTTACGTCCCATCCGAAAGGACGGTGCAAGTGCAACCTTGACAGTCATATAGGTTCCTCCACTAACCCGGACTGCCGAGCAGACATCGAGGAGAACGAAGCCGTTACACTAGCTCTCGAACCCTCCATCTGCTCTAACCAACGGTATACGTGTGTCTCAGGACACACTCACCCCCTAACCAGGCCCGAAGGTTGATTAACTTCGGTGTTCGAGTAGGAACCGGCTAAACGACCTCGGCTAAACCGCTGGCTGTCTGTCTGTGCGTGTGTCACATCCAACGATTGTCCTCCAGTATAGTTTATATGTATCCAACGTTTGTCCTCCAGTATAGTTTATATGTATCCAACGATTGTCCTCCAGTATAGTTTATATGTATTTATAGTTTTAATAACTGAAAATGATGAACATGACCTGCAATTAAAATATATACTATTTTTAGAATGCTTTTGGTGACCTTAGGACTAGGAGTAAGGGTGGCAGTGTGACTGCGAGCACCCAAGAAAGTCAAGCACTAGTTCCTCGACCATTTGTGAGGCTAGAACACGCATGGAACAATAACGACGGGCTTTGCTCCCTAGTTTCCTTAATTTCCTTATTTTATTAATCAGTAAGTTACAAGACTTTCGTTTCGAGACATAAAATTTTGCATTTATTGGCGTTATTTTAAGTCAAGTGTGAAAAATATATGACAATCTGATTAGTTTTACGAACACATATTTGTTTAAATATAAAAAGTAGTATAATTTCAATGAAATACAATTTGTAAAAGTAATTAAAACTTTTGCGTTTACCAGCACTAAAATTTAGGAGTACAGTCACCTGTCATGGCGTCCTCGAGATGGCCACCAAAACAATTACTCAAATTCATATAATTCAAGAAGTAGGCCTAATTATCGGATTTGAATCAATCCGGTACGGTTTTCATGAGTTTTGAATACTCTACAAAAAATATCATAAAGGTTTGAAATTTTTTCATCGTTTATGCTGCTTGGTCACAATATAATTGTTGTGAATCTGAATACAGTTTATGAACTTAAATTTCTCTTTCACCCTTTTTTATAGAACTCGTCATATTGTCAATGTTTTGCCATTTGTATTATTTTGAAATTTTATTAGGTAGGTCATAATGCGCCACTCTAGGGGAGGAAATATTCCATGTTGGTCAGAACCAGCCACGGGTAGCCAGGCAATGTTTAACACTTATATTATAGCTTCCGTGTGTGCTATCTACAGGCGCAACAAGTCGATGTGTGTCAGCTTATCGGCCTGTGATAGGCACTCGCTAGCCGCCTGGCTCTAATGCTCTGGCCACAATGTACTTCACTTCCACTTGGCTCGTTGAAGCAAGCGCGGGAAAAGTATTTATGATATTTGAGCTTAGAGCTCGGGCCAACTTTTATTATTGTTAAATATCCATTAAAAAACTCGCTTGATCTAAAAATCCAGTTATTTCATATACAGTCATGGATCATTTTCGACCTCTTTCCACAAAAAAAAATCATTTTTGGGACGACGATAACAAATGGATGAGCGCATGTCGCTATCAAACAGCTCATTTAAACTATTTTTCCGCAACGCATGTTTGTGAAATTACTACAAATTACCTGTTTGGTGGCATATTTGGTGGCAGTTAATAACAAAAAAGTAAGCAAAAAATAATAAGCTCTGATCACGCGATTCACAAATTCTTACTTGCAAATTTTGGTACAAATTACAACCCGATAGGACAAACGATGGTGCTTCCAAGTGTTATCCTCCTTTGCAATCAGTTTTTTAACTGAATTTGATAGACGTTAGATAACTAGATAAATAAATAAATAAATAAATAAATAAATAAATAAATAAAAAGTGATCCAGACTAAACTGCGTCAAACGCATTTACGAATATTGTCATACAATACAAACATTGATCTTCATAGAATTACTTTGATATAGCCTATTCAATAATATTGAAATGAAATAGGTCAAATTGTCAACAAAGGGTAAAGTAGGATATTTTAGCTAAAATTAACCCAAAATTTGTTTTAGTACAAAATGCCACAAATGAATTTAAACTTTATTTAGCACCAATATTCAAAAATAATATTTATCAATAGCACTCAAAATCTATCAAAAGTTCTACAGATAAACTCTTCACCAAATTGATCATATTTAGAATTCTTATGGTTAAAGCTAATTTAACGTGACTCTAATTAGAGTGATTAAATTATTTAATTTTAGAAAACAATGATGACCAGAACAGAGCAAGCTCTACAAATGCGATACGAAAGGAGAGACTTATAAAGCAACGGTTAACATCTTTCTTTCTCAATATTTCCAGGTTGTAATGGAGTAAACCGCTGACTTCCTCGTCCGCTTCGGGTATAACCTCATGTCCGGTTTTCCGCGGTCGGTGAACGCAACGACTAGGATATTATAATGCAATACAGCTTAAGAGGGCATGTGACACATTTCGCAGTAAGCATATAGCTGTTCGCTCGGCCAAGAAGCATCCGACGTATATGAAACTTTGCAAAAATGTCAATAAAACATACATAGACAACCTGGCTCTCATAGATTTTCAAATTTTTTTCTTAATCACGCAGAAAAAAATCGCGAATATGATCAATTTTGGAGGTTTTAACAAAATCAACATTAAAAATCTAATTTATTTTTTAGAAACTACTTTAAAACAAAATTTGGAAATGTGTTACTGCATCCACATTCGTGACATATGTTCAAAATTTCAAACACCTGCGGTGTCAGTCGGTCGAGCGAACAGCAATTTACCTAAGACGCATGTCCTATACTCTCTTAAGAGGGCACGTCCCAGACAATCACAAAACATTGCTCACGGGAAAAGGGTCTGATTGACAAATAACAGAATCAGAAGACTCAAATAAACACACGATTGTAAAGGAAAGCGATACACCTATGCTAAAATGCTATTCAATTGTCAGTATACTTTTGAATGCGTTTTTGCGGATTTTTACAAAATGGCAGTTTTTGGCAATACTTTGAGTATGTCTGTTTGTTCGCTCTCTACCGGACAAACGGGATATGCGATCTTGATGAAAATTTAAGGGGACTTTCTAAATCTCTGAACTTACATCTGTCAGTTTTTGGGTACAATCGAAGAAATATTTCTCATGAATATCGTACTTCTACGATTTTTTTTCGATTTTTAGTGCGATATTTTCGTGACATTTGGGCCGATTCTGACCAAACGGGTGGGGCTACAACGTTCATATTTTACATGGACCTTAAGGTAATGGTGATGTATTGCTTTCTGAAAGATAAAGTTGAAAAAGTTAGCCAGAATCCATAGAATAACGGTTTTAATATTACAGTAACAATAGAAACTTGACAACAATCACCTACAATGCATTCAAAAAGCACTTGCAAATGAAAAGTGGTCCTACGCAAACTAAAAACTTACAAAAAAGCTCATCCATCAACGCGGCGGGACTTAAGCGTTTTCCTAGTTTAGAAAACAAATCGTTTATAAATCAACTTCTAAAGCCCTCAGCTTAATAAAGAACCATGTGTAAAGTGTAACGCACTATCATTAATCTTTCATCACGAGTCGGATATTTTTGCGAGAGTATTTTTTAGATAAATAACATGGGCAGCAGCGGAAAGTGATTTCTTAAGAAAGTCTCGCATCAGGCGCGTATGAAGGGGGGGGGATGGGGGAATAGATCACCCCCACTTTTCACGCTGGCACTCCAATCAAGAAATCTACCTGATCACATTTGACAAGTATACCTCAAGTGTATAAGTTATCATTGCAGACAGTAGATTGTGATGTGTATTCTTAACATCCCGAGTATTCTGTGTTCTTCATTACATAAAAATATTAGGTTGAAATTTACTAAAATGGGCCACTTCACGATCATTTTTTCCGAGTTTTTAGATCGCAGATAGATGCTGTAAAACATCGATTACTGAGTCCGAGTGCAGTTAAAACATGACGACTGTAAAATGACCTGAAACGTTCCATAACCTTGAAGTTTCTATTTATCGAATCAAAATTAATGACAATTAATATTGTTCACCTACTTCCCTTGACATACTTGTATGCAAATGACGATGAAATTAAAACAATTTGATCACTAGAAACTTATTATAATGAAGATGCAAAATTTTAGTAAGCAAATCTATTCGAATTCAAAGATTTAGATCAGGTTGCCCATATAAGTTGACAGTACGAAAATGTTTAATATTATATTGATGTTTTTAATATTTGGATACGCAAACGAAAAAAGTTTGTTTTGTAATTTTGTACATAAATCTTATTAATGAAATTAAAAACGAGTTGATATAATCAAAGCTTCAAGGTGAGTCAATGATAATTATATATCCCTATGACAATCATGTAGGACTAAGCTTTTAAACAAGCAGATAGAATGATCGACTAACAAGACACACGCAAGGATGATATTCACATTATAAATATATTAGCTAAATCATCAAAGTGACAAAAAAAAAAATAAAATAATAACTATGATACTGAAGCATTTTCTCAGTCGATTTAAAGTAATTATGAGTCCAAACTGTAACGAGAAACGAATAATCTTCAATGGAGCATCGTGCATTGTTCAAAAAAGGTTTTCGGTCCTTTTTTAATCAATTGAGGACATAAGAAAGAAATAATCCATTTAATTAACTGAAGACATTAAACTAAAACATTGAAACTTAGAGATAGGAAGATGTAAGCGCTTTACGATTGGCCGGATAGAATGAGGGATTAGTTCACAATCCCCTACTTCCCATTCCTTCGCCCCATCCAATTGGGAAATAGTTCTATAGCATTGCAAATAAATTATCAGTTCGCAGAAAATAAGACAGCGAATCTTGGAGATAGAAATATACTGGAGCATTACGATTAATCTGATAAGGAATTATTCAACTAGAAAATAGTTATATTGCTTCAGAAGTATCAAGTAAGAAAATAAGATTAGGGAACTCTGAGATGGAGACTAAGAAGAAAATAATATCTTCTCTTCAGATTACAAAAAAGGTTTATTGGAGAGAGAAATATTAAAATCGAAAATAAGATGAAAAACTCATAGATGGAATCATTTCGGTGGATTCAAATTTAGTTTGGGTATATTTTCAACAACATCCACAAACTAAGATATTGTTAATTTATATGATTGAAAAATTCGTGACTTTAGAACAGAATTGAAATTTATTAGTCACAAATTTGCAGTGTTTTAATTGGTAATGAGCTGTCTGAATTCGTTTGTTTACCCATCAGTTGAATGTAATTATTTCTTTCATGCAGTGGCGGCTTGAACCCCTGAAAACCCGCGGGGCCAACTTCATAGTATTACACCCACCCACACATGGGCGCCCGCAGGAATTTTGGCAAGGAGGGGCAAAGATTACAATTTGTACTTTCGTTGGGCAAACACGGGGATTTGGGGGCAACAATAGCGCCGCAGGCGAAAATTTTTAAAATCAGGTTTTTAGAACGCATTTGGTGTTTTAGAAAAAATTAGGGGCTGAATACAGTACCAAATTATGCAATTTTTTGTGCAGTCGATACTCGAAACTAGAAAACCACCAAAAGGAAACCTTCAAATATCCCCCCCTCATTTTTTTTGTCCTTTAGTCAAAAGCTACAGATTCTCAACATTGAGATGGGCGGGTATTAGCTTTTTTGTCCACTGAGATTATCTGACTTTCCCCTACCTCACATCTTCGCTTTGGCAATCCATTTATTGTGACGGTCAAAACTTGCATTAATCCATGGAGTGGTATTCTTTTCAAAACACAAGACGAACTATTGCAGGTAAAAGACACATAAAGCTACTTATCTCGCAGAAAGTAATGGCAACCATTAAATTTAACAAATGTTCATCAATAAGAAATCGACTGTACAAGTTTAATAATAAATCCACACATCAAATGAAGGCTACTTAGCACTGCTGCTTGCTCGGGACCAGGGGCACCCCGTTCTGCGGGCGCCCATGCACCCAATTTTGGTGTCTTAAAACACGTTTTCAGGCGAGCCCTTGGATACGCCGTAGCAAACTAAACATACCCATCGGCAAGGGCGTCCACAGAATCTTGGACGGGACGGGCAAAATAAAACAATAGCGCCGCAGGCGAAAAATTTTAAATCATGTTTTTAGAGTGCATTTGGTGCGTTTTTAGAAAGAAAAAAGTAGTGGGCTAAATGCAACATCAAAATAAGTAGTTTTTGTGCAGTCGAATTGACATTACCAGGATGTTTAGGCGACGTGTGTACCCTTCTTAATTCATGTTAATTTATATAAAAATGGAACGAATATTCTAATTCACACCTGTACATTTATTTTATTTCATCGGAGATGGCAATAGTTGGATATGTCCTTGATTTTTACTATAATTAGTAGGCGCCTTACAATAATGTTATTTATATTTTTAGGGGTGTTGTAATTTTCTATTTTTAATGTATTAATTACTTTATTAATTGTCTTACCACAGCGCTAACACATCAGTGTATTACATTTTTTCCTGTGTCTACGCAAGTAATATAGGTTCATACATAAACATTGGTATGGTTTTCTTGTATTAATTCCCACTACAGTGACACCCTCTTTTTCGTTTTTCGTCGTGTTTTTTCTTTTATTCTCTCTCATATTTTTTTCTCAATAATAACTTTCTTTGCCCCTCTCTCCCCCCCCCCAGGCTACTGGAGCAACCGCTACCTTGCTCCCGTGGGGTGGGCGCTACTGTCCTGGAAGGTCTCGTCTTTGAGCTCGATTGGGGTTGGGTCTTGCTTGAGTATAAAGCTAATTCATGCATTTCGTTTTTAACAAAAATGTTGGCTCAAGAAGAAACCGAAGAAAATAGGACTATCAAATGTTAAAAGCTTGGCTAGGGATCTTGGAAGCAAAACCAGGGGGGGGGGGGCACCAGCCCCGTGCCCCACCCCTTGCGGACACCCATACCCACCGGGCACCACTGGTAGTATTCTTGATGGTACCGCGCGTTTGGGAGACCTTGTACTTTTTCAGTTTATTTGTCACGATCTTTTGAGCGCGCATTTTAAAACCATCACAATTATACATTCCCATCTGACACGAGAATTGGCTTGTTCGGGAAGTTTTCATCATACAGGCATGATACTATTTCTTTTATCGCTCATATAGGTAACAAACACTCAATGATTAATTAGCCTACTTACGTCCACCCCCCACACTCCACCCCCATACACCCTGAGCTGACCACCCACCCACCTATTTCCCGCGGGGCCATGGCCCCGAATTTATATGGTCGGGCCGCCACTGCTTTCATGCTTTAAAGCAGTTGCAAGCGTTGCAAGTAGCCCATGTGAAATGGTGCAATTTAAACTTATTCGGGTAACCCGAATCTGAGAGGGGCTAGATCCGAATCCATATTTTACTACCCGATGTCATCCCTACTAACTATAGTTGGTTTTGTTATTATGTGTCAGCTCAGCAAAGTTACTTCTAATTTTACGCTTAAAAATAATACAAATTTTATATAATTAACCAAATCCACACAATTGAAAAAAGGTGTCATCATATATATTTCATCTTTGTTTTGAAAATATAGTCGTCGGCTTGTTTAATTATTCCGTCATAATATAACGTGATGTTTTAATTTTATATTTTCAACTTTGGATCTTTTCTTTTTTTATTGCTGTACATCTTTACGTAAGGAACGGAAGAGGGATCATAAGTCCTCGGCAGATTATACCGGGATTCTCATATCACCGACGAAGAAGATGGAAATGGATTCATTACGAGAAAGGGAGGGAGGAAATTGAACAGGACGCGGACTGTATTAAATTCTTCAAGACTATAATTTGATATTTGATTCCCAGCCTTCGAATATTTCGAGAGTTTTTCAAGATGAAAAATTCGTGATCAAGTACATATACGAGAAGACGAGACAGACAGTGAAATATAAACAATACTAAACTATGATTCATTGGCGCGAACATGCGATAAAAAAAGATACACTTCTTTCCATTCCCATATTAACAAATAACAACCTTTTTAGGTTTAAAAACTAAAGGCGTTAAGTTAAAAATATTCCAAAATGTATATGAAATCTGCTACACATTTTGGAGATCAAGCGATTTTTAAATGGGCATTTATTGTTGTAAAATAGTTGGCAGTTAATAATATTGACGAAAACAAATATATTTTCTGTTTGAACATCGCACAACGCCGTTGGATATAATTATAATTATTCAAAAACTTTTCAATTTGTATTTTTTATTGGTGTTTATTTGTGTCAAACTAAGTATAGTCGCTAAATAAATAAAACTCCCATAGATTTGAAACTAAGATGGAATAGGACACATGTGACATATTGCACGTAACCGCGTTCTGCGTTCTGTAGGCCTAACGATTTTTACGTTTTCACACACGTGCGCGACCCGGCACCTCCACCAAAATCATTAATAATACTCGCACACCCCTACAGAAAATGAACTATCTTCTTGAAAGTGGAAGAACTATTTCATTGTTTTTACTATTAGTATTTATCAGGGGCTGTATTTTTTTTTTTAAGTAAAACATTATATTTCTTGCACGGTATAGTTAAGAAAAAACCAGGACACTTCCTCCTCAAAATTGCAAACCGGAACAAATACGTCATTTTAATGAGTCTCTCGGGACACCGGTACAAGTGTTCTGAAAACGGTACTGTACCGGTCAAACCGGTACGTCTGGTCACCTTACCTATCCTATCCTCTCAACATTCTTGGATACAGTTTAATAGTAAAGGCGGCGATGCCGAGATTTCTGTACCCGGATGATTGTGGTGCAGAGTATGGACCACATCCGATATTACACCAGACAGGTGGAGTTCAGGCGTCGAGAACGTTGATATCGCTGTAGTGACCATAGATACTAGGAAAACGCTCAAGTCCCGCCGCGTTGTTGAGCGAGCACCGGTACGTGCAACACGACCCGAGTACGACATTCCCATAATGGTACATACCAATAAGTCTTGACTGATTTAGCTGAAAACTTGTAAAATAGGAGAGAATGTTGTACTTATTGACCCTGAAAAAATTTCATAACGATCGGAACAGTTTTTTTTTTTTTTTTTTTTTTTTATAACCAACGATCGTATTTTGTTAAAAAAAAAAAAAAAACTATACAGCAACCTGCATAGGTGGTATGTACATGTGTGCAAAATTTCAGGTCGATTAGAGAAACGGTGCGACCTCTACCGAAGCAGAAACAGGAGGGAAAAAAAAACAAAAAAAACAGACATTCGAGCCATAAGAGTCAAGTGGAGAGCTCGCTCGGCTCGCTATAGTAGGCTAGAACCGCAGTCTCCAATACGTCCGCACAGGCGCGAGCGTAGCAAATTTAAGCGTCAATCTTACCAATTCAAAATGGCGATTTGACGTTTTAATTTATGCTTTTTTAATGCAATCAAGTATTTTACTGGATTGTTTGATACGGTTTTAGCTTGTGAAGCATGGGAATGCACAATAACAGAAACAATAAGAAGTTATTGCATAAGAGAATTTAATAATCATTTGATGTTAATGGCTAATATGCGCACCTGTCAAACTGACGGCCATCTTTAAAAATATTTTGGCAACAAATCGCTCCCATCTACTTAGCATGCAAACAGTAATTTCAAGATGGTTTCAAATTGTCACGGAAGTGGACCAATGACTGCGGATCTAGCCTACTATAGGTGTTTAATATGGCTGTGACGGCAAATATAATGCCACGTATTCTGGGGTTCGCAGGGGCGCGTTTCAAGCTTTCTCCTTTGATCTTCTTCACGACTAATACCATATTTATCTCATTTCGCGCTTAACGTCTACAATGCACTAAACTTCCAGTGGCGTAGGAACCGGTGGGGGGGGGGGGGGGGGGGAATTAACTAACGTGAGTTAAATATTAATACCAGAATTTTCGTAGTAAATAAAATATGCACATACTAATACAATTCGACAGGTAACCTTGATTAAACGAATATGTTTGCCTGTATGCTTTGTCATTAAGGAAAAAAATAGGTTGAAATTTACTAAAATTGGCCACTTCAGGTTTATTTTTTTAGTTTTTAGATCTCAGATAGTGTAAAACATCGTTTACAGAGTCCGAGTGTAGTTAAAACATGACGAAATAACTGAACAATGGTGAAAATTTTTCCTTCCGCCCACAAAATCAGCTAATGGATTTGCTCCCCCCAACTTTCCCAACTTTCCTACGCGCCTGACTACTTTCGTACTTTTCGGGTCTAAGATGATTGTGTACGATATAACATACCACGCACTTATCAGGGCTAAATTTCATGGATTTCAAAATTAATTATAGTCATTATTCATTTTTAACACAAAATGATAACGAACGGAACCCGATTTGTATTTTTAGATCGCCGTGCACATAACAATATGACCCCGCCAGCTCACGCGAAAAGAAACGCACGGTTGTGTGCATACGTTGTAAGTGGCTCAATATAGAGCCTATTTTATACATAGGCCGACATGTATTTTAAGAACCTGCCAATGCTTCTGTTGCACCATTCTTCATCATTATCCACCCCTTGTTTCGATTTCACGCTCTTTACAGATAACTAAGTACTTATTTCTTGTACAACGATCATTTAACCATTCACCTAACTAGGAAAACGCTAAAGTCCCGCCGCGTTGATGGATGAGCTTTTTAAAGTTTTTAGTTTGCGTGGGATATCTTTACTTTTGCAAGTGCTTTGTTTTGCTACCTACGCATTGTAAGTGATTGTTGTCAAATTTCTTTTGTTACCTGTCAATTGGTATTATTTACCGTAAAAACTTATATTAAAAGCTTTATTTCTATGGATTCTGGCTAACTTTTTCAACTTTTTCTTTTAAAGGTACTACATCACCATAACCTTAATGTCCATGTATAATATGAACGTTGAAGGCCCACCCGTTTGGTCAGAATTGGCCCAAATGGCACGAAAATATCGCACTAAAAGTCAAAAAACTTATATTAAAAGCTTTATTTATATAGATTCTGACTAACTTTTCCAACTTTTTCTTTCAGAAAGCAATACATCACCATTACCTTAATGTCCATGTGAAATATGAACGTTGTAGCCTCACCCGTTTGGTCAGAATTGACCCAAATGGCACGAAAATATCGCACAAAAAGTCAAAAAACTTATATTAAAAGCTTTATTTCTATAGATTCTGGTTAACTTTTTCAACTTTTTCTTTCAGAAAGCAATACATCACCATTACCTTAATGTCCATGTGCAATATGAACGTTGTAGCCCTACCCGTTTGGTCAGAATCGGCCCAAATGTCTCGAAAATATCGCACTAAAAATCGAAAAAAATCGTAAAAGTGCGATATTCATGAGAAATATTTCTTCGATTGTACCCAAAAACGTGGCACGTCTAAGTTCAGAGATTTCGAAGGTCCCCTTTAATTTTCATCAAGATCGCATATGCCGTTTGCCCGGAATCGTGCGAACAAACAGACAAAAAAACAAACAAAAAAAAAAAAAAAAAAAAAACAACCGAGCTAAATTTTTTGGGGGGTCAGTGAAATTGAAGTCTTCGCTTCGCTCATCCAAAAAAAATGCGTACCTATCCTAAAAGTCCAACAAAAATTGCAATTTTTGGTCGATATTTAAAAATTTTGTCGGACTAAACGGGGTCAAAATTTTATAAAAAAAAATCAAACCATGTACGAGGATTGATTGGTATCATCTTTCTGAGTATGCACATTAACATTATCTTTATTGATAGCAAAATGTCGACGTATAGTTTAAAAAGTACGAAAGTAAATTTTCGAATGTCAATTGATGATATTTCAAACCTCGTTTCGTCGTTGTTAATAATATAAAAGCAATGTATAGGATGCAGTAAATTGCATTTAGTGAAATTTCCAGAATTAACTCGATTAAAATGGTGAACTTTGCAGGCTTATTCCATATTATGTAATACTGTAATACGTAATTTTTTCTTGCAAGTTTTCGTGTACTGGATCAGCCCCCCCCCCCGTACACAGGCTTATTTTTTAATCGGGTCTGTTTTTTTTCTTTACTTTTGCGAGATGAAACTCATTTTTTTGACATTTTTACTTTCCTGGCTGAAATTTCGCCTTGACTGTTACAGGTATAAGTATTGCAACCGAGTATGGATATCGAAACAATAATAATATTTGAAGTTGCGGGATAAAACCAAGAGGTATGAATAATGTAAGAAAACAAACAAAAACGGCGCAGATGAACAAAAATTGCATTTCACAACTTATTATTCTAAATATAATATCAGCTGTTTCATTGCCGCCATTTTAACATGGCGGCCGCCGATGGTAGTCGCCATATTGGTCGGCATGAAACGAGAAGCAGCAAATACTGCGAAAAACTCGGATCAGAGACGTTCAAAACGGCCACGTTCATGTATACAGCCATAGATAGCGCGTGCTGTCTCCTTACATTAGCGAGCCTATATTAACCTAACACAAGAGAGTGGCCATACGGGCATATGGGGACAGCGGCCATGTTTTTGCCAATGTCACTTTTTTAGTTTCGTCACTGCCGTAAAACTAAACAAATTTGGCTTGAAAAAGTACTAAGTGGTTGTTGTAGCCACATTGGTTGACAAGCCTGTTTCAAGCCAAATTTTTGTACTTTTACGGCAGTTGATGAAACTAAAAAAGTGACACTGGAAAAAACATGGCCGCCGTATGCCCGTATGGCCACTCTCTTGTGTTAGGTTATAAAGGCTTCATATCGTGGGTCTCATATCATAGGGGCGTATGAACCATTTTCGCGAAAAATGGATTTTGGGGCGTATGCACCATCAGATGGAAGCTGCATCATTTTATCAGACGGCGTATGAAATTTGTGCTATTTTCATAGAATTATTTAGAGTTTTTTTGGCGTAAGACCAAATGGCACTTTCACAACAAGTCAGAGAGGCGTATATGGGTTTATACGCCTTTTTATTTTGGCGTATGGAGCAAACGATGGCTTATACGCCTGTATTGTATTGTATGTTAAAAAACTGAAGTGTCTAGTAATATGGGCGTAAGAGCCATAAATAGGCCAAATGTCAATGTTTTGCAAAATGCTAACTAATAAAAACAACTAATAGTACATCTAATTGTAAAATTGATTAAATTGGTTTGCAAATGTTAACTAGAATTGATAAAGCGTTTTTCGTTCCTCCTGCATATTTTTATGTTTGGCTCATAACGCCCCTATGATATGAGACCACGATATCTCCTTAGATAAATCATGGTGGGGAAATGAGATATAGCATGCAGTGGTTTGCATTGTGCTAGTCTGCGAGGCGATGATGGGTGCGTCGAGGGGTGGGGGGGGGGGGGGGCGTCGGTCGATATCCGTACCTGCGTCCCACAGGTGTACCACTCCCCAGCCGACAATAATAATAATTATTATTTAGAGTAGACGCATACAGAGAGAGCCATTAAACGGTTGTTGAACAGAAGTTATGTCCTTGCCAAAGTCGTTTTGTAGAATACTTAGAATAATAATTTTCGTTTTTTGTTATAGGCCTACAAGACAGATTATAAGAGTACAGAAAAAAAGAAAAGAAGAAAAAAAAAGCACACACCAACAAAGTTTCAAGATGAATTGCTTTCTTTCTTGTTTCGCAACTGACCTTGCTTCTGCTATAGGGGTAACTTTTCTAAGCATACGATGGCAGTCGAAACCAACGGTCATTACATGAATCTTTTCCACACACATTCTCGCAAGAACGAAAACACGTAAGTTTGGGTAATATATGGTTGGTAAATGGATAAGGATGAAGCAATTTGAAATGTTATAAAGCTTTTCGCTAACCGAGCAGAAATGTATATTCAGTACAAGAACGGATACGGAAGTAGGCCTTCCCAAAATACGGAGCGAAGCTAGAGCCAGAGGCGTCCGTCACCATCATGGGCGGATCTAGCCTTGACTCGGCCGAGCTTTTTTCTTAGGGGTGTGATTTTTGGGCGGCTTTTTCGACTGTCAATAGTAATTAGTTACAAGATAGATAAGTTAGGAATTGACAATGGAGAAGTGTGGGATGGAAGAAGTTAGTATTGCAAAACTCTAGGGGCTAGTCTAACTATTCGCCGGTAAAACTCGAGGTGGCGGGGGAAAGCGATTTTTTGTGCAAAGACCTAAAAACACGTTTAAAAATCTGAAATTAGATAAAGATGTCACAGTGATAATTATATATGAAATGAAAATCCGAAGTCATAGTCATGGGGGGGGGCAACCCAACCCGCCCCCCCCCCCCCCCAATAATTTCTTCGTTCACGTTTTTCCCCCAAACCCACACAACTCTAGTGACGCTCCCGAGCTAGGCCTACTTGATCAATAGATTTTCGAAGAACAAGCAATAAATCTTATAATAGTGCATTGAAATTCTTGATGAAGGTGCCGTGTAAGGAAAACGTCCCTTTAAACCATTGTGTTTCATCTTTGTTGATGGGCAATGTCAACAAAAAACTAATGTCAATAGAAGGTCATGTTCGTTTTTTGATCGTGAAACGCAGTGGCGTAACTACGGTGGAAGGGAGGGGGCGAGGGTGGGCACAATATTTATTTGACATGAGGTTTGAATTGATATATTATATGAATATTGTTTGTTTGTTCTTAGTACTTTTCAATTTTTTCATACATCTTTTACAAAGTTTTTTTGTAAAAAAATTCTTCAAAATCTCCACTCACACTCTAAGATTCGTAAAATGTTCCGAGGCTATGCGCCCCTGAACCCCCCCCCCCCCCCCCCATGTTCCCAATAGTGTACTTTACCCAGGAAAGAGCGTATAACCCATTTTTGGATGACACCACTGACTGTACCCACATACCCTTTTCACTAGTTGCTGTGTAGTGCTGACTATTGATCTTTGGAGTTTACAAAAATGTTCGTCCGCCCCCCCCCCCCCGAAAAAAGGACTAGTTACGCCACTGGTCAGACGCGACCCGCGCATAGACGAGCGAACGGAAAGCTGATGGTAATAGGGTGAGTTTTGCACCCTCAACACATCAGGTACACAAATATATTTGTTGCTCGGAAGCAAGTGGATTCATTCATGAATGCAGAAGATCCAGGGTTCAAATCAAGAAGCCGGTTGGACTTGTCAAGCTTATAAATGGACTTTACCCATTAATTTGATACTAAATATTATTAACTGTGTCTTCGGAGTCGTTGTTAAAGCAATGAGTCATAACAATGAATGTGTAACATAAACAAACTCGGATGAATATAATAACGTGAGTGCATGGGTAGATTATTAAATACTATGATATCGTTACACTTTGAATAAATCAGGTATTTAGAACATAAAAATTTATTTTACTACCAATGTTTACCTATAAGATTTCAATTTTCAAGATATAAAACAAAGCGGCAATTGAATGAGTAAGTAGCTATGCACCAAAAAGACGCTTTACAAAATAATGATTTACTAAAAATATTTTCCATGTAAATCTATACAAACTCAGCTTTTAAAAAAGATTGAAAAAACGCAATGAAGGATATAATATCACACTTAGGGGACCTTCACGTTTTTAATTTATAACATTTTTTCGTGGGAAACCCGCCCAGGGTACAATACATGCCCCTCTTCGGCAGGTGTCTAACTAGGTATATTAGAGTTGCATTAACGACTGAGGAAAATCTCGGATAAAACCTTCAGTCAAGATTGCCGGTCTCGATGAGATTTGAAACCGTGACCTCCCGACTTAGAGTCGCGCGCTTAACGCTCGAGCCAACACGGTGAATATAAAAATTCATTTATACCATATTGTATTACAATTTAAACATCGCGAATCCTTTTACTACTCATTTTTGTCAAAGTTGACGTAAAACACGTAAAAAAAGTTTAAAAGAAAGTTTTGTCTGTGCCAAAGAGAAATTATTTAAATAATGATGAGGATAGCGCAGAGACATGTTAAAGCGCTTAGTTTTCTGTTGTTATTTTCAGGTAAACGATTAATATTGTTATCATGTTTCACGTGAACTACATCCGTTGGTTAGGCGTGTACAATACCACCTCCTCTCTATACGTGAGAGTCGAGAGGCAGAAATACGAATTTTATTAGTGTATGTGGTTTGATGCAATGGGTATCAAAATAATAATGACATTGCCTTAATTAAGTGCATAATGATAATAATGTACTGGCTGGTCTTTCAGTGTGCATGTATCGGTCCAGTATTTTCTATCTAGTTTTCAAATGACTCATTGTATGTAAGTTAGTACCTATGTAGAAAGGTAAGTGTGTATACAACGCAAGAAAATATCAACGGTCAATTTTTCATGCACATGGTATACAACAAATTGTCATCAGAAGTATTGAGTTAAAAAATGTCAAGAATGGACACTTAAAGATAGAGAATAAATTGTTAAATGTGTGTCTATGTTAACAGAGAAAATTATAAATATTTTATGCGAACTGTATACAATCAAAATTCTTTTTGGCAATGTTTATGATTTTACAAGAGTATGCACGTAATCCAACAGCAGTAAAAAACCATTCAATACAATACAATCGGTGTCGGTATTGGTGTAACACAGGTAATTAAAGACAGCCACCACCATCGTCAAGGCAATATTGTTGCCTTGAAGGCCTAACAGAACACTGTTCAACCATACAGGCTAAACAGGGTGTGGGCATGCTCATATAACCATGCACTGGACGACCTGTCGTGTTACATGGGCAGGTAAACACAGGTATAAACCACTATCAATGCTACTACTATAATACGACGACGACGACGACGACGACGACAGTTGGCTCGAGCGCTGAGCGCGCAACTCTGATTCGGGGGATCCCGGCTTCGCATCCCAACATGACCGGCAATCCTGAGTGAAGTTTTTTCCTAGGTTTTCCTGAGTCATTTGCGAATGCAAGGGATTGGGGTCCTCTCAAACAGCCCTCGGACATCCCTTCACAATTGTCTTATCCGCAACATACCTAATTAATTATACCCGAAAATGGGCATACATTGCACCCTATAAGCCCCAACCGGTTTTCCTTGAAACCTCCGTGATTTCTATCATTGGTCCGAGTAAGTAGATTCTAAATACGAATTATTTATTTATTCAATCACATTTATTTACAAAGATAAAACATACATTAAAGGGTCGGAGGCAAGGTTTAAGAATCGAATTTGTTGAGGAACAAATCTGAATTCAAAATTTTGGAATTTTGGAATTTCTTCAAGATGAAGACTGCAGTAGACTTAATAAATAAGTCCCAGATATTACTTTTCAGATTTTCTGCAACATCAAACAATTTGACTACTGTCATAAATATTGTTTTGTTTTTTACATGTTTACACTCCAAACCTTTCACCCGCAACTCATTGAATAAGATGGTGTTCGCTACCATATGGTCCTGAAGTTCTGAATCTGCGTTCATTGTCCAGCTAATTCATTGCAACAACAATGTAACTGTGAATATTGTTAACCTTAGCCTTTAAACATCGTGTTTATCAGCACTTGAGTTATTTTATTGATATTATTCTAATATTTACTAGATATGGTTATTTTGTGTCATGTTTATTGAACTTACCGATTCTGCCATTAGCTACGGACTGACCCAAGACGACGAAGCATGACACAAGCAGGATCTTCATATCCATAGCTGACGTTTCTTGATGCAAATTTGAGAAAGAAAACTGAACAAAAACCCCCCAAAAATGTTTAATACCCGCTCAAAATTACATTGTTGTTTATTTTACCGCGCATGCCGTAAACCATTGTAACGTATGCTCGCAAAAATGGCTAAAATTTAACCGCTACCGTATGGTGGCTAGTTTTAAACTATCGCGCACACGATAAATACAATATAAATAAGTTTCTCGAGATAAATTTTAATGATAAATCTTGATTTGGTAAGATTTCAAGTTTCCAGCTGTTCAGTTCACAAGGGGTGGGGATGTAGTGGGATACGAATATCGATTTGTTAAACTCACTCCACTAAAAGAACCACAAGTGTTTTAGAATTATCTTCTAAACGATTACAACGCTCCGAAAACAAAGCTTATCTTCGGTTAACGGTTGCCGGGGCGATTTGATGTTGATTCGCGGTTTGACAGCGCGCAGTGGAAGTTGCCAAGTGAAGCCGTGTCGCCTGACAGTTGTCAACTACTGCGAAGCTGGATAGCGAGTGAAACGCGAACATGGCCGACGCGACGCCACTACTCGCTGGCTTAGAGGCGCTGGATACTTGGATACTTCACGGCGACAGTAGAGTGGCGCGGATCTCGGCACTACTTTTAGAATCTCGAAAATTTTAGTTTGGGTCACTTTAAAGCTTTATTACCTATACTGACCTACGAAACAAGAAGGCCTGATCTAAAAAAAATTTTAGATCACTGTTTTTTCATTTTTTTGGGGTCATTTTGATGAAAACAGTGTAACAAAAAAAAAATGTAGTTTGCCTTTTGTTAGTAGGGCAGATAGTTCCGTGGCGTAAAACTAGGAGGGGCAGAAGGGGAATACCCCCCCCCACCCACAGCCCCCCCCATTGTTCCCAATCGTGTACTTTTTTACCCAGGAAAAAGTTAACCCAGAATTATTTTTGGGAAAATTGACACCACTGATTTGTACCCACATACCCCTTTCACTGTTGGCGACCATTGATCTTGGGGGGGTTTCAAAAAATTTTGTTGCAGAGAAAAATATAGAAACGGAAAATGAAAAGTAAATTACTATTGTAAAAAACTGAAATGCGTAAAAATAGGGTTTATAGACAGTAAGGGGTACCAAAAAATACGCATTATGAAGTGTGTATTATGGTGAGATGGGGTGTCAAAAAAGTTGTGTCAAACTACGGTTATTTATCAAAAACCTTTAATGAGAATTTTAGTTTGGGTCACTTTAAAGCTTTATTACCTATACTGACCTACGAAACAAGAAGGCCCGAAATAACATTTTTTTTAGATCACTGTTTTTCATATTGTTGGGGTCATATTGATGAATAACAGTGCTAGCTAAAAAAATGTGTAGTTAATGCCTTCTTGTTCAGTAGGGCAGTATAATTCCAGTGGCATAACTAGGAGGGGCGAGGAGGGCACTACCCCCCCCCCCCACCCACAGACCCCCATTGTTCCCAATCGTGTACTTTCTTTACCCAGGAAAAAGTATACCCATGAATTATTTTTGGATGACACCACTGATTATATACCCACATACCTATTTCACTTGTTGTGCTGACCATTGATCTTGGGAGGTTTCAAAAATGTTCGCCCCCCCCCCCCCACCCCCCCCACCCACCCCCCACCCCAACCCCTCCGAAAATGGACTATAAAAATTTAAATCACCAATGAAATAGTTCTATGGCGTTCTATGCTCATAGGATAAATGTGGCATATTTTAATTTATTTTATTTTCCGCACAAATAATGCCATATTTATGGAATTAAAATATCCATCTCAGTGGGGTATGAAACCCCAGTCTCCCAATTGCCGGTCGGGTGCTTTACCCCTAAGCAACGGTCCCGAGACGGCTAATTGCATAACATCTGGATTGTTGGTCTGAATAAATTGGCCCCTGTGTTAAGTAATGATATAATCTTGTTTGGTTGATCAGTTCAAAGGCAGCAGAATCGTTGCAGTACTGTTCCAATCTATTCATATCTACAATGCACCAACAATCCAGATGTTATGAAGTTGACCGTCTCGGTGAGGGCACGACCGGTCAATTATTGGTAGACCGGGGTTCGATACCCCACTGAGATATATTTTTTTAAATTTCTGGATTGATTTCCATATAGTTGTCAATTATTACACCTACGGGAGTATTTCCAGATTAATAAAATTGAGAAAACCAATGCCATGTCTAAATCTAAATTGTTTTTCTAGTCCAGTTCACGGAGGCTTCACCCCCCCCCCCAAACCACTCATTGAACAAAAGCATGTAGTTTACTCAGGAAAGGGACGTAAGTCCTTGTTTGGTCTTGTGGTTGCGTCTCTGCTTCCAATGCAGAAGGACCAGAGTTCGATTCCCGTTAAAGTCAGAAGTATTGTAACTTCAGATTTGGACTGAAGTCCATTAGTTCGTGTCTTGGGAATTTGTAAACGGTGACTTTGGAGCCGTCCTAGCAACGAGGCATATAATAAATTTAAAGTTTTTCTGAATCGGACATGTTGATTCTGGCGTTGATCCGCGGGTGTTCGCACTGTCCATACCACTGATTGCTATATTTCCCATACAAAAATACCGATCTTTGGATGGTTATCGCTCACTCGTCGATTGCGTCGGAGCCTGCAGGGTTGGCTTGGTCGTTTTGGTTTACTGTCCTCCACTGAAAATCAGTTTTATAATAAGTGGGTAGACTCTAAATACGTATTTATTTATTCAAGTTATTTTTGGATGACACCACTGGATATAAAGTCGCACGATAGCGTACCACTACAAAAGCACTGCTCCTATCACAAGTCACATCAGTCTCCTCGTCGCGAGCGATGTCTTAATCCTAATTCAATGCCCCGTAAACGAAAAAAAAAAACAGGGCTGGGCTAAACCGAAATACCCTTTTCCAAACGGGTGCGAAACATTTGGAAACAAGCCTGGACAACAAGCTGGACACGATATGCCTCTTTTCGTTTTTCTTTTTTAATGACTTTTTTTCTTTTTTTTTCTTTTTTCCTTTTCTTTTTCTTTTCTTTTCATTCTCCACCCTTTTTTATATTTGATTCATTTATTAATAGCATTTAATATCCTTTTTATTTGTTACCAAATTTGTTAAGTTTTAATGCATTGTTGTAATATTACTATTTCAAATATTTACTTAAATGTAGTTCATTGTTGTGTCTGCATCTATGTAATAAGATTTATTTAGTTGTCCTCCTTTGTAAATCAGTTTTTATAACTGAATAGGATAGACGTTAATTAAATAAATAAATAAAATAAAAAATATACATCGGAAAGCGCCAGAATCAACCAGGCTTATTTTTAGGAACAAGCTTAGAATTAATTGTATTGTTTTCGTTGTGTGCCTCGTTACTAGGACGGTTCAAGTCACCATACACATTCCTAAGACAAGAATAGGCCTAATTGATGAACTTAAGTCCATTTCAAACGCGTAACTCTGACTCGGGAGGTCCCGGGTTCAAATCCCGTCGAGACCGGCAATCCTGACTGATGGTTTTTCCGAGGTTTTCCTCAGTCGTTAATGCGAATGCAAAGGGATTGAGTCCTCTTAAACAGCCCTCGGTCATCCCTTCACAATTGCCCTAGTTAGACACCTGAAGAGGGGCATGAATTGCACAAGGAAAACGCTTAAGTCCCGCCGCGTTATTGGATGAGCGTATATGGTGCATTGAGCTGCCATGTGTTACACGGATTTTCTGTTGTTCTGTGAAAAAAGCATTACTTAGTCAAAGATTGTTTTTAATTAAATTAAATTAAATAAAAAATTAACTTATTTTTTTAAAAATTAAATTAAATTAAATAAAAAATTAACTTAATTTTTTTAAGAAATTGTAATTTTTTTAAAAGAAAAATCGTAAAATTGCAATTTTCATAAGAAATAATTATTCGATTTCGCTCAAATTTAACACGAATATATTAATTTATGAAATTAAGGTTCTGTGAAAAAATCATTACAAAAGGATAAAGCATGTAGGTGTTATAAGTCAAAGAATTGTTTTAAAAAAGAAAAAACCCGTAAAATTTCGATTTTCATGAGAAATAATTTTTGATTACGCTCAAATTTCTCACGAATATCTAATTCATAAATTTAAGGTTCTGTGAAAAAATCATTACAATCGCAATAAAGCAGTATGGTTATAAGTCGAAGAATTTTTTTAAAAAATCGAAAAAAATCCTAAAATGCGTTTTTATGAGAAAAAAATTCCGGGTTGCGTCAAATTTGCAGTTCTAAGTTCAGAGTTCGAAGGCTCATAAAATTTATCGCAATCGAGTATGGTTTAGCCGGAATCGTGTTAACAAACACACAAAAATACAAAAAAAAAGAAGAAAAAAAACATTCCGGATTTTTTTCTCCAGTGTAGTGAAATGGAATCTTCGCCTGGCTCGCTACGCTCATCCAATTACACCCTGGGCAGGCTTCCTATAAAAAATATTGTAAGTTAAAACATACATTAACGCCCGGCCTATAGCAGGATTCGAACCCTGGACCTTCTGCAATGGAAGCAGATTCGCGCTAACGAGCCACACTTCAAGAGTGTTCGTACCCATTACAACTAATGGGTCGTATTTTTTCCCAACGAGTTGTAAGGATGGAAAAACAAAACTTAAAACCATGATAGGTCTTTTAGGACTCGAGAATGGGGAAAAGTGCAAAATGTGCTACAATTTTTTTTCGGAACATTGACTTAAAACTAGAACGCTTTTCCCAGTCGCGTTGAGGGATGAGAGTTTTTGGTACCGGTACATGAATGCTGATTGCTCTTCTTTCCCGTTCGAGTCACCCCAAGTTCCATTATAAGTTAGATACCTTATTAACGTAAAAAATATGTATGCTCGACATTCTACAGTCTACAACATGTTTCAAACAAAGTTAGTTGTGGTTGTAGTAGTGTTCTCAATAAATATGACAACCGAGCAAAAAATTGTGAATTTTGGAAAAGTGCAAATTTTATGAATGAAGTTCAAATTCGCATTTCGTCTAAAGAAAAAAAAACATACCTACAAGAAACGTGTATACATACAAAAATGGGAAATTTTGTACTTTGCAATTTTGGTCCAGTACATTTTGTTCGTGTGAGGGAGGGTTCTCGCATAAATGTAAAAAAAAAAAAAACATGTACGTCACGACGCACGTCATTTTCATTTTTCAATATGATGGAGAAATGAACATCGATATAGATTTTGAGTATGTTATGTTCAACTAGAGTGTGTCAAGTTGAGGGTGAAGAAAAAAACTGCTTGTTATTATTTCTAGTAAATCCCCTCAACAGATGTACTATTTCGAACGTAAGTTTAATCAAGATCGAATTAAGTAGCCATTGGCTGTGGAGAGCCAAATATCATGAAAAAATCATACTTGCAATCGAAAATACGATATTCACTAGAAATATTTTCTTTGTTGTACCCCAAAACGTGGCAGGTCTAAGATTAGAGGTTTTGAAGGTCCACTCACATTTGCATCAACATTGGAGAACCATCGATAGAGGGCGAACAAACAAAAATACACAAAAAAAACAGGTATTTTCCTAGGGCAATCAAATTGAAGTCTTCAATGCGTCTATCCATTGCTTTTTTTGTATTCTCAAGTTATTTTATCAATGATGTTTTCTGGAAAATACCGGTACCCTGTGGATAGACCTCTAAAAATAAGTTGTCTATAAAATGTGTATTGTTAGCAATAATATACCATATTTGCTCGATTGCAAGCAGACAACAAATGTAAGCTGAACCTTTGATTAAAATTGCAATAATTACTGATGGGGGAAACATATTATTGTGTCTATCTCGATTTGGTTAATCGGGAAACACTCCCGTAGGTGGAATTGTTAATATTTAATACAATTCAGAATTAAAAAAATTCATCCCGATCGGGGTTCGAACCAGTCTCCCACATTCCATATATGCGCCTTAGCCAACTAGACAACCGAAACGCTAACTATTTAACTTCTGAATTGTAGTTGCATTATAGATCTGGATAGATGGAACAGTACTGCAACGAATATCTGTAATGTCATTACCTTACCCAGGTATGAGCGGGGATTTATTTCTCGATTTCCAATTTCCCACATCCACTCCCATTCAGATCTATAATGAAAAAATAGTTAGTCTTGGTGGTCTAGTTGGCTAAGGCATCCACCTGGAATGTGGGGTGGGGTGGGAGACTCGGGCTTGAACCCTGATCGGGATGGATTTTTAAACTTCTGATTTGTTGGATGAGCGAAGCGAAGACTTCAATTTGACTTTGTGTTTTTTTGTTTGTTTTTACTTACGAATTACCCCAAGAAAAATAGCTCGGGTGTTTTGTTTTTGTTAGTTTTTTTGTCTGTTTGTTCGCTCTCTACGGGCAAACGGCATAATTATGCGATATTGATGAAACTTTATAGGAACGTTTAAAATCACTGAAATCATATATATATTATGATTTTAGAGACATTTGAAAAATATTTCTTATAGAAATCGTACTTTTACGATTTTTTCTCCGGTTTTTAATACAATATTTTCGTGATATTTGGGCCGATTTTGACCAAACGGGTGGGGCTACAACGTTCATATTTTACATTTACATAAATATTATGGTCATGTAGTGCCTTTTGAAAGAAAAAGTTGAAAAAGTTGGTCAAAATTCATAGAAATAAAAGTTTTAATATAAGCCTTTTGCAGGTGTATAATGAACAAGTAATTTTAAGTAACTATAGAAAAAGTAAGGAGATTCCACATAAAAACGTAATCATTGGACAGATATATTCCAAAAAAAGCTCATCCAACAACGCGACTGCAAAAAGCGTTCACGAAGCGGCCTAGTATAAAATAATAATATTGTGTCTTGTAATAAAATCAGGGAAGAAAGTTCGGATGTACTTGGATATGGTTTTTATATTGTATGCATTATTAGTGTACTGTACAAGCAGCTGTTATACATTATATTTATTTATAATTCATTTTGATTACACAAATAGTACAGATTTGACAGGTTTCATACATTTATAACAATAGGTATATGTATTTAGTCTCTACTAGGCCTATATAACAAAACTAAACAAAATAATAATGGTGTACATTTCACAGCTAATTATATCCTGTGTAGAAATGTCTCATGTAAATAAATTCTAATCCTTTTCCCAAACTGTTTTTCTAACCACAGTAACATTATCTGCAAAACATGACACATTTTTAAACAATGACCGTGTTTTAGGCACAAGGTACTAGACAAGGATAAACAAATACAATCAATATTAATTAAATAGTAAATACTCGCAAGTAAAATTTACTTTTGATACCCAGATTGGTTGCTAAAATATTGCCATGTTGTGATTTTATATTTTGGAAATTTAGTGCATGTACTGGTAGGTCTACGTACATATTTTCGGCGTACAGGGGGGTACGTATGGGTTCAGGACTTGCAGTCTTTATTGGTGGAGGTGCCGGTCTAGACAATTTTTAATATGTAGCGAATATACAAAATGCAATTAAAAAATCTAGACAATTGAAAATCATCATGTTAAATTCATTATCCATATTTACCACTGCCTCCTAGATGTTGCTTGTGAGGAGGCAGTAATATTTACATTCGTATTTTCCCTATCCAACCCAAAGAAGTTTAATACCCGAACCCGACAAAACTGAAAATCCCTACCAGCACAGTACCGGTACTTAATGTATAATTCAATGACACCTTGGTATTCATTGTTATCTGTTGGCATTACTTGACATTTTGTTTGCCTACAACAATGCCTACATGTTAAGTATGGTATTACATTATGGCCACCAGCAATCTGATGGTCTGCATGCATACAAAGAATATGAACAAGACAAACCAATCATTCAATCAACCAACAGTTTACTGCACTGAATTAGTCAAGAGCAGATTACACGTTTCGTGAATTTTTTGTAGAGTACTTACCATAAATAATAAAAAACAAAAATCAATAGAGTTGTAACCAAAAGAAAAAAAATACATGCCAAAATGGTGTATACAATAGTCCAGATAACAGTACTACATAACAAAATAGTAAATCTAAATACAAGTACCATTAAAGCTTGTTCATTTCAAATAAATTCTTCTAGACACACTCATAATATATTAATATTACCGTAATAGCTAGGTGATAGCATATCGTTTATGTATATTATATAGTACTTACGTATAATCACCTAGAGATTGGATGCTCCCATAATATTACACGATTGAGGTCCAGAATTTCAATGTCTAATTAAAATTTATCTGTCAGGTAGTCCTCATAGTAAATATTCACAAGCTTCTGATGTGGTGCCATAGTGAAAACAAGTTATGTGTCAGTTAATTTACTTGCCACTTTAACTGGACATTGAAATACCGGCCTGAATGATTTACATAATAATTTTAATTATGTATTCGGTCAAAGAAGTTCATATTATATAATTCGTCTGAACTCCTATGTTAATATGCATTCACTGGAATGAAGCATTTCTCTGTAAAGACTGGGAATAATTAGTAGTGGTATTTATTTACAATTGGGAAAGCTCATTCCTTAGAAAGAAATTCTTTGTAAAGGTATGGAACAGACATTTTGATTTCTACCAGTCAATAAAAAAAAACAAAAAAAAATAGGGTAGTTACGGAATTGTATTAGCTGAACTAGTGGTGGGTGATTGAGAAACTACTGTAGTTTGTAACATAACGAGTGAAAGAAGCCATCCGGGTATTCAGTGCTCCACTCTAGTGGCCAAAGCTGTAAACATGCTATAGAGGATTAAACTGTCTTGACAGTAATTATTGTCAGTGTTAAGGTGCGTTTACAGTGTCGCGTTTGGTGCGCCGTGACTCGAGTGCAGCCAATCAGAGAACTGGGTTGTCAAAACAAACCGCCACTGTCGTGGCAACCCAGTTCTCCGATTGGCTGTTCTCGAGTCGCGGCGCCCCAAACGCGACACAACAATCATCCTCTTTAGGCAGCCATGTTGGTAATACTACTAGCGCATAATCCTTAATAATTTGCAAGAAGTTATGCAATGTTTTCCAGTTTGTGAGTATGCTGCCAGAAGTCACTTGGAATAAAGTTATGCACAGCAAAGCTATTGATGGCATTCACATATTCTTTCAATACAGAAGTAGTACACCTACACAATACATATTAAACTGCATTGCTGAGCAATAAGGCTGTGTAACAAAATACGAGTTGTTTTAATGAAATACCTTACTCGAGATTTGGTCCAGTGTCGTATTTCAGTCGCAAGCAATTACCAATGTCTCAATCGTCCATCGTCAAGATTTCATACGATGTACTTCCGTTACCTAATTAACTATTATGGTTCACATAAACTGCAAACGACAAAGAACAAGATGCTAGGTGACAAATGTTATTTCATGGTCTGTTTATGTTTGCAGCTATACGAGAAAAAATAATACCCAGTTCAACGAAACAGAACCGCCAATGTTCCCATCGATACAAACCCGCAGAATTTCTACCGAGTAAGATCCCACTCAAAAGAAGGTCGTCGTGAATGTGCAACGGAGATTCCTACGGTGACTTAATGGATGGTCAACTGTCTTCATATATATGTGCGCCAGAAACTCGCTCGGCAAGTTGGCGGGCAGTGTGCTTATAATATCATACATTTCTCTAATGTGTCAGTTGCAGCCAAACCTATATCGTGCCTCACCTTATATTTGAATACGAGACCACCCTGAAATACAAATTTTTTTGCTGTAGATGTAACTAAAAATAAGTATTAACTCAATTCAGTTGTTAAGAGTTGAACATTAAACAGCTTCCCTACATTAATTTTGAAGTCCTAATACCGCTACAAAAAGAGTGCAAAAACTAAACATAATATGGCTATGCACATGCAGGCCTACTTTCTGCGGAGCGTAAAACCTTGTCGATGAGGACTCTTAATCGATTGCTAAGGAATTTTCAGTACTTTACGAGTATTCTGTCAAAATCAATTAACAAGGGTAGGGCCTATATACATGCTGCACCGATATTGATATTAAATAAATAATACATATAACATATCCAATGATTTCAGGATACAGAAAAATCATTGATGAATACAAAAACATTTACTTAGAGTTAGCGTGTCTTTGTTAGTTCAGCCAATGTTGCTAAATGCAAACTCAATCTTTCCCAAGTTCTAGTTAATATTCAGTAAACATTTCTTAACAAAATCCGCATTTGAAACATAGCTCCCTAAAACTATTATTTCAAAAAACTAACAATATTCACAAAATTGTATGTCCTCCGATTTGCATCACCCTGTTAACAGGAATGATAAAGAAATTCCTAAAATAATGACAAACAATCAGTTTGGGATAATCCACATATTTTCCACATTTTAGTGTAGGCATTACAGGCTGCAACCAAACATGGTCAATTGTATCTAGCATCGGGTTTCGTAGAGGCCACTGCGCCCGATGTATCGGACCCATTTGATGACATCGTGGTCAGAATAGTTGAGTTTTGGCTCAAACACCTTCAGGTAGCGTACTTTGAATCCAGATGGAGCGAATGGAACCTGCACAACACAGACAAACAATTATTACACGGTGGTCCAGCAGTTAGGTTAAAACACGGGATTTTCCGGCATAAGGCAGGCCAACTTAACAATGAAAAGTAAAAGAAATAAATGCAATTTAAAATTTTAATGTGTTTCTTTACATAGGTACACCTGCATCCATATGTGAATCAAGAGGGCTGGAAGATACCTATCATTAAAATTTGGGAATTTTTTAAATGTCCATTTATTGTCTAGAAAATGTAATATTGTCGACAAATTACATCATTTAGAGATGGAAAAGCCACATTTCGAAAATGCGAAATCTCGCGTATAGCGCGAAATAACTAACGAAATGGTATGAAACAGGTCAAAACGTGAATTAACTCGCGAAATTTAACCATTAGTGTGAAAAATGTAGGGGGATGGTGGAGGTGCCGGTCCAGAATTTATGCGAATTTTGGTGGAGGTGCCGGTCTAGACCAAACATCTCATCATCCAACATCCTCCAGACCGTCGGAAAACAAGGTGGCCCTATTTTACTCAATTGGCTTGTTGGGACTTTTAAACACTGGGCTTGGGGCATAGGGTAGTAAATATTGGAACAATGTTATGTTTAATATTTAACACAATCCAGAAATTAAAAAATCCATCCCGATCGGGGTTCGAACCAGAGTCTTCCACTTTCCGGGTGGACGCCTTAGCCAACTAGACCACCGAGACGGTAACTATTTAACTTCTGTATTGTCGTTATATTATAGAACTTGAATGGATGGAACAATAAAGCATCGAAAAACTGTTGCTGTTGAATTGACCAAACAAACATATTAATAATGTCATTACCTTATGAAGGTATGAGCGAGGGTATATTTCTCGATTTGGATAGTCGGGAAACACTCCCATAGGTGGAATTGTTAATATTTAATACTAGGAAAACGCTTAAGTCCCGCCGCGTTGTTGGATGAGCGTAATTGGTGCATTGAGCTGCATTGTGTTACGCGGATTTTCTGTTCTGTGAAAAAATCATTTTAGTCGAAGATTTTTTTAAATTAAATTAAATAAAATTAAAAATTAACTTAATTTTTTTAATAAATCGCAATTTTTACGTAATTTTTAAAAAAGAAAAAAATCGTAAAATTGCAATTTTCATAAGAAATAATTATTCGATTGCGCTCAAATTTAACACGAGTATATTAATTCATAAAATTAAGGTTCTTTGAAAAAATCATAACAATAGGATAAAGCATGTAGGTGTTAAAAGTCAAAGAATTGTTTTAAAAAAGAAAAAACCCGTAAAAATTCGATTTTCATGAGAAATAGTTTTTTGATGACGCTCAAATTTCACACGAATATCTTAATTCATGAAATCAAGGTTCTGTTAAAAAATCATTACAATCGGATAAAGCATGTAAGTGTTATAAGTCGAAGAAATTTTTTAAAAATCGAAAAAATCGTAAAATTGCGTTTTTTATAAGAAAAAATTTTCCGATTGCGCTCAAAAACGTGGCAGTTCTAAGTTCAGAGATTTCGAAGGCCTCCATAAAATTTCATCGCAATCGGAGTATTGGTTTAGCCGGAATCGTGTTAACAAACACACAAAAATACAAAAAAAAAAAAAAAAACATTCCGGATTTTTTTCTCCAGTGTAGTGAAATGGAATCTTCGCTTCGCTCGCTACGCTCGCTACGCTCATCCAACAATCCAAAATTAAAAAATCCATCCCGATCGGGGTTCGAACCCGAGTCTCCCACTTTCCGGGTGGACGCCTAAGCCAACTAGACCACCGAGACGGTAACTATTTAACTTCTGTATTGTCGTTACATTATAGAACTTGAATAGATGGATCAATAAAGCATCGAAAAACTGTTACTGTTGAATTGACCAAACAAACATATTTATAAAGTCATTACCTTACGCAGGTATGAGCGAGATTGTGATGGATTGTATTAAATATTAACTAGGAAAACGCTTAAGTCCCGCCGCGTTGTTGGATGAGCGTATATGGTGACTTGAGCTGCCATGTGTTACGCGGATTTTCTGTTGTTCTGTGAAAAATTGATTACTTAGTCGAAGATTTTTTTAAATTAAATAAAAAATAAACTTAATTTTTTTAATTAAACTTAATTAAATAAAAAATTAACTTAATTTTTTAATTAATTGTAATTTTTAAAAAAGAAAAAAATCGTAAAATTGCAATTTTCATAAGAAATAATTATTCGATTGCGCTCAAATTTAACACGAATATATTAATTCATGAAATGAAGGTTCTGTAAAAAAATCATAACAATAGGATAAAGCATGTAGGTGTTATAAGTCAAAGAATTGTTTTAAAAAAGAAAAAACCCGTAAAATTACGATTTTCATGAGAAATAATCTTTCGATAATGCTCAAATTTCACACGAATATCTTAATTCATAAAATTAAGGTTCTGCGAAAAAATATTACAATCGGATAAAGCATGTAGGTGTTATAAGTCGAAGAAATTTTTTAAAAATCGAAAAAAAATCGTAAAATTGCGTTTTTTATGAGAAAAAAATTCCCGATTGCGCTCAAAAACGTGGCAGTTCTAAGTTCAGAGATTTCGAAGGCCTCCATAAAATTTCATCGCAATCGGAGTATCGGTTTAGCCGGAATCGTGTTAACAAACACACAAAAATACAAAAAAAAAAAAAAAAGAAAAAAAAGAAAAAAAAGAAAAAAAAAAACATTCCGGATTTTTTTCTCCAGTGTAGTGAAATGGAATCTTCGCTTCGCTCGCTACGCTCGCTACGCTCATCCAATAATTCCAACTTATGGGAGTGTTCCCCGACTAACCAAATCGAGAAATATACCCTCGCTCATATCTGCGTAAGGTAATGACATTATAAATATATATGTTTGTTTGGTCAATTCAACAGCAACAGTTTTTCGATGCTTTATTGTTCCATCCATTCAAGTTCTATAATGTAACGACAATACAGAAAGAAGTTAAATAGTTACCGTCTCGGTGGTCTAGTTGGCTAAGGCGTCCACCCGGAAAGTGGGAGACTCGGGTTCGAACCCCGGTCGGGATGGATTTTGTAATTTCTGGATTGTATTAAATATTAACAATTCCACCTACGGGAGTGTTTCCCGACTATCCAAATCGAAAAATGTTATGTTTGTATATATTAATGGATTCACCAAACACTGCATGACCTTAGCGCAGACTTATTTCTAGTGTAGAAATCAATTAGGGCCAGTTTTTCTAGTGACATAAATAAGGCAATCCATCAAATCATTGCCCATTTGCTGGGGCTAGCTTTGTATATTTAGTGCTAGCTTGGTGTGACTTTTAAAGGAGCCTTTTGAACAAATCCGAGATTTGCCAAGCGAGAGTCGGTGGTGGCGGTAAAAGATTAACCTTGATTTACTTCTGAACGACGATATACAAGTACCATACTTGGAGCCAACTTTAATCCAATACGGTTAAATTTTTAAATGATGTTTTACACGTTATTAACAATGTATAAACAAAACAAGAAATAGACAGAATTTAATCTGGTGTCTTCATAGCTCAGTTGGTAAGAGCAGGGCCCAGACAACCAAGGTCCCGGGTTCAATCCCCGGTGGAGGCAATTTTTAAATTTCTGCCTATGATACCAACATTCACTACACTTTGTTCCAACATAATTTAGTTGGGAAAAGGGGTGTTTCTACAACTTAATATGGGCATCAACGAATCAGCGCCCGCCTGTCAAGCTAGGCACTTTATCTTCTACCTCATTCTCTTGTCGTACTACCAGAACTTGCCGTCTTTTTATCTCTTCAACCACTATCCATTCCTCTCCTCTCTCCTACACATTTGCCTAATGCTGTAAAATTTCCGGAAATTTTATTTTTGGATAGGGTTAATGAAGAAAGACTCTGGGAGGACAGGAAGAAGTGGAGAGAATTATTAGAAATGCCGGTTATGGAAGAAAACGAGGAAGAAGATGAGGGGTGCTGAGCCTGGCTAGCAAGCACTAGAAGATAGCCCGAGAAACTGGTGACTCGTCACCCCCCGACCCGACGAATGTTGGAAAAGGGTGTTTGATATATATATAATTTTTCCGGGAAAAAAATGATTGTAACTTCAGGCAGGGCTGTCTAAAGGGTATAAAAAAATGCAATTCGAATGATTGGCAGATAGATACCGTATTTACACGCATATAGCCGCCCACGCATATAAGCCGCAACCTAGTTTTCAGGGTGTAATGTGTACAGTGTTATGAAACTAATAATATAAATGACACTTTTTCTACGCTACAGAAACAAAACAATGTCACTCACTTATTACGGGAAGGGTGACAACTTTGACTAATGAAATAAATGACACTTTAATCACGCTATAGAAACACGCCACTCAATTATTTTCGGAAAGAATCGGTGATTTTTCTTTGGACGGTTCCACTCAAATGAAGTTTAAACAACGATCCATACACTTTAGAAGTTTTTTGAGCAGTGTTTTGACGTTCTTGTTTTTGCTACAAATGAAGAGTGACGGACAACCAGCAACACAACCAGAAGCTTAATAGGTGGCCACTGGCCAGCCGCATGTTTGTCGTCTTATTGCCGATGTCGGGCCAGAGCCGCGTCAAAGACCATCTTTTGTTTGACGAGTCGGAGCTACGAGCGGCAAGTCCAGTGGCGCCCGGCCAGTGATATCAGTGGGGCAGCGAAAATATTGCTAATATTGTAAATTATATTTGGAAGGGAGTAAAAAAAGGTGTTGTTAAAGCGGGAAAGTCGTTATTACGAGAAACGTTTAACCAAGTATTAACTAACATAGGGATTTTGGGTGGGAATTAATGAAAACGGCATTAATTTGGGGAAAAACGTTAAATTGGGAAAAAATTGATGAAGGTTCCACTGTACCTACATACAAACAAAACTCACAACACATAACCAAGCCTGTGGTAGGGTCACGCAAGAAGTCAATTCTGCATGCATGTTGTCATCATCAGCAAGGTTACTTCACTAGTCAAGGATTAAGGTAACAAAACAATAAACTTTAAATTAGCTGCACAGTCATCATCAAATTCCAACTCGACACCTTCTCGCGGTTTGGCCCGTGAATAGGGGAGTTTCACTCCCTGAAACTAATGGCGAGCTCTGGGTCATCGTCGGGGAACCCCTTCCCTTTGACTACCTCCCCGACGGCGACGACAAAGACAACACGGACGGATGATGACACAGACGGAGACGACCACGACGTGGGGGATCCCCTGCCCTCCCCATATGCTTGTGGCTGGTTCTGACCAGCACAGGCCTGTCCACCCCTTGTCCCCCCGCGTCATCCCTTACGTCCCTCCCTTCGTCTCGATTAGCCAAGTTGCATAAATATGAGACGTAAAGCAATATCCAATCCAATCAGCAGGTGAAAAGTTTTGTCGCCCCCATCCCTTCAGGCTGGGCTTTATGTTCTCCATTCTTTCCCTACCTGTCAACCCTTCTCCAATAAGTAACCAAACCAGACATTAGGCCTTTTCCACACTTTGAATAGGGAATATTCCACTTCCGCCAAATACTGTACGAATAGATTTTTTAGAAGAAGTATTTCGTCCCGATTACAAATATGTACTTTGTTTTTCCGTGAAATAATAATCCAGTGATTTATAGCCGTTTTAAAAGCAGCACTTTTTTTAAAGCGGCAAAAACGCTGTGACGTCAGAACTGTGTTGATCCAACGCCGTCTGGATAAACATACATTTAGACCAAAGATGTTGGAATAGTATTATAGTAGGATCGAGATATACATCAAGACGGCGGTGTTTTAAACAAAGCAGCGCCTAGCGTAGCCTACAGTAATGTAAACAGATGGCGGACATTTTACATTTAACGCCTAGCCAGAAAATGAGAAAAGTTGACATTGCAATCAAAAAACAAAACTGAAACAGTCCTAGGTCTAGGCCTAGACGTAGAAAATTATTTATAATACAAAAGTCTAGGCCATCGTTCCTGTAGGATATAGGCATTGGTATGTGAATACTAAAATTTCTCACTTGACAAGCCCTAGGCTTAACTTGCCGACCCTAACCTGCACTTTCGTGTTCTGACACACACCCCCGCTCAAAAAACTTACTTTGATGACTAATTAAAGCCTATTGTAGATAAAGAATACCATGATAGTCCTAGGCTATGCAAAAATTCAATACCAAATGCTCGTTATTCTTTATCACAATGATCTCGCGAAATCTCCTGTCACATACAAAAAAAGAAAAACAAAGACGTTGAAAATGTACATCCTTGTGGAGTTGTTTGTGTTGAGCGGATGGGCGAGCACCGCCGTCTGTCTGTATGTAAATATGTACAAATATACGTACATTTAGTTTCCAATTGGCCTTGACTCAGCACAGTTATGACGTAGTACCGTCCAAAGATGGCGCACGCTCGTTTTTGGCGCGCAAACTGGGGGTCCAATTTACTTCTCGTTTAAATTACACAAAAAACATTTTTTTAAATAAAAAAAAGTGCAGTGACTATTAAGACATGAATAAGAATTAAAATAAAATATAAAATATTAACTGGAATATTCCCTATTATTTAATGTTGTTGGTTTAGATAGAGCCTATCGGCTTGGTTAGTGTTTGTGGTTGGGGAAAGGAGAGAGGAGACCAACAGTTACCTTAAAGGATGTAGGTAGCTGCTTGAGACGAGGTTCACATATATTTATTAACAATTAAAAATTCACAATTTACATAAATGTCGAACGTTTCAGCCTCCGCGGCCTTGGTCACCGATCGTTGGAGAAGAACTAACAATTAACAAACAAACAAAAACTAACATTTAAATTAGGGATGCACACGATAATCAATATTATTGATCGATAATCAATAATGGATATTATTTCGATAAGATAACCAAAATTCATTATCGATTATCGAAATATCAAATATTTGGTCAATAGTGCACGAACCAAACTATTATCTCACGTTGTGCCATGCACTGGCTGGGCTGATGGTGTCACACTGGAGATTTATGTTTGGAAATGAGCTATCAGTCGATGACGAAACCATAAACACATGACAGCGAGGCAGCGAAAGGAACACAATTGTATTGTTTTGACTTACACTTGCCACACTTGAGGTTCCACTTATAGGTCGGAACAGGCTTTGTTGGTGATATCGATATTATCGATAATATCGATTCGATAATGACTTTACCATTTTGATAATCGATAATGAAAAAAGTATCGATGTGCATCCCTAATTTAAACATTGTTTACAATTATATTACAATACAAGGCGCTGTTGGGGTGAGTAGGTGGCGGTGTGCAGGTGGGATGTCTACCTCAGATTGAGGTTAGGCTTTTGGCGCGAGCTGGTGATGATTTGGTGCGCCAATTCCCATTGTCTCAGGTGTTCCTCATTGCATGATGGGGGCAACGACTTCACTACCCCACAACAGAGACTTTGACAATTGTTACACCACAAGGGTAGTGAAGTCGTTGCCCCCATCATGCAATGAGGAACACCTGAGACAATGGGAATTGGCGCACCAAATCATCACCAGCTCGCGCCAAAAGCCTAACCTCAATCTGAGGTAGACATCCCACCTGCACACCGCCACCTACTCACCCCAACAGCGCCTTGTATTGTAATATAATTGTAAATAATGTTTAAATGTTAGTTTTTGTTTGTTTGTTTGTTAATTGTTAGTTCTTCTCCAATGGTCGGTGACCAAGGCCGCGGAGGCCGAAACGTTCCGACATTTATGTAAATTGTGAATTTTTAATTAGGGATGTGCGAATCCTGATTTTTGAGTTCGGTTCGGTTCCGGTTCCGGATAGTAAAATAATTCGATTTTCGGTTCGGTTCGGATAGTTTAGGCTTGAAATATATGTAAAATAAGTGGTATAGGGCCTAGCTTGACTTTTTTTTCCCATATCAAAATAATTTGAATAATGAAGCATTGGCCTAGGCCTAGGCCCTAATTTAAGAATTTGAGTTTGTTCCAAGGTTTAAGGTAGGGCCTAGCCTAGGCTCCTCAGAGGCCCTAATAAAAAACTAAGGATCTTTGTTACGTTGATCAAATTTTAATATCCTACATCAAATTTTCAAAACCAATGCAGATTGATAAAGCCTAGGCCCAAGTGCAGTCAATAGCAGTTCCTGGGCAAAAACATGATTTCATCAACCTCATAGCCAAAATATAAATTTAAAGCTACATACATGTGTCATACATCAAATTAAAGCTTACAGCTTGTTCTTTCAGAATCGCCAAAGTTCAATGGAATGGCATTTATATATTTTATAATATGACACAAGAAGTGCAATGATGTTCTGTTAATTTTTTTTTTCTACATTTTACAATAGCAATTGAAAGCCAAGGAAAGTGATTAAAGAAAATTAGATTGCTGCAAAATGCATTCCTAATTGGGTCGTTCCATGTCAAATCAACAAACTCATTTTCGGTCACTATCTCCGATTTGAATAATTTTTGGCACATGTACTTGTGGCAATGATATCATCATACCCTATTTTTTTTATTTTTTTCGGTCGAGTAGTTTCAGAGATACAGGGCTACCAATTTTTAAGTCCGCAGTCTTCCGAGCGCGGGAAAAATTCCACGGTTTCTTAAATAAATGTTGACTCCATGAAGCTATAATGTTGAGTGATAGCTTGAATGAAGGTAATTTAAATATCTATCCAACTACAATAAAATAATTGGTAATTTTACATCAAAAAAATTTATTGTGAATAATGCATGTCTGAGGTCAAAGGTCAATATCATAAAAGCTCCATCTTGGATTTAGTTCAGATTTGGAATAAGTGTTGCTTAAACATACTTTCAAGTGCCCACAAAAATTCAGGTTGACCATGACATGCACAAGCTTATTTAAAGTAGGTAGTACTATATTGTTTATGCACATTTTCATTAATTAGGTGTTGGCATAATTATAGGGGTGGGTAGGTATGTGTAGGATTTTTAATAGTATGAATTTTAAAAATTGTCTAGATATATCAATGGCATCTGATGCCCTCCTAAGTTTAAATCTGGCTACTAGAAACCCAAAATAGTGGGATTTCCGTGTGTGATATTCTAAGAAGTCTGGGATTTCCAATTCAAACTCTACAATGCCACTCTTATAATGCACTTCAGTTGAAAGTTGAATGTTGCAAGAGAAGGAAGTTCTGTGCTATGGGTTCAATGTTTTGATTGAAGTTTATGTACCAAATTGATTTAAGCAGTCTTATTAACAATGTAAGCAGTGTGGATATGGTACAAGCCTTGACATCTAAGAGAAGTGTTTTAGTGTTTCATGTTTCACAACATTTTCAATCATGTGTTCTATTGGAGTTCATAATCAAGAAGCTTGTGATGTCGAGACTCCTTTTAAATGTGCATCTGCCCTTGAAAAGGAGAGTTTATTGTTGCTTAATCAACGCACTAATTGTGACGATATATTAAGTGTTTGTATGCTATGCTTCACGAGTCAAAATTTTTAAAACATTTTTTCTCTCAATCAAAAATCATGTTGTGACCCACTTTTAGTGCATCCACAAGAATCCAGACGAAAAAGTCTCAGAGAAATAGCTTCTGCTGAGGGAGAAAAGTTCAAAGATATTATTAAACTTATACCCGGGAAAAAGAATGTGTGGTTTCATGTAGAAAAGCTCTATTAAAAGATTGAGTGAATACCAGAACCATAAAGAATGTATTGTGTCTCCTGAGAAAAGTGACCACGGTAACATCACAGATGATGACTTTGTAGTAAAAGAGTTTGAATCAGAAATCATTAACAAGTCTCTTCATTTGCTTGGTGAGTCTCCAATTGATACAACTAAATTAAAAAGTACAGTGTATCCAAAGAGAAAATTCAACAAAATAAAGTCGCAAGTTAAAAAAAGCTAAAGATGATTTCACCTGCCGGCTCGGGAATACTTTGTTCATCATCATCAGAAGAGGAACAGTGCACAGAAGATAACAACACGATGCTTTTACAACTGAAAGAAAAGTTTAATTCTGCCACAACCAAGAGTGAAAAGATAACTGTTCTTTCTGTACTTCCTAAAACCTGGAGTGTACGAAGAGTGCAAGAAGAATTTGGAGCATCTAACTATATGGTGAGGAAAACAAAGAAACTAGTAGAAGAGAAGGGCATCCTTGTTTCTCCAAATCCAAAACCCGGAAAAACTTTGTCAGTTGAAGTTGCCAAGGCCATTCAAGATTTTTATCAAGACGATGATGTGAGCAGACTAATGCCGGGAATGAAAGACTATGTATCGGTAAGAATAAACGGGAAAAAAGAACACTACCAAAAAAGACTAATTTTAGCTAATTTTAAAAAAAATATACTTGGCTTATAAAACTAAGTATCCAGAGTCGAAGATAGGATTCTCTAAATTTGCCGAGCTCAGGCCCAAACATTGCATCCTACCAGGAGCATCCGGTACACACGCCGTTTGTGTATGTACCGTACATCAAAATGTCAAGTTGATGATGTTGGGAGGTAAATTGGCATTTATGCCCATGCCGGAATCAGGAACAAACTTTCAAACATATCATCACGTCTTAGCTCAAATGATTTTTTAATCCATCTACAACTAATTGTCATCTTGGCAATTGCTCGTTTTGTCCAGGCACAGAAAAAATTAAACATGACCTAGAAAACCTCTTTGAAGAACACTTAATTGATGAAGTCACATACAAACAATGGCTGACAACGGACCGATGTGCTTTGGAAACAATTCAAAAGCCCGTAGAGGACTTTATCGACAGTTTTGTCGAAAAAGTTGAAGCTCTTCGAAACCATGATTTTATTGCAAAGCAGCAAGCTGCTTTTTTGAAAGACAAAAAAGCAACATTACTGCCTGGAGAAGTGATAGTTTCTGGAGACTTTGCTGAAAATTATTCCTTCGTAATCAAAATGCTGCCCAGGGATTTCACTGGAATAATAGTCAGGCTACGCTGCACCCTTTCGTTTGTTATTACCTAGACGAACCCATCACGGACAGACCAACGTCTTCTTCCATCCAAGCTGAACCCACTCTTAAACATCTCAGTGTTGTGTTCATTTCTGATTCTCTCATACATGACACTGTCGCTGTGCACACATTCCAAAAACGCCTCATACCTCTACTTTGCGAGAAAATTGGAAATTTAAGTAAAATTTTTTACTTTTCTGATGGGGCTGCCTCCCAGTATAAGAATAAAAAGAATTTCCAAACATTTGCCTCCATGAAATGGACTTCAAGATATCAGCAGAGTGGCATTTTTTTTTGCCACATCTCATGGCAAAGGTCCATGCGACGGAGTGGGTGGAGCAGTCAAACGCTTGGCAGCCAGAGCAAGTTTGCAAAGGCCTGATAATAATCAGATTTTGACACCCCAAGATCTGTTTGATTGGGCAAAAGAAAGTTTAACAAGTAGCATTTTTGTATTTGTTCCAAATGAAGAAATCGAAACTAACAGAGAAGCTCTGAATGCAAGGTTTCAGTTCCTCCAAGCTATTCCTGGAACACGCAGCCTACATGCATTTGTGCCAATCTCTGAGAACACATTACGCGTTAGGAAGTTTTCAACATCGGCTGACAGTACTGTCGAGGCAATATCATCGAAGACCACCATTTGCATTGAAGACATAAAAGATTTTGTTTCAGTTCATTATGGTCAGCAATGGTGGCTTGGTTTCATTTTAAACAAAAATCTCTGTACAAATGAAGTAAAAGTACGGTTTCTTCATCCACATGGACCTTCTCCATCGTTTACATTCCCATCTAAAGATGATGAATTAACCTTGCCTGTAAGTGAAGTCCTCACTTTGCCAAGTGTGGAACTGGGAGGATCAACTGGACGTACCTACAAGATACCCGATAATGAAAGTGAAGCAGCTACGAGAATGCTTAATGCAAGGTTCCTGAAGTAATTGGTAAGCTAGCCTAAGGAAAACATACCCAGTAGTATTGAAGAAGAATATTATGCATAATGCAAATAATATTGTAAAATAACAAAATAAAGATCACAAAACATGTTTATACGTTTTATCATGTAACTTGAGTACAAAACTTCTAATGTGTAAAATAGACATACGAACTACAAAAATAGTCATATTAAATTGCATGTATCTTTGTTTTTATAAGTGGCCCAACCTGAATTTTTATGGGCACTTGAAAGTATGTTTAAGCAACACTTATACCAAATTTGAACTAAATCCAAGATGGAGCTTTTATGATATTGACCTTTGACCTCAGACATGTATTATTCACAATAAATTTTGTTTGATGTAAAATAACTCAATTTTTACTGTAGTTGGATAGATATTTAAATTACCTTTCATTCAAGCTATCACTCAACATTATAGCTTTATGGAGTCAACATTTATTTAGGAAACCGTGGAATTTTCCCGCGCTCGGAAGACTGCGGACTTAAAAATTGGTAGCCCTGTATCTCTGAAACTACTTGACCGAAAAAAAAAAAAAAATTGGGTATGATGATATCATTGTCACAAGTACATGTGCCAAAAATTATTCAAATCGGAGATGGTCACCAAATTTTTTTATTTATTTTTGGTTGATTTGACATGGAATGACCCAATTTGGTTCTACATATATGCACAAACTTATTACCAGCATACCATATATCCCATCACATGCTATTAAAATATGGCAGGTCTGTATCTTTTTTGAAAATTGGGATTGGTACGTCTGTTACTAAAAGTTCCTAAAGTTCTTGTTCTGAGTGACTCAACTGTTCAATAACTTCAAAAATTTGTTTTATAAGTTAGATTATGGATGTGAATTTGAAGTAATTTTTTCAATTGTCTAACTTTATGATTAGTTGATAAATTGTGGTAACAGACGTACTTTGAACGGTAACAGACGTACCATGGTACGTCTGTTACCACTGTTATTTCTCATATCCGATATTATTGTTTAAATTCTATGTCCATAAAAGTTTGTAAAAATACCACTAGAGTGGTAGGTCGAAATCTTTCTTGTAAAAAATTGCTTCCATCAGCATGTTTTAGGTAGGCCTACAGTGTATGCCTGTATGGTACATTATTAATTATTTTAAATTTTTAAGTAAAGGGTATCCCAATATCAAAGATTATTCCACTGGAATTGAAGTGAAGTTGGTCAAGATGTTGCACCAGAAGAATCTTAACACCTGATAGATATTTAAATATCAGTGGATGCACCCATAATGAGATTTGTGCCTTTGTAACTGTCAAATTATCATAAAATAACTTGTACGGTGGTACCTACACAACTGTTGGTAGCCAAAATTTTACAGATTATTTGGAAGCTAGAGTTGAGGTGAATTACAATTTACTTGAGAATCATATACCATAATCATAGTAGGCCTACATATTTACAGTTGAGGAGCCAGTTTCATACACGGGTATTGACACCATTGTAGAAATTCTCCCCCTCCCGTGATGGAAAACAGAAGTCATTGCTGTACAGCTTTAGAAATTCAATTTTACTGAATGATGGTAACAAAGTTTGATGTTTCATATCTAGGTAATGGAGCAGAATAAATTATGTTATGGTTTGACCAGGTAGCAAAGGAAATGTATTAAAAAATGCAATTTTTATTCCTACAAGGTACGTCTGTTACCGCCTATTTCTTTAAGATCGACAATATCCTTATAAATTCATATGAAATGAAGTGATTAGTATATAAGTATGAGGTAGTCCTCTATCTTGTACCTATTTTGTATTCATAAGAAAGTTTGTTCTGTTGTATTCATTCAGCAATCACATACAATTACCAATTTCTAACGTAGGCCTACCGGTAATGTCTAAACAGTTGTCAAAAAAAGAATATCTGGATGTAACTGACCAATAATGAACAGAGAAATTATATTTGAAGATTTGATGAACTGTAACACAAAAAGAAGCATGATCTATGATCTTTAGTATAAAATACCAGTTTTAATTCAGACAAGGTACGTCTGTTACCATACTTGGTACGTCTGTTACCAGCCTACTTCTTGCATAGTAGGCAACATACTTAAAAATACACATGAAGTGACTTGTGAATCTGATTAAGTACTATCTTGTAGCTATTTTGTATGAGAAGGTTTTTATTTTGCATGCAATAATCACAAAGTTTTAATCATTTCTAACATACTGTAAAAAACACGCGTCCATTAAAAGTACGTCTGTTACCGCTTGTTGCGATCCCTGTCACGAGAAAAGTTGATATCGTACAGTAAAAATGTTTATACCATGAGAAAGCTCATCTTATTTCCTATTCATCCACATACTTACAATGTCTTTTTAATGAATGGATAACAATATAATTGTGTTTGTTAATACAAAAATTGTTGTCCGAAGGTACGTCTGTTACCCGTGTTTTGTCCCTCCTGTAGGCTAGGCCTAGGCCCTAAACTAGGCTCTGAGGCTAGCCCTAGACCTAGGGATAGCAAAGAGCATTCATCATTTTGTAATATTTTACCGCTCTATGTCACTTTCCATCGTAAATTGAGTAATAACTTGTAACTAGGAATCATAATAATAATACGTAGGCCCTAGGACTATGTGCTGTTCACGGCAGAAGTAGGGTTAAACCAGTCATAACGATATGTAGTTTACGTCGTATTTTGATTGCGCTGCACCTGCAAATAATACTACCACGCATATTAGGCATACTAATTGCCTCGAATAATACCGAAAGTGAGAAACTAAAGGCTCCTTGCCCAATTATATTATTAAATAGCCTAGCGTAACTTCAGTCGTTGGCAGTGTGGACAGCAACATAAAACCATTATAAATAAAACATCGCCTCAGTCTCAAGGTCGTGTGACGTGTTTAATATCGATAGTCGAACAGTGGTCGTCAAACTCGAAAAAAACTATCAACGTAGCGGTGTCGACTCAAGCAAAGCCTCCTAGAGCTCTGCGCAGTCTCTGGTGCGCACACCACGAGCGTGATAGCGCAGTCTACAGCACGCTCCGTGCCAGTAGTCGAGGTTTGCGCGCGCAATTCAAACTATCCGAAACCGAACCGAAGTCGGTTCCAATTTTTCGCGCATCGGTTCGGATAATTCGTATCCGAACCGAACCAAAATTTCGGTTATCCGCACACCCCTATTTTTAATTGTTAATAAATATATGTGAACCTCGTCTCAAGCAGCTACCTACATCCTTTAAGGTAACTGTTGATCTCCTCTCTCCTTTCCCCAACCACAAACAATTTGAATTACAGTAAGAACTCTCTTATCCGAGTTGGATGAGACCGCGGGCACCTCGGATTCGCAAAAAACTCGGATGGCGCGGTTCATTTGTTTATTTGCTCTCGTAGCATAGCCTGATGTGGTAAAATGATATATGACACATGTAATGGATAAAGGAACATAAAATACACACGATACACTTCATACAGGGTATACTAAATGATTTAATAGCTTGTAAATCAAGCTCACAAACACACGTACACAATTAGGCCTACATGTCGTAATAAAAACGTATGTCTAGGCCTAAACTTGACGCAGTAGGCCTAGGCCTAGAATGCAAGCATAGGCCCAGGCCTAGCTCTCTTTCTCATGTGGGAAAACCTCTCACTACTATCGCCCACGCTGAAGCTCTCGACGCAAGATAAGTCTGGGAAAGAAATAAGATAAGCCCAGGAATAACAATTCAATGCGTCGTGATTACGAATTTCGTGAATCGGTTGAAACATGATTGCATCTAGTTCCACAACGACCATCTTTGAACAGCTGTGTGTGAGATGGTTGGATCGTATCAAGGCGTATGCGCACGCGCAGGCGCGCGACGCACACTGACCTATATATGCTCAGTGACACTGACGCTTACCGGCGATGCGCCCGACGCACACTGACCACTGAAACTCTATATGCTCAGTGACACTGATGCACACTGCTCGAAAGTCTAGAGATATCGCCGATTATCTTCTTTGCACTCACTCGTAAGGCATGCCTACAAATGTATGGGAGTACATTTAAAAAAGTGCGGCGCGGCGTCTGTAATTATTTTTATTAGGGATGTGCGGGTAGTGGTTTTTGAACTCGGGTCGGGCTCGGGTCGGGTAATTGAAAGTACCCTCGGGCTCGGGTAATTGAAGTACCCTCGGGCTCGGGTAGTGAAATTTTTTTTTATTTGTGAATTCATAAAAAAAAAAAAAAAATACAAAACAGTTTTGCATTGGTTGCAGGTAGCCACTCTGGGCTGTATTGACACGAAGAACATCCAAATCGGCGTCTTATGAACTTTTGCTTGAGTATGCCTAGGCCTAGGCCTAGGCCTAGTACAGTGAAACCCCGCTATTATCGTTTTCCTGCATCAATCGTTCGTTATTCTCGGAAATAATATCGTAACGATCGTTTTCTAATATTTCCGATACGAAAACCCCAAGAAAAACCGATGCGATCGCGTATTTTTCTCTTCCGGCCGACGAAATCATCATCATGCGTTTGTACCAGCCATGCATCTGACGAAATCGCGCGTTTGCACCAGCCTTTCGGTCTGACTCCGCCCAACGCTCTGCTGCGCGCAACGATGCGCACTAGATCGGACTTGTTCTAGGCCTGCCGCCTAGGCGTTAGACGATGTGTATTAGCGTTGTTTCTTTTTCACCATTCGCCTACGTACGTAATATTCAACTTGCTTTATGCCGTTATTAGCGTTGAATAACCAGAAGACGAGTAATGACGGTCAGTAGGGCCTATTACTTTAGCGGGGACAGCGCTGGAAGAGCAAGGACACAGCATCATAGAATAGCCGCGCCCACGTCGTAGCGATTGGTCCGCTCCGACGTCAGCTGTTCGTTTGGCGTCTGAGCGGGAGGTTTAAAAGGAGCAGATTGGCGTGTTTCTTTATTACTTCTACCCGACCCGACTTTTTGGGTAGGAATTGACGCCGACCCGAGGTCGAGTAATTTTACCTACCCGAAAATTACCCGTTTTTTGGGTACCCGCACATCCCTAATTTTGTTTTATTTACGTATTTAAAACTTAATTTATTTAATTTTTTTTTTTTTTGCGGCTCGGTTAGCACGGTACACGGATAAGCGGAGATCGGATAAGAGAGTTCTTACTGTATTAAGTTAGTTAGATTAGGCCCAGGTAGTAGGCCTGTACCTGGTTTTCTCAATGTCGGATAGGGCCTACACCGAATACTATTTTTATGATCCAGATTAAGGTTGCCCATCAATATCGATACAAACATTTAATTTTGATATCATTTTTTTTTCTTCTACATCACAATACCTATTTTATGAAAATTTCAAAGTACCAAAATTGTGTTAAAAACATGTAAAAAATGTTTGGTATTGAGTAATTCTGCAGCATCCAGTCGGCATCGCGTCGTCTGCTGCCTAGAGTGCACTCGGCACGGCACGGTCGCGGCCCGGTGCGGCTAAGCATGGCACAGTTCGAACTGGCATGTGTCATTCAATGGGCGTGGCGATGGGAAGATGCACATGTTGGGGGAACTGCCATGGAAACTATTTAAAAATTGTAGGGAAAATATCGATAGGTACCGTTTGGCCATTTTTTTCGATATCGATAATGGATTTTCATATCGTTGGGCATCCCTAATCTGGATAATCATCTGTCACGATAAACGCTCATAATGATGACCGCGCTGTATTCGGGAAGTTGAGTACCGGCCGAGTGGGTTGCGCTGATGGTGGACGGGGGGGGGGGGGGGGGCACGGGGCTGCCGAATAAGCTGCCTGGTGAGTGAAAAGGGTAAGCACTAGGTTGAGCGAGGCGTCGAGCAGGCCATTGGGATACGTACATACGACTCGTTGCTTCGTTTTAACATCGCGATATAACCAATTAAACACACAGAGAACACGAGAATGCGCCTCGAGTTGCACGGGAAAGTGCAGCGAATTTTAAAAAAATTGATTTTTAAATTTTCGAAAAAACAGTTTACGAAATGAAAACCGGTTTCCTTCATAACCGGTTTCCGATTATTCAATGTAGTTTCTAAAGTCGGGTGCATCCTACCTACCTCAAAGTTCATGGAGATGGGCGGCCGCGTCCACTTCTTCTTAGTGTCCGTCTCCAGAAGTTCAATCTCGGCCGAGAGCTGCGTCTCCTTCATCCCGGCCATGCGCTTTATCCTGTAACAATGTCCTAGCGTTAGCTACAGTCCTTCCAGCTCACTTCATTCACCATTATTTATTCCAACATGTACATGACATTACATGTCAATCACATTGCCGGTGATAAGAATTAGATCTTTTAGCACCATAACGGGGGCTGCCGTTTAACGGATTTTATCCTTTTTTTACGGATATTAAGGGTGCAAAACGGAATAAACGGATTTTTAGTCTTATTTACGGATTTTTTGTTAATTACTTTTTCTATGCTTATTTTGTATATTTGAATCTGCGCGGGCTAACTTCGATTTGAAACATTGAAGGCGGGGCGATAATCGATTCGACTTTCGATAGGGGGCGGGCAATGGGCGGAGCCGTGTCCCAGATGTAGGAACTGTTTCCCATTGAGAAACAGCCAATCGGGACTGCACAGTTGCTTTTGGATGGCTTTTGAAGAGGATGAAAGTTAAATGAACAGCCAAGAGCTACAAAATTGTTTTCTTTCGTTTTGTTATAAAGTTTGGATTATGTGATATTAAAAGTGAAAAATAGAAATTAGTATATGATTTAAAATGTTATTATCAAGTTCTGCAATGTTATTATAGAACACAACACATGGGCCTAGGCTAGGCCTAGGTCAAAATTGTGATGCAACATTCATAGGGCCTAGCTAGGCCTAGGCCCTAGGCCTAGGCTTTTTAACCAGGTCAGAAAATATTATTTTAATGTTTAAAATGGATTTTCTGTAAATAAATAACATTTTAAATTTTATGCAATCTTAATTAAAGCAAACCCCGGGCGTTTCTGGCCCTTTCTTCTCGTCTGTGCATGGGCCTAGGCCCTTGGCAACTTTTAGGTTAAGATGGTAACAAAATATAAAAATCACATTTATCCATTTCATAGTTTGATCAATGAAATCAACGTATTTAGACTTTTCACGGATATTGCGGATATTAACGTCCTCATACAGGATTTGAAAAAAATATCAGTGGCAGCCTGCCATAACATAAAGTGTCTTACCACCAGGACAATACACGTATTGTCCCGAATATAAGCCGACCCCCTAACTTTGGTCATCGATGTTTAAAAAAAAAGGAATATTTAAGGAAAATTGAGGAAAAAAAATCAAACAATTTACAATCTACAAAGTTTTTGAAAAGTATTGTGTAAGAAGAGAAAATAAATTACAGTTGAGCCCCGTTAATTCGGGCCGGGCTGAAATAAAATGTCTGAACAAATATTTTACGCGCCGTTATTCCTGCGGTCATTTCCGCGGAACTCGTGCCGATGTCGTTTTCCCGCGGCCTATTTCCGCAGAGCCCGTGATGATGTAGCAATATCTCTACGCGGACCGGTTCTTATCGCCCAGTCAACTGTTCTGCATCACACGTCATTCGTCAGTAGGCCTTGAACCACTATGGAGATAGTGGCGCGTCCACTGTGCCTGCTGTATTGTTGGCCAGACAGAAGCAGTGCTGTAACTTGGTGTTTGAAATTAGCGAGTAAAAAGCCGATGCTCGCATATAGGCCGAGGAGAGTTTTTGAGACTTAAAAATTAGGGATGCACATAGATACTTTTTTAATTATCGATTATCAATAGGCCTATGGTTATGTCATTATCGAATATCGATAATATCGATATCACCAACAAAGCATGTTCCAACCTATAGGCCCAAGTGGAACCTCAAGTGTGGAAAGTCAAAACAATACAATCGCGTTCCTTTGCTGCCTCGCTGTCTTCGATGTCATGTGTTTTGCTTCCGTTATCGACTGATAGCTCTTTTCCAAACATAATTCTAGTAGTAGTGTGACACCATCAGTCCAGCCAGTGCATGGCCCAACGTGAGATAATCTGTCTTTAGAGTTTGGTTCGTGCCACTATTGACCAATTATTAGATATTTCGATAATCGATACCGAATTTTGGTTATCGATAATCGAAATTATATCCATTATTGATTATTGATCGATAATATCGATTATCGTGTGCATCCCTACTTAAAATAATGAAAAAAAGTCGGCCTATATTCGGTACAATACGGTACACAAAAATAGCAATGTACCAAATAGTAATAACAATAATAATATACGGTACTCAATATTTATAAGAATTAAGAAACAGATTACGCATAGACAGATATCATAGATAAATTTAATATGCCTATCAATCAATATCTATGCCAAGCCTTAGTATACAAAACTAAAGCAACTAGATGACTCACTTCCACACGATGGCATTCTCCGAAGCCTTGTACTTGGCCTTCCCCTTGAGACAGATGAGTTGTACGCCCGACGTGTTGAGCGGCGTCGGAATCTTAACCTCGATCTTCTGTCCGAGAAGAGACGGCTTGAAGTTGGACTTTAGTACGACCTTCACTTCCATCTTGGTGCGACCCACCTGCGGAAGAACATTTAGCGGCATTCACTAACCACCCACATTCCTTTCCAAGTTACTACTACTGTATTTATGCAAATATATGCCTCGGGTACATATATTTATTATAGGTGTAGATATATTTATTTATTTATTCTATTTTATTTTTATTTATATTTAATTTATATAGGCCTATTCATTTAAAATTAAAATGTGGGGTGTGGCCATTATGCAGAGCCAACAGTCAATAAAATTTGAGAGGTCAAAATAGTGTGTGTGGGGGGCATTACTCGATGGCGGCCTATAATTTCTTTGATGTAAAGGGAATGAAACATAGAAAATAGTACTTAAATTGATTGATTGATAACCATTGTCATATAAAAATTTTGACTGACTGGCCCAATATTAATCTAATCCATCTATTAGGCCATGAAAGCAAAGACTGGCTACACAAAAATTCACTTTTTCAAGGTAGGCCTACCCGAAGAAAATATGAATTTGTTTTGTTTAGTTTTGTAGAAATGTAGGCTGTCATCATCGGGTATAGAGGTAATAAATAAATAATGCATTGTGTAAAGCAATTTTAAATGTTTTTTTATGAGCTGTTACTCCTGGTTAATGTTGATTGTTGATATGTAGTATTTTAGTATTAAAACAAAGTTGAACTATATTTCACATTTTCCACACTTAGGTACATCCTTCATTTGAAAATAAAAATAAAATATTTGTTTATTTGGATCCAAATCTTTCTGTTTGCACTTAGTTCGACATGAAACATGAATCCAACTCACCTCTCGAACGAGCGGAATCACGCGGAATGGCAGCGAGATATCCTTCGTCGTGCGATATCTCATCAGTTCAAACTCGCCGTCGGGCGGAATGAAAGATATCGAGTGTTCCGTCTCAAACTTTGAAAGCTTAACACACTGGTGGAACTGACAATCGTCGATCACGACGACGGGCTTCCCTGAAACACCCGGCCCTACCACTTAAACAATAACAAAAAACTATTAACATCGGAACAAGAGTATTAGTTAATTAAACAAATTTATAATTACACTGTTATCTATGGGTAGAGGTAGTGAAAAATGGTGATAACGAAATTCGCGAATTTTTTTAAATATCCATTTTATTGCCTAAAATGTAATATTGTTGACGAATTACATCATTTAGAGATGAAAAAAACACATTTCGAAAACGTGAATTTCACGAAATCTCGTGTAGGTCTATATCGCGAAATAACGAACAAAATTGTATAAAACTGGTCAAAACGTGAATTAACTCGCGAAATTAGGCATTTTAGAGCTCAAAATGTGGGGGGATGGTGGAGGTGCCGGTTCAGAATTTTTGTGAATTTTGATGGAGGTGCCGGTCCAGACCGAACATTACGAGCGCAGCGTGCGGTACATCGTTTCGTGACGTCATGGGCTCCATGGAAATGGACCGCCATAATAACGACGCGTATCACGGACTCCGCGGCAATAGTCCACCAAAAAAATTTGGTGCGTATTTGCTTGGGAATCGATTCTGAATAGATTTGTGGGTCACAATGATCGATTCTAACGAATTGGAATAAATGTCATCCCTACTTAAAAGGCTTAAAGGACTTTTTTTTAAATTTTCATATTTTTTTTTTTTACATATTATGTTTTAGACCATTTAAATGAAATCGCGAAAAACGCGAAATTTGGGTTTTATAAAACAAAATTTAGATTTTTATATCACCATTTCTCATTTACCTCTATCGATAGGAGACCGTATGAGATGACAGAAGCGCTGCAGTTCAACGAATTCAGTCTGCCCCTTCATTTACGCATGGAATCATTTTGTTGTGCAAATAAATAAGGCTGCGAGAGGCTAAATCACAACCCCATGCACAAGGTGAGCACTAGACTGCCTACTATAATCAGACATTCTTTTCTTTTTTGTAAACTTTGCTGATTGTTTAAATTATAATACACACAAGTACAACACTGATGCATCTGTTGTTAACTATAAAACATTTATTAAATAACAGTTACTGTTACAATATTGAATTGTGAGACAACAATACGGACAAAAGCGTGGGTGTTCCAAGTAAAGGTGTGGTAAGTGAACGTGATAGCTAGAGGTAGTGAAAAATGGTGATAACGAAATTCACGAATTTTTTTAAATATCCATTTTATTGCCTAAAATGTAATGTTGTCAACAAATTACATCATTTAAAGATGGAAAAAACACACATTTTGAAAACGCGAATTTCGCGAAATCTCGTGTATATTGCGAGATAACGAACAAAATTGTAAAAACTGGTCAAAACACGAATAAACTCTCGAAATTAAACATTTTAGTGACCAAAATGTGAGGGATGGTGGAGGTGCCGATCCAGACCGAACATTACGCGCGTAGCGGGCGGGACACCGTTTCGTGACGTCACGGGCTCCACGGAAATAGACCGCCAAAATAACGACGCGAATCACGGAAACCGCGGCAATAGTCCACCAAAATAATAGTGCGTACAAATATTTATTTTTGCTTGGGAATCGATTCTGAATAGATGTGTGGGTCACAATGATCGATTCTAACTTATTGGAATTTATGTCATCCCTACTTAAAAGGCTTAAAGGGCTTTTTTTAATTTTCATTAAAAAAAATTAATTAAATTTTCATTTAATTTTTTTTTTAGATATTTGTTTTTGACCATTTAAATGAAATCGCGAAAAACGCGAAATTTGGGTTTTATAAACGAAATTTGGATTTTTATATCACCATTTCTCATTACCTCTAGTGATGGCTCACAGAGCCCTCTTTTCTCTCATAAGGTCTCCCATTATATACAAATGCAGCAGAAACCTGGAAAATGGGAGATTGAGAGGAGAGTCACATGCAGGCGGCAGAGATGAGATTCCTGAGGAGCACAGTGGGCAAGATGAGAAGAGATAAATAAGAAATATGGACATTAGAGAAATACTGGGTATTCGGCACCAAAAAGCACACTAGCGCGGCTCTGTTGGCGGAACGTAGAACCCTAGCAGTAGTGATCACTCAGGTAGACACAGCGGCAAATAACGTGGAAGAACGTGTAGATGTAACTAAAAAGTTGAGTTTTCGGCGTGATACGTTTTGTTTACGGATGTTGAACGTTAGAAATAAAATAAAGAAATATTTGTGCTATGGTTATCACTGGGGATGGGCGAACCTTGGTTTTTTAAGTTTCGAACCGAACTCGAACTTCTGTAAAAAAAAGTTTCGAACTTCGAGCTCGAACCGGACTTTAAAAAATCTGCTTAAAACCAAAAACAGGGAGGTAGGAATTTCAATTGGGCATACTTTAATGTCTAGGCTAAGGCTAATCTCCCTACTATCGAGATCTATTTCATCGACCTTCATCGACAGGACTGACTAGCTTAGCCCTTTTGGCACAGCATCCTAAATTTAGGCATAGGCTAGCCCTAGCCTAGGCAAGGCTACCAAATTTCAAAGTCTTGGTTTAGATAAGAGCTTATAAAACATGTTTAGACACCTATTATCGTCTATATTCTAGGCTAACCTAGGCTAGGCTTTTCCATACTTGGCCTAGCACTAGCCTAACCTTAGCCCCTAAGCCTAGAATATTCCTTATGTAGGCCTACCTAGGACTAGCCTAGGTCTAGGCCCTGGTCCATAAACCAAACCTAACAAAGATGGTTGTGAAATCGCGGCCAGTTCTCGTCTAAATACCGCAACTTTAAAATTTTATTAGGCCTAGAACATGGGCATGTTATTGTTGTTATGTTGTCCAGCCCGGAATCACAATTACGCCAGCCATGTTGTGACGTAGCGCGCCGCCAGTGCTGCAATCTACATGTCGATTTGGTGCCGAATAGAGAAGTTAAGTGACAGAACAGGAAGGACACGGTTGAGATGGTATGGACATGTGAAACAAATTAGGGAAGATAGGATGCCCAAGAGAATGGATGAAAGAAGGATTGAAGAAGGAAGAAGGTGGGGGAGGTTAAGGAAGAAATACAAGAACAGAACACCATAGCAGGAGATTGGGAGGCAAGAGGAGAGAGCTGGGAAGATGTGGAAGAGATACAATTGAGGGAGGATAGGAAGAAGTGAACAAATTTTGTTGGATAATCCAAGCTGACCCTGCCAGAAGCAGGAAACGGCGATGGATGATGATGATGATGATGATGACGACGATGAGATATATATGAATAGTAGGCAAAATGTAAGCAGGGTAAAATTGATTTGATTGAATAATTTTAAATACTAGGCCTTCATGGACCTAAAATAACATTAACTATAATGATTAATTAGGCAGGTAGACTAAGGTGAGCAAACAAAGACAAAATAAAAAAAGAACACCCGAGCTATTTTTCTCCAAATCTCCAAATATAGGCCTACTAGGGAAACGCCAAAGTCGTTATAAGGCAGGCAGGCAGGCTAAGGTGTCCTCCAATTTTCATCAACATCGCATAATATGCGGCATATTATGCCATTTGCCTGGTAGAGAGCGAACAAAGACAAAAAAAGAACAAAAAACAAACAAACAAATAAAAAAACACCCGAGCTATTTTTCTCGGAGTAAGTGAAATTGAAGTCTTCGCTTTGCTCATCCAAATATACTACAAAAAGTCGTTGTTAGACGAATGTAAATTGTATACGTAATGTCATATTTTCAGTACTTGCAGTACTTGGATAGTCTGTACCATCGCTTTTCAATTCGTGCCACGTCCGAATGACAATAAATTGGCAAAATCAGCAAGGCTAAATATTTCTTACTATTCTCAACCTGAAAAAATTAGTGTAGACTTTCTGAGACATTCAATCCTGATCATGCTTCAATGCGCTCCTCTCCCCCCCCCCCCCCCCAGAAATAGTTGTGATTGCAATTGTACAATATGGATTAGGCCAATATTTTTTTTTTAGAGTCGTTTATGGCTGGGAGTAGGATAAAGGCCAATATCAAAGTGTTTTGTTAAAACGGGTATTTAACCCAGGCCTTTAATGACATTTCAAAACATTCAACTATTTCGAACACTTTGCATAATTAATACTTAATACTTAATAGTACATGTTAAAATTCATTATCACACGTATTGACGACCCACTAGGTAGGCCTGCACGAGTCAGGTTGTGCAATTTCTTTTATCTTTATTTTAAGTATAAAGTCACTTTTTTATCTATAAATCAGATTTTATGGATAAGCATAGCGAAGATTCCATTCTACTACACTGAAGAAAAAAAAACGGAATGTTTTTTTTTGTACTTTTGTCTGTTTGTTAACACGATTCCAGCTAAACCGATACTCCAATTGCGATGAAATTTTCTGGAGGCCTTCGAAATCTCTGAACTTAGAACTGCCACGTTTTTGAGCGCAATCGAAAAATTATTTCTCATGAAAATCACAGTTTTACGTTTTTTTTTTTTTTTTAATTTCTTTGTCTTATAACACCTACATGCTTTATCCAATTATAATGATATTTTCACAGAACCTTAATTTTATGAATTAATATATTCGTGTGAAATTTGAGCGCAATCGAAAAATTATTTCTCATGATAATCGCAATTTTACGATTTTTTTGGGTAATTAAAAACTTTCTTCGCCTTTTAACACCTACATGACTGTATCCGATTGTAATGATTTTTTCACAGAACCTTATTTTATGAACAAATATATTCTTGTGAAATTTGAGAGCAACCAAAAAATTATTTCTCATGAAAATCGCAATTTTATGCTTTTTTCTTTAAAAAAGAATTACGCTCATCCAGCAACGCGCCTGAAAAAGCGTTTGCGAAACTTCCTAGTTTATAAATTTAATTGAACACCTAAATCATAATCAGCGATTAAAAGATCGTTAATTAAAAACAGTTGATTTGTTTATACAAAAAATTCTCTTGACACAAGTACAAACACAAATTATACAAATTAACATAGGCCATCACATTTTATTTTTTGCTTAATACAGTCAAATCTCAGTTATACGTTTTTCAGGGGAAAGGTGCTAAAAAACGAATAAATGCAAAAAACGTTGTATTGAAATTTTTTAATAAATTTTCAAATTTTATACTGGTAATACAATTGTGATGAATTAATGTTTTTATGGCTTTGAATCGTCTATTTTAAAGTTATTTTGTTTTTGATTTTGGGTGTAGTGTAACTAGCGAGCGCTTATCGGCGCATGGAGTTATAAATAGATCGCCGCGTCCTTGGGGGGTGGGAGGGGGGGGGGGGATTTACAGTTCCCAGCAATTAAAAATGAACTGTTTCAAGAGGCATTATCTTGATTTTTACCTGAATCTGGCAAGCATTTATCTTATTTTATTGATAGGGGCCTAACTAGAGAGTCCCCACTTGGCCTAGGCCTAGGCCTAGCCCTAGGACTTTGCCTTGGCCTAGGCCTAGCCCTAGCCCTAGCGCGTGTGTAGGCCTAGGCTAGGCTAGGCCTCGGCCCGAGGGTCACATCATTGATTACCTATGCAGATGAGGCCTACTTCGTGTGTAATGTGACAGCAAAAAGTAGGCCTAGGCACTAGTCTGCGTGTGTATTCAATTCCGAATCTTAGTTTGTTGTCAAAGCTTTCAAAATAAAGAGGCTTGGATGCAGGAACCAGGGAGCGTGAATACACGGCGTCGAAAATAAATATCCTTTATTGGTTTTGTTGCGTCTATATCACTAATATTTCCGATAAAGTTTGGAAGAAAGAATGCGGAGATTATTCCACAAAAAAACATTTTTTAGTTTTTTAAAATGTGTTTGCGAGTTGACTTTTTCCATCTTCCATTTCGCATTTTGCTTCATTTCCCACCCCGGCGTCGCTTTTGGATGGAAAACGCGACCCTCCCTAGCCAAAAAACAGAGCTAAAAAAACCATATTAACTAAAACGCACTCGGGGTGCACTCTATGGCCATGGCTGGAATCGTAGCGCCTCGCGCTCCGCGGCCATTGCTGGAACCTTTGTTGGTGGGGGGGGGCAGAGAGTAGGTGTCTTTTGTACTCTACCACGCTGGCGCGGCTGGTTTACGTATAAAGCGTCGTTTTTTTTTCGCGTAGGGCCTAACATCGTTTTTTTCCTAAAAAAACGTATTATTGAAATAAATTCCCTTGGGGATAGTAAAAATAACGAATAAATGAAAAAAAACAATATTGAAAAACGTGTATATAAAATAAATTAACCAGCGCTTTGGAGAAAAGCAGGGATTAAAAAAAAAAACAAAATATATGTTAAAAACGTTGTGTTGAAAACAAATTTTTATTTGCTGTTCAGAGTAGATTATTTATTTTCCCCCCCAAAAAAAGGGAAAAAAGCAGATATGTCCAATGAAGGTCATGTCAATTCCTAATTTTAATGTCCTTTTTATTTTGTTGGGGATGACATGGGAGAATTGATTAATTTCCGGGTCGATTAATCGATTTTGGATCGATTCCTGTCTGCATCATCCCCAAAATTTGGGGGAATCGATTTTTTAAATTTAAAAAACTGGGGCGGTTTTTGGGGGACAGAGGGGGTGAGTTTTTCCCACCCCCGCCCGGAAAAAAAAGGGAAGGTTGGTTAACAGACGAACGCAAGTTTCGAAATACATCGTTTCCCTAGAAGGCAGGGAAAAGCCTTCACGGGGTTCGTGGAAAATGACCACCAAAAAAAGGAAAAAAAAAATTTTTTTGGGAATCATCCTCTTTTTTTGCCCCTCTTTTAAAGGTTGGTGTATAAGAGCATAAAAAATGCAAACCGTAGATGAAAATATACATCTTATTTAATGTGTGTGCGAGAAAGGTAAATGTGAGTGAACAGATCGGAAATAATCCCCGAATTGTCATAACCGGCGCGACTAACACAAGTTATCGCCATATACGCTCCAGCCCGGAATCACAATTACGCCAGCCATGTTGTGACGTAGCGCGCCGCCAGTGCTGCGATCTACATGTCGATTTGGTGCCGAATAGAGAAGTTAAGTGACAGAACAGGAAGGACACGGTTGAGATGGTATGGACATGTGAAACAAATTAGGGAAGATAGGATGCCCAAGAGAATGGATGAAAGAAGAATTGAAGAAGGAAGGGGAGGTTAAGGAAGAAATACAAGAACAGAACACCATAGCAGGAGATTGGGAGGCAAGAGGAGAGAGCTGGGAAGATGTGGAAGAGATACAATTGAGGGAGGATAGGAAGAAGTGAACAAATTTTGTTGGATAATCCAAGCTGACCCTGCCAGAAGCAGGAAACGGCGATGGATGATGATGATGATGATGATGACGACGATGAGATATATATGAATAGTAGGCAAAATGTAAGCAGGGTAAAATTGATTTGATTGAATAATTTTAAATACTAGGCCTTCATGGACCTAAAATAACATTAACTATAATGATTAATTAGGCAGGTAGACTAAGGTGAGCAAACAAAGACAAAATAAAAAAAGAACACCCGAGCTATTTTTCTCCAAATCTCCAAATTAGGCCTAGGGTACTAGGGAAACGCCAAAGTAGTTATAAGGCAGGCAGGCAGGCTAAGGTCTCCTCTAATTTTCATCAACATCGCATAATATGCGGCATATTATGCCATTTGCCTGGTAGAGAGCGAACAAAGACAAAAAAAGAACAAAAAAACAAACAAACAAAAAAACACCCGAGCTATTTTTCTCGGAGTAAGTGAAATTGAAGTCTTCGCTTTGCTCATCCAAACATCACCAATACTACACTAGGAAAACGCTTAAGTCCCGCCGCGTTGTTGGATGAGCGTATATGGTGCATTGAGATGCCATGTGTTACGCGGATTTTCTGTTGTTCTGTGAAAAAATCATTACTAAGTCGAAGATTTTTTTTAATTAAATTAAATTATATAAAAAATTAACTAAATTTTTATAATTAAATTAAATAAAATAAAAAATTAACTTAATTGTTTTAATTAATCATTTTTTAAAAATCGAAAAAAATCGTAAAATTGCGTTTTTTATGTGAAAAAATTTCAGATTGCGCTAAAAAACGTGGCAGTTCTAAGTTCAGAGATTTCGAAGGTCTCCATAAAATTTCATTGCAATCGGAGTATCGGTTTAGCCGAAATCGTGTTAACAAACACACAAAAATACAGAAAGAAAGAAAGAAAGAAAAAAAAACATTCCGGATTTTTTTCTCCAGTGTAGTGAAATGGAATCTTCGCTTCGCTCGCTACGCTCATCCAAAAAAGTCGTTGTTAGACGAATATCAATTGTGTACGTAATGTCATATTTTCAGTGCTTGCAGTACTTGGATAGTTTGTACCATCGCTTTTCAATTCGTGCCACGTCTGAATGACAATAAATTGGCATTTCACCATCAGCAAGGCTAAATATTTCTTACTATTCTCGACCTGAAAAAATTAGTGTAGACTTTCTGAGACATTCAATCCTGATCATGCTTCAATGCGCTCCTCTCCCCCCCCCCCCCCAGAAATAGTTGTGATTGCAATTGTACAATATGGATTAGGCCAATATTTTTTTTTTAGAGTCGTTTATGGCTGGGAGTAGGATAAAGGCCAATATCAAAGTGTTTTGTTAAAACCGGTATTTAACCCAGGCCTTTAATGACATTTCAAAACATTCAACTATTTTGAACACTTTGCATAATTAATACTTAATACTTAATAGTACATGTTAAAATTCATTATCACACGTATTGACGACCCACTAGGTAGGCCTGCACGAGTCAGGTTGTGCAATTTCTTTTATCTTTATTTTGAAGTATAAAGTCACTTTTTTAACTTTAAATCTTATTTTTTGGATGAGCGTAGCAAAGATTCCATTCTACTACACTGAAGAAAAAAAACGGAATGTTTTTTTTTTTGTACTTTTGTCTGTTTGTTAACACGATTCCAGCTAAACCGATACTCTAATTGCGATGAAATTTTCTGGAGGCCTTCGAAATCTCTGAACTTAGAACTGCCACGTTTTTGAGCGCAATCGAAAAATTATTTCTCATGAAAATCACAGTTTTACGTTTTTTTTGTTTTTTTTTAAGAATTTCTTCGTCTTATAACACCTACATGCTTTATCCGATTGTAATGATTCGCAGAACCTTAATTTTATGATTTTATATATTAGTTAGGGATGTGCGGGTACCCGAAAAACGGGTAATTTTCGGGTAGGTAAAATTACCCGACCTCGGGTCGGGCCGTCAATTCCTACCCGAAAAAGTCGGGTCGGGTAGAAGTAATAAAGAAACACGCCAATCTGCTCCTTTTAAACCTCCCGCTCACACCCCAAACGAACAGCTGACGTCGGAGCGGACCAATCGCTACGACGTGGGCGCGGCTATGCTATGATGCTGTGTCCTTGGCTCTTCCCGTCTTCCGGCGCTGTCCCCGCTGGAGTAATAGGCCCTAGGCCCCTACTGACCGTCATTACTCGTCTTCTGGTTATTCAACGCTAATAACGGCATAAAGCAAGTTGAATATTACGTACGTAGGCGAATGGTGAAAAAGAAACAACGCTAATAAACATCGTCTAATGCCTAGGCGGCAGGCCTAGAAGTCCGATCTAGTGCGCATCGTTGCGCGCAGCAGAGCGTTGGGCGGAGTCAGACCGAAAGGCTGGTGCAAACGCGCGATTTCGTCAGATGCATGGCTGGTACAAACGCATGATTTCGTCGGCCGGAAGAGAAAATACGCGATCGCATCGGTTTTTCTTGGGGTTGGGTCGGAAATATTAGAAAACGATCGTTACGATATTATTTCCGAGAATAACGAACGATTGATGCAGGAAAACGATAATAGCGGGGTTTCACTGTACTAGGCCTAGGCCTAGGCCTACTCAAGCAAAAGTTCATAAGACGCCGATTTGGAAGTACTTCGTGTCAACACAGCCCAGAGTGGCTACCTGCAACCAATGCAAAACTGTTTTCTAGGATTTTTTTTTTTTAAATGAATTCACAAATAAAAAAAATTCACTACCCGAGCCCGACCCGAGCCTACTTCAATTACCCGAGCCCGAGGGTACTTTCAATTACCCGACCCGAGCCCGACCCGAGTTCAAAAACCACTACCCGCACATCCCTAATATTAGTGTTAAATTTGAGCGCAATCGAAAAATTATTTCTCATGATAATCGCAATTTTACGCATTTTACGTTTTAAAAAAATCTTCGCCTTATAACACCTACATGCTTTTTTTGATTGTGATGATTTTTTCACAGAACCTTAAAATTATGAATTTGTTTATTCGTGTGAAATTTGAGGGCAATCGAAAAATTATTTCTCATGAAAATTGCAATTTTACGATTTTTTCAGTAATTAAAAACTTTCTTCGCCTTTTAACACCTACATGACTGTATCCGATTGTAATGATTTTTTCACAGAACCTTATTTTATGAACAAATATATTCTTGTGAAATTTGAGAGCAACCAAAAAATTATTTCTCATGAAATCGCAATTTTACGCTTTTTTCTTTAAAAAAGAATTACGCTCATCCAGCAACGCGCCTGAAAAAGCGTTTGCGAAACTTCCTAGTTTATAAATTTAATTGAACACCTAAATCATAATCAGCGATTAAAAGATCGTTAATTAAAAACAGTTGATTTGTTTATACAAAAAATTCTCTTGACACAAGTACAAACACAAATTATACAAATCAACATAGGCCATCACATTTTATTTTTTGCTTAATATCAGAGTATAATTATTTATTTATAAAACATGGCCAAAGTAGGGCTACAAGAAGCAGATGATGTCCCAATGAAGGTCATGTCAATTCCGTAATTGATGTATGTAGCCATGTACTATATGTATGTGTTAGGGATGACATGGCAGAATCGATTAATCGATTCCGGATCGATTCCTGTCTGCATCGATCCCAAATTGGAGGAATCGATTCCTCATTAGACAGTTTAAACGTTCGCGCGTCGTGTTTTGGGGCGTGACAGAGCGGTGAACACGTGTCTACTGTCCCTACCTCTCCAGCCACATGCTGATCGTACACAAAGGCAAGCAGTATGGTTAACAGACGATGACGCAACGTTGCGAAATACATCGTTCCGTAGCATAAGGCAGGAGAAACGCCTTCACGGGCTTCGTGGAAAATGACCACCAAAATAACTGTGAATATAACTAAAGTTTTTCTTGGGAATTGATTCCGAATCGATTCTTTTCAGTTGTCCCCTCTTTAAGGTTATGTAGAAAGAATGCCAATTGGCTGGAGTATATTGGTGTGAGATAGCATCCAACAGCTTACCTTCGAAAAGTGATGGTGGCTGTTGAGTTTCTTGAAGAATAGTAACATAAATATAGCCCTATACAAAACACAGAAAAACAAGAGACGTTTCGAACGAGGTCTTTTTCACTCAAGAGAGAAAGGAAAAACTTGAGTGAACAAGACCTCGTGTCGAAACGTCTCGTGTTTTTCTGTGTTTGGTATATATTTATGTTACTATTCTTCAAGAAACTTAACAGCCACCATCACTTTTCGAAGTTAAATTGTTGGATCTTATCTCACACCAATTTATGTCCCCTCTTTAAATGCTGCAAGTGAATAAAAAGCATTTTGCAACAAGTAGGACAATATGGTTTTTTTGTAGGATATGGTAGCCGATGTTGTCTATGTCTATATACCATCTATCATGCAAAATTTAAACCAACACTCCTTTTTATAATAGTACTGCAAATGGCTTTAAAAATTAAGATCGAAGTTAAAAGATCATAGCAAAATTGATTAGTGAAAAAGTAGATACATAAGTGTAATTAAAACAGTTGGAAAGGAAGAAATGTCAACCTACCCGATCTAGTGGGGTCTTCCCCTCCGAGGGTTTTGCCCTTGGACTCCATAACGAGTTTATCGTTGATTCCAAACTTGCATTCCGGCATCCCGGAGAGGTAGGACTTCATGACCACCTTCCCGGCAACATGTGCAGATAGAACCTGACCTGCAATAAGATGACACAGTTTTGTTCCGTGGTGCCCTACTTTGTAGTTTACAGAGCTAGGGCAGTGAGGCCCATAGAGTAGGGTTGCCATACGTCCTGCTTTCGGCGGGACAGTCCTGATATTCAATTTTAAGTCCCGCGTCCCGCTAATACACCAAGCGGGACACAAATGTCCCGCATGGTAGAAACTATTTTGATCCCCATGTAGCTTTGGTAGTTTTCGACTAAAAAAAACAACATATTTTCATTCATTCAGTCCGGTATTTTTTTCTGAAATGCTCAAAACGTACTCTAAAAGCCTAGTTTAAAAATAAATTCGCCTGCAGCATCATTATTGGAAGGCTCCGCCCCCCAAACCCCCATGTTGTTTTTGACTGAAGAGATTTGTCTCTCTACCTCGAGTTTAAATTATGGCAACCCTACCGTAGAGTGAACATTTATCTTGCATATAGGCCTACCTAAAATGTTTGGGAGAAAATTAATAGCAAGGTTGAAGGAGTTTGGGCCAAATAAAAATAAAATGTCCATTAAAAATTGTCTGCTACTTCATTATTCTGGACCACTTTTTGACCTCTTAATTTTTATCCAAAATCCAAAAAATTTGATATGATGTCAAAATATTAGGTTTTCCATTTATTATCGATTCCCAACCGTGATACTGACTGTAGGAAACACTCTCTCATGAAATCACTGGCATTAGTCTTCAAGAAATAGTGTTATGTGGTGCAGAAAGCGGCGACTGTACCTTGCGGCGACATGAGCAGATTGCAGTACTCGAGCACGTCGAGGAAGAGCTCGTTGCGTCTGTACTTGATGCCCTCACGACGCCACCCGATCTGACCGGTCACCTGCGAAGTGATCTGCGCTTGTTCCTCCTTCGACTGTGACTTGACCCCTTGTTGCGTGATGAATGTCTTGAGAACACCCGTGTCAGAGTTCTGAGGGTAGCCAAAGTCCAGGATCTCTGCCACAAAACAACAGCAATGATAATGTTAAAACAAGTATGATAGTATAACAAGACAAGAGAAATATTTAAATTTTCATTATTAGCATTAAAAAAAAACAAAAAAACAAGAGAGATCTAGCTGGAGCCTTATTCTATTAGGCCTAGAAAAGAACATTTAAAATGTATTTAAATTCAAGATACTTAGGCCTACAAAGACTGGTTTAGTGTTTGACAAAGAAAGAGAGATAAGAACAAATGGCTAACCTTTAAAATTCCAATCAATTAGAATTAGATTAGAACTTTATTTGTAAAAGTATCAATTACAAAAAGGCAAGGTTCAAACACTGCTCTTCCACCTAACCAATTATTACATTACAAGCACTTCATAATGCATATTCATGCATATTCAATGCATGTTGAGATCTACAATGCACCAACAATATGAAGTTAGCCGTCCCGGTAGCTGAGGGGCAAAGCACTCGACCTGCAATCGGGAGACCGGGGTTCTAAACCCCGCTGAAATGTATTTTTTTTAATTTCTGGATTGATTTGCATAAAATCAATTACACCTAGGGGCTACAGGAGTGTTTCCCGATTAATGAAATTGAGAAATAAACTATCGCTCTTATCTGTGTTAGGTAATGACATAAATTGTGTTTAGATGGTCAGTTCAAAGGCAGCAGAATTGTTACAGTACTATTTAGTAGGGCTGTGTGAACCCACGAAATTATTGTGTGTAATATGAAATGCCGGCGAGAGCGAGAGAGAAGAGAGATGCTACTCGTAGAGCTTGCGTCGCGAGAAACCAGATTTGAATTTCGCTGCCACACCGTGGTTTATTTAAATAAACGTAGGGCTGTGCGAACCGGTTCGAAAATCGAACCGAACTCGAACCTCCCGCCATTCGGAAATAAAAATTCAAATGTTGGTCACACTGGTTTAAACTGACAACTTTTGAGAGTAAATTTGATATTTCGATATATATCGCATGCCGAAACGCCAATGCCAAGGCGACGGCATTATTATGTACTAGACTGAGCCTATTTCATTTTACGTCTTCAATGAATGATTTGACGTAGATTGTATGCTTTTGTTTAATAAACCTGTCGCGTAATATATAATAACCTAAAATGAAGCGTCGCAAATGTATTGAAACGACAAGCCTTCGCAGTTATTTCGTAAATCTGGCTGCCGAAGACGTGGAAGATGACAATTTGTAAGAAATGGAAGCTCAGTCCAGCTGACGGCATCTAGGCCTAGGCCTACTTTTGATGAGTTTAATCCGTTTATAAGAGAATCTATCCCTTTTCCTAGTATGCGTAGCCCTACGACTTCTAGTGAACCAGATAAGGATCACACTCTAGGCCTAGCCAAGCCTGCCTAGGCCTAGGCCTATTATAGCATCGAGTGAAGACAAACAAGATCCTAGGCCCTAGCCTAGGCCACGCTCTGCGACTATGCGTAGTGGTGCGTAGGCCTACAGTGCGTGGCAGCTCTAGGCATCCGTATGGGCCTAGGCCTTGTAGGTCCTTCTTACAACGTTCAGGATGAGGAACCTCACCTGATCTAGGCCTACATTATAGGCCTATTAAACCATTTTTCATGAAATGGCAACAAAAATCATCTTTTTTAAGGTTCGGTTCGGTTCGAGTTCGAGATTTTTCGTAAGGTTCGGTTCGAGGTTTGGTTCGAAAAAAATCAAGGTTCGCACAGCCCTAAATAAACGGCATTTTGAAAAAGCTCGGCTCGGCTCGACAATCAAGCTTTTTTTAATACTCGGCTCGGCTCGACTTAAAAATTCTAGGCTCGCACAGCCCTACAAAAATGGCAAGGTTAATCCAAACACTAATAGGAATAGCTTTGCTACTAATACGGTGTAGTGAAGGGAAATATAGGGAAGAACAAATGATGAATCAAATCAAAAGAAGCTATAATTTCCCATTAATATATTTTCAGAACCTTGAAAAAGAATACCAAATTTATTTTTTAAAAAAATTTACAAAACATGTTTTCTCACCATCAAGAAGCTCGTAGATGAGGACAAAGTTGTTCTTGATGTTTTCCTCCGAGATCTTCCCGAAGTAGGACTGCATTACGTCGATGATCTTGAGCAAGAACTCGAACACCATAGCCGCGTTGACATTCTGCTTGGTAACAGCAGCCAGCCAGATGTTGGCGCGCTAACAAGAGACATTGGACCAGCGTTAGATCACGGAACTATAGTCGATATAAATTGCACTAGGAATAGGGGCGAGTAATCTAACGTTTTTAAGGCTGAAGAGGAATGACTACTGCCAACATTAAAAATGAAATCCACACTAAATTACCAGATTTCAATCATTTTTCACGAAACGCCGCACAAAATCTAAAAAGTGGCACCGAGGTCCTATGTTCTTTAGAAATATTTATTTCCATACATCAATAATGTTTTTTAGATTTATAATGCAATTCAAAACACTACCCAGTACCCATTATTATATTTGAATATAGTCCCAGTAGGTCTTCATAGGACCATCAAGCCACTTGGATTTTGCATAGCATTTTACAGTTATTAGTAAAATCGAGTACGTTTGTGTGATTTTAAATATTGGTGGTAGTTCTTCCTCTTAATTTAAGATTATCTCGGAGAAAAACTTTTTACAAATTTAAAACTAAAATTTTTGAAATGTATTGTAGGGCCTCTACATTCAAACAAGAAAAGAACACGGTTGTTTTAAAATGTGTCTTCTACATGATTTTCTATTTGTTGTTTTTTAGCGTGTTTAAACCATTAGAGAAATGTAGGCGAAGATAAGTTGGGTGACAAAAGGTGGGAAGGACAGGAATGCTGGAATAGAGTATGCCGAACAAAATGTATGATACAATAATAGAAGGAAGGTGAAAATGAGAGAGTCCAGGAAGAGACGGAATGAGACCATACCAGGAGATTTACAGGCAAGAGGAAGACCTGGGAAGATGTGGAAGATTCGGGATTGCAAGACGATGGAAAAATGTGGAAGAATTTGGTTGTAGAGCCCAAGCAATACAGGGCGATGGCCGATGATGAAATGAGAAATGTTTAAGCAATTTAAAGAATTATCCCAGAAGTAAAGAAATAAGAGGCATAGGGATCCCAGCACAGTGAGGCAAGCACATCAACATATCACAACCATGAGACGTTTCGACATTGATTCGATACTTCAAAAATCAAAATCACACAATCAACTTTTTAATTTGTACTACTTGTTAGTAGCCGAGAGCCATGATTCATCACGGCCTTGGTACTAATAAGAGTAGCCACGGCCGGGTGATCAAATGCATTCATACGTTAAGAAGACGAAGATAACAATTAATGTCTTTGACTTTGAGGCATAGCCTATACCAAGTGTAGAAGTAGGTCTACAGTAGCGCTGTGCTCAAAACGAAATCGCATTACAATTATTTAAAATTTGAATATTATTCAATGATGGAAGCAGGCATGTGGCAAGGCTGAAACTTTTGAACCGACATTGTTTTTTAACTTTTAAGTTAAATATCCGTCCTGGGGTAAAGCAACAATGAACATTTATTCCTTTATAGATATAAACTATAAAGAGAACTTTTATTTAAAAAACTAGCCTATACAAAACACTGTTGTATAGAAACAATTGCCACAAGGGCACAGCATAAAAATATCATTAATTGATTCACAAAATTGTTAAAAATAGGTTTAAAATTTAAATACAAATACATGAAATATAAGTAATACATAATTAACATGTTTAGACCATAAAGGTGATTCCTAACAAAGCCAATGAATATAATATACAATGTATACATTTATGAATAGACTTACTATTCAACACACAATGGTAGGCCCTACTGAATAACTATTTCAAAATGTGCTAATGAATTGGAATACTGGAAAGAAAAAACATAGGCCTACTGGTACTAATTTGAACAAGAACCAATACAACCAGAATAGTGATTACGGTACACAGTAAATCTGACTTTATAGTATTATATAATTTATCATTAAAGCCGGTCATCTTTACATGAACAATAAAATTTAATAGTCACATAGTTAGACGAGTGAGCGAAGCGAATGAGGATTCTGTTACGCTCTACTCGATCGGGCCTTGGCCGTGAGCGTTGTCCAATGTCTGTCTGTCTGTCTGTCCGGGCTCTTACGGCCGAACGGCCAAATAGATTGAGCTGAAATTTTAAACACACATCCGTGACCAGGTAACTGAGAACTGCTAACAAAATGAGCAATATCCATTACGATTTAAACCTACAAGAAATAATAAACTGAAAAATAGACTGCCAATGTCTAGAAATTATTTTAACGACAATTGGATTTGATTTTGAAAAAATATTTTTTGTTTGTTATTTACCTGGCTGTGAAATGCCGTGCCCATCCATGCAAGGTCTATCGAATATTGAACGTCAAGGTACCCCCGAACTCCGCTCGTAGATTGAGTAATCCTTGCAATATTTTTACGGTATTTCGTACTGGCTATGTTTTCCATAGTATTGTCACAGATGATGGACTACACTGCGTTATATGCATTTCAAAACATGTTTAATAATTTTTGAAAATACAATGAACCCACGTCTCCCACATTTCGGCTATAAGGGCGCCTTAGCCAACTAGACTAGGGAAACGCCAAAGTCGTTGTTAGACGAGTGAGCGAGTCATGTGTTGAGTACCCGGGAACATTTGCATATTTAAGTTTGATAATTATATTCGTATAAATAAAAGGGTTTTTAAGTTTAGTTGTAATAAGGGCGCGTCAACTGTAAGGCCATAATGCGCCACTGTAGCCTAAGATAGGCTAAATAGGCCTACGGTAGGGGAAAAAAGTAATGTTACCGGGTACTCAACACATGGCTCACTCACTCGTCTAACAACGACTTTGGCGTTTCCCTAGTAATACTAATGATTTCTGTAGGCTACCTGAATTGGATTGACACATAGCAACAAAACCAATAATATGAACTGATCACATAAACTAAACAACATTTTGGAATTATCAGCACTAAGATAAAATGATAAGAATATAGGTAAATATAATGGGAAGTTAGATACATTAGAATTATCAATTTTATACAGGCATACACATGAATAGGTCAATCATTCAAAGACAAGTCCACAGTGCAACTAAAAGAAAATCAAGTAGGCTAACTTTTAGCAATGTAATTAATAATAGCATTGGCATGAAATGATGGTTATTTGTTCCGATGATCGGACGTCTAAAAAGAAGTTATGTCCGAGGGTAGGTACTCACGTCGATTCCGCGAGACGTATCTTTCGCTCGGCCACCATCGTCAGAGAAATAGCCGATTCCATCGGCACCCGGACGGCTCAGGAGCCGACGACGTAGGCAAGGGCGTTACCAAAATAAAATAACTTTTAGAAAGTTGACTTACTTACCAAAGCAATGCTTTCAAAAGTAACTTTCTAAAAATTAAGTCGCTAAAATATTATCGCAATCTCTGTGACTCCAGAAACTCTACCCGCAGGTAATAGTTTATGACAAATTGCCACGGCCGACTGATAACTGATTAAGGGACACGCGGGGGGCTTAAAGTCATAGCTATTCTTATGTTAGTTTTAGCAGAAGAAATCTAACCGTTTTGTTTCTTACATCATTAGATAAGTACTACATAAATTATAAACAAAGTATTTTTTCAGCATATCAATACAGGCTTAGCCTAACAAGCAACAATCCTGTTATTTTGTTGAATGAAATAAATTTTATCAATGTCTGCACACTTTAATATTTTATTCCAAGACCCAGGAGCATGCATTTTTGGCAAACCTCATATTCGTTTGAAATATTGTCTAATAAATCCGTTTCTTTATTTCACTTTTTCTTTCTTTCTTTTCTTTTCCCCCTCTTTTTATATTTGGTTATTATTAATTCTTAAATAATTTCATTTAATATCCAATTTGAATTTGTTACCAAAATTATTGTCTTATTATGCATACATTGTTGGATGAGCGTAGCGAGCGAAGCGAAGATTCCATTTCACTACGCTGGAGAAAAAAATCCGGAGCGTTTTTTTTTCTTTCTGACTTCTGTTTGTATTATTGTGTGTCTGTTAGCACGATTCGGGCTAAACCGATACTAAAATTGCGATGAAATTTTATGGAGGCCTTCGAAATCTCTGAACCAAGAACTGTCACGTTTTTGAGCGCAATCAAAAAATTATTTCTCATGAAAATCGCAATTTTACGATTTTTTTCAATTTTTAAAAAATTTCTTCGACTTATAACACCTACATGCTTTATCCGAATGTAATGATTTTTTCAAAGAACCTTAATTTTATGAATTTATATATTCGTGGGAAATTCGAGCGCAATCAAAAAATTATTTCTCATGAAAATTGCAATTTTACACTTTTTTTTGTTTAAAAAAAATTACGCTCATCCAACAACGCGCCAGAAAAAGCGTTTGCAAATAGAATAAAACTATAATAGGCCTAATGTATGTAGGCACAGTTAAATAAAGCACGTGGTTGGCACTTGCCTTCATATAGATGTAGGCCTATAATAATTAGTTATCAAGCCGGTGAGACAAGTCTCCACAATATAGGCAGCGTCCAGCAGAACCCTGGCAAATCTAGCTAATTATGTCCCTGTATTGCGATAGGAATTACGAAAACCCAAGATTATATAGATAAAGTGGTTTTATTATTGCCATGCATGTAATCGGAATGGTTTCAAAACATTTTTGAAGGTGGTCTTTTGTTACCGGTCATTAAAAAAATTAAGCAAGACGAGAATGTACACGGAATACAGAAAAGGTGTCTAACCATATGTCGAGTTCAATTCAAGCAAATATGACACTGGCGGTCACAAATTGGTGCGAGTCTAGCATCAGGGTTGCTCGGGTGCAAATTAGAATAGTGCACAATTAAAATTAACGCAATACAATTAGTATTTGTATTTTACGTGGGAAAATATTTCAATTAAAGTTCAATCCGACCCACCGAGAATTATCCCGAACATCAAATCTATCTAAAGCGGGGCTCTACTTTCCAGACTGTTCATCAACATAATTGATAACCAGTTTACAACCATAGCATTTTTCTATTTCACTTGAGGGCTTTTTTTGTTAGTGGTAGGAAGTGTTTACTAGGATTGCAAAGGTTCCATCTACATACGTGCACTAGACTACGTAATCGTTTCAGGGAATATCAACAAAACACAGAGTTTCTGGAATCAAGATTATCACAACAATACTTTAGCACTGCATTACATTGATAACTCGAAGGTAACAAAATTTGAACAAAGTTACTCAAAAACATTACTTTTGCAAAGATATACACATGGATAATATTTAACTCTTTAAAGGCATGAAGTGAGAAGGCATATAAAGATGGAAAGGACAATGAAACAACATAAAAAATGTACTATAATAAATGTGTTGGCAATAATAATTTGGGTCATAGGTAAATCCTTTTGACAGTAAAATCTAGACAAATTGAACGTATTAAATTTTAATTTTACTAAGATAGAACAAACACTATGAGAAAAAACTCAACGCTCTAATATAGGCATAATACAACATAGTTTGCAAAGACAAATTCCAAGGGCTTCAATACAAGCAAGACAAAAATATTGCTACCTGAAAGTTAGCAAAATTATAAATAAGGCAGTCATTAAATCAATGTCATGAGTCAATGATGTTAAAATTAAAGAATGGACTATTATAGGCCTATTATTATATAACTCAAGTAAGCAAGTTAAGCCACTCACTAAAAAATCTACAAGTAGACAATTACTAATTTAGTAATTAGTAACAATTTCCTCTGGGAAGAATCACTGGTCAATACTTCCATATAGAAAACCTAAATAAAGTTAGTAAGGCCTAACTAACAAAGCTAGTTCTATGAGATAACTGGGATTTGTCATAACACTTTAGAATAATAATCATGAGCTTTCAATGCACCACTGTTTGTCAACTAAGAACGCAACTGTATCAGTACCGGTACCAATACCTAGGACTTCAAAAGATTGATCAATCAAAATGGGGAAAATCAAGATGATTTTTGTTTTTTTAATTAACCAACTGCCTACTAGATATTTTAGTTAATAGTTTCCTCTCTTTCCCAGTGTTGTTTGTTGTCCTGACATTCACCATAGTCGGCCAGTGGAGGGGTTTAGTATAACACCGCCAAGCGCCCACTTCTCGTAATCTTTTACTATTACCGATTTTTGCAATAGGTTATCAATATTATAGAATTTGGTTAAGTACTGATTTATGTAACCGTAAGTGTGAGTAGCAGTTCATTCGTAAGTGTATATTTATGGATTTTGGGTGTGCAGTAAAACAAAATAGAGTGTTCTGGGGAGCTTCCGTGACTGAATAGGGCAAACGACTGGTCAACAATAAAAACTAGTTGCATTGACAGAGGCAGGGAAAGAGAGGAAACTAGCTAAAATATCTAGGAGGTAGGGTTCCAACCTTCTGCGGATCAAAACCCATGGTATTCTACCGCAAGCATGACCAAACCAACAAAACAAATTGTTTGTCCGTCCGTACTAAACTTATGCTTACTACTAAGAAGGCGGGGTGATTTTAGGAAGGATGAACTTAATACTAGAACTGAACAACTACAGGGCCATGAATAGGAAAGTGTAATCCTTTCAAAAGTAATTTTTTATTTTGTTGAAATATGCCAATAAGAACTTGATAACAAAGCCTTTCAAGAAGTAGGCCTGCCTAGAGCTACTTCACAAGCTAGACTTTGAACAAGTTTGTGTAAAGATCATTGCAAAAACTAGAGTGATGACAGCCCTAATACTAATGATTTTATAACAGTACCGGTAATTTGATTGCAATTTTGTCATACAGTAGGTTTTATGTATCAGTATATTAAAAACTACATTGCATCGAAATTTGTATTAAGCAGTACATAAAAATCCTATATTGTTTTCATTAAAATTGTATTAGTGGTCTATTTCTGATTAGGTAGTTCATACAGTACAGCTAGCATATAAATAACCGAGTAATAAGATACAAAATTGAGTTACCTTTCAGGTTATTAAGAAGTAAGCGCCTAATGCCCACAAATGCATTGTAATTTTACTTTTAGTAACCACCCCATTTGCCTTTATGTATAATCAACGGGCCACAATTTGTAAATTAAAGCTTTGACTCTTCAGCTTTTTATTACACATTGAACCAATGGTCATAACAAGTAGCCTAAACCGACACAAAACTTTGAGATAATATGCCAATATGCGTACCATTATAATATAAAGCATGTAGTGCCATTTTTAGCTACCGGTAGATGACGATTAGAAAGACTTGATATTAAGGTTCTAGGATAAGATAATGAAACATTATTGAACATTTTACATGAATATTTTATTTTGTCAGTTATAAAATATATACCGTAGGCTTCTAGACCTATCTACCAGGCATAATTAATTCATTACAAATAAAATTCTTTATGTAAATACCCTAGGTAGGCATCCAAAAAAATTGAAAAAAGTAAAAAGTGACAGGAACATAACCTCGCTTTGAATTAGTTTGACAATACAAATTACACTGTTCATCTTGATTGCAAAGCTAGAACTGAAGAAGCTGCCATATTTATTTGAATGGCATTTAATATAAAGCATAGGCCCCTTAAAGGACATGTGCTTTAGGCAAATTGCTGTTCGCTTGGCCGACTGACACCACAGGTGTTTGAAATTTTGAACATTATGCCTAGGCCTATGTCACGAATGTGGAAATATAGGGCTCTGCAGTAACACATTTCCAAATTTTGTTTTAAAATAATTTTTAAAAAAATTTATAGTTTTCACAAATTATGATTTTGTTGAAAACTCCAAAATTGACCATGTTCGTGATTTTTTTCTGACTGATTAAGAATTTTTTTTGAAAATCTATGACCGCAGGGCTGGCTGTCCACGTATGCTTTATTGACAACTTTTCAAAGTTTCATATACGTCGGATGCTTCCTGGCCGAGCGAATAGCTATTTGCTAACAGCCAAATGTGTCACATTCCCTCTTGAAGTAAATAAGGTAAATGGACTATGGCTACATTCAGCCATGATCACATCAGAGCATGCCCCTGGGGTAGCCTATGACTGAGTAAGCCTATGGTAGGGAAGCATGCAAGTCATAACCTACTGCTTAATGCCAACTCCTACATAATATTTGATTCCCTTACAAATATTCTAGATCTTTATAGATAGGGCAAGATTGAACAATAACACAAACTTCTATAATTCTACAGGCCTATGCCTAGGTAAAATGAGTTTTTAAATGCAAATGATCTTGTTTGATTTCATAAAGAACAAATTAAATTGCACAATAACATGAATTTTTGTGCTTTTAGTTCAATTCAATTCAATAAAATTAACTTGGTGATTTTAGCTGCAGCAAAAACAAATGCATTATTTTAGACTATTAATCTATTATTATTAGCCATAAAACTAGATAATTTGAGAAGTTTTGATATCCGATATCACAAGTCAAATGAAGGGTGTCCATTAATGTAGTGTGAAAATTTGGTAGCGCTTAGGCCTACCATGTTAGATTTAGAATAGATGCCAGTAGGCAAAGTCTTAAGCCAACTCGTTTCATCACAATTATCGTTCAGAGTCGCATTTTCGTTTCAAGTCGCTCAAAATCGCGGTAGTTTTGGGGACAAGTCTACGAGTCAATTGGTGACTTGGAACGATTTTTAACCACGATATATTTGTTGGTGAGTTGGATGATTTTAGTTGACTTGAGTCACTTCAAAAGTTTAATACATATAACAAAACAAATAGTAATTACGCACATGAGGTGCATACAGATGTAAATTACATTCAAGAAATATTGGTAGAAGGTTTTAAAAGCGTAAAAAGGGGCCATCATTGCAATTACAAAGCTTTTACGCTCTAACTTTTATCAATCTTTATACTAAGTATAAGCTGGCTTATAAAAAAAAAAAAAATCAAAATCAAAATTGTCGTTAGCCGAACGATTAGCGCGCATGACTTTTAGACAAGGTGGAGCCAGTTCAGATCCCCGATGGATAAACTCTTTTTTAATTTACCCTACCCTTGATGTATAAGGTAATATGTATTATCTTAGCTGTGATAGCTATGATTTTTATAATCATGTTGTGCACATTAGGGCCTACTCTAACTGTGAAGGCCTTCATCCCTCCGCATTCCACAGCCGAGTTGAGCATATCATTACAGAAAATGTAATGTGGAGTTTGTGTACTTTTAAAAAGCTAATTAAAAATGTTGCTTCATTCGATATAGGGAAAACATAAGGAACACATTTCCATTTTTTTTTTTTTTTTTAGTGGAAGTTCTGGGAATCAAACCCCGATCATTTGGCTAAGAAGCAAGAACACTAACCACTACGCCAGTAGATACGATGCCTACGAGTCCTATAAGCCCCTATATAAACACACATTAATTCTCATAGCGGAATGACCATAAAAATGTTTTTGCCGTGGTTCTTTTTCACATTAACAATTTGTTTCATGTTGATCAATTGAAATTAATACAAGAGAGATAAAATAAGATATATAAGCTTAAATGAAAGATGTAGAAGAATGCCAATGCGTGTAATCTTCCAAGATACAAACTGCATGTAACAACGTTTTCTATTAGTCGTTATGGATTTCTTGGGGGAGGAGTCTCAAACCGATAAAATCAAGTCGCCTGCAAATAATACTATGTCACTTGTGACTCGGTGGGACTCAAGACCACCAAACCAAGTCACTTTTCGCTGGCAGGCGACATAGAATAAGTGACTTGACTCACTTCGCGATTCGAAACGAGTGGTCTCAAGACTTGGCCCCCTGGACCTACAATCTAATGCCTCCCATTTGCTACGTATTTTACTAAGCTCAAAAATGACTGCTAGCTTGTAGGTGGCAAGGCAAGCATACAGTAGGCCTATACGTATTATCCACGATGCACTAATATTTTGTTTTCATATGGGTCCATACTTTGTTACTTTAATCTTACAAACTTTAGGTTAATTATGCCTAGGCCTACATAATAATTAAAATTTTATGAAGAATCATAGGCCTTAAATCTTGAGGTGGGATGTTGCTTTTATTAGTCAACAATTAAATTTACACCAAAATGACCTTGTAAACTACAATAATTTTGTAGGCTAAGCCAGTGGCGTAGGAACTATTATTTTAGTGGGGCGGTCACACTAAAGTTGAGTACGAGGTTGGGTGGGCAAAGCCCCAGCCGCCGGAGGCTTTTTCGCCGTAGGCGAGATTTTTTTAAAGGTGCCCTTGATAGGTGGCCTATACACGTTTTCAGGCGAATTTTAATTACCTATGAATAAGGGTTACATTTTGAAGCTAATATTGCATTGAAGATTGATTACCTGACTAAAATCGGTCGACAGTCTGCTTCGGAGTGTAAACACTGCACACAAATTATAATGAATATTAGTGTAAAATCAGATGGCTAGTCTAGTCTTGCAAATCACGCCTCTTACGGAATCTTTCTACAAAATGTTAACAAAAACCTTCCTTTTTGTTTGCAAGCCTGACTAGTAAAAATCCTAAAAATCACCCAACAAGCTATAAGTTAGCAAATGACACCCATACCTGGCTTGACCCCCCCACTGGGGGGGTCAAGCCAACAAGTGGGGGGGGAGTTTCCCCCCCATCCCCCCCGTTCGTTCCTATGCCCCTGGGCTAAGCTCCCCAGACTTCCCCCATTTACCGCAGTAGGCCTACCCATTTATGGATGGCAAGTGGGTTATTTATTTGGCTAGTAGGGGTAGATCCCAAGGGGAGTTTTTTTATACCTTGCCCTACCTATAGATAGCCTATAGGGACTATAGGTACCACACCAGAACCTAAGTGGGCCTAGGTATACTAGGCTATAGGCATAGATTTATTTTCATTTTTAATTAAAGCTTAGGCCAATTTCAACTAGGCCTTCACCTAATTGAGCTTAATTCCAGTAGGGATAGTCTAATTACTTAGGCTTACTAACAAGAAAAAATAGGCCTAAACTTTAGGCATAGCGTCAAAAATATAATCTTCCTCACAAAACATTTAGGGAAGACTAGGTCAATCAACCTCCTATATAAGGCAAAGCCTACTAAAAGTTGACTTGGCCTAATTCAGGATATGGTAAGAGTTGAATTCAACCAAGTTTGAACGACCTTCAAAATGGTCACGTGATCAACTCAACACAACCAATGCAGAAAAACTAAAAATGCTATCATGCAATGGCCGCCTGATTTTGGAGCACTGGAAGTACTTTGACAGCTGAATTATTAGGTCATATTATTGACGTTGTTCAAATTAAAGTGGGATCAAGTAATGTCGAAAGAGAAGTTGAAAAGATTTCGAAGATGAAGGGCCTACCTGAAGCAGGAACTCCTAGGCCTAGGCCTATCCAGTGACACTGATTGAAAAACGTTTTGTAGATGTTAGTCTGTCTGTGAAGGCCTTTTTTTGTAAGAATGACCAGTAGGCCTATAGAAGCGAGCTCTCGTTGGTCCTTTATATTTTAACAATGTTGCCAACTGTTAAAGCAATTGTTGATGTTACAAATGTTTTTATTTATTTGTTTTAATTTAAATGAATGTGGATACCCCTAGGCCCTAGCCTAATAAAATAACTTTTAAAATAATAATTTTTGCCTTGGCGTTTCAAAGCATAATTTTTATGTTGTTTATTAAATAAAAAGGCTTTCAATTAAGCTAGCAATTTTTGTGTGTGGTCCACACGCCAAATGGCCCCCGAGAAGTGTCAAAAGGTTGTTCAAACTTGGTTGAATTCAATTTAAATTTGTTTGCTCTTGACTACAGGTTTGTTAGGCATGCTAAAAAGACAGTCCAAAGACATAGAAATTATGAATAGGTACCTAAATGTTACATAGGGCCTACCTAGTTCAAAACGAAACAAGACTACAAAGCTAGTTAACCATCTATAGTCTATAATTTACATAGTAGGCCCTACTAGGTCTATAATTATTTTATCAGTCGCTAAAAGCTTGTTTGTGCCTTGCACTAATGTTAAAATAAATATTGAAAATCCAGTGGGACCAATTTTATGCCAGCCCAGTAGGCCTATATTACATTTTAGAACATAGACAGGTAGCCTAACAAGTTTATAAATACCAAGACATGTGACCAACTTTTAATTGTTGTGAAGTATAGGTAGCCTACCCTACCTAATTAGTTAGACCTAAGCCTAAGCATTCGTTACCAATGAGAAGAGAGTTATGACACTTGTATATTTTGACAACAGATTGATAATAATGAGCATAAGCTCTTGGAAGAAAATATCAGGACTATTTCACTTTCCTTCTCATTCAAAGTCAGATGCATTGGCACAATTTGAGGTCCTACCATTTGTCTATGCAAATTTGCCTGGCATACACCATCGCTGTCGGCATTCATTCAGCATTTCAGTACCCATAAGAATAACCACGGTCGTAACGCTGAAAGTTGAAATGTTCCATTCTTGAATTCCTCAGCCATGGCAAGCTTTTATGCTCTCATCTTTTGGTATAATTCATAGGCCTAGGCACAGGCTACCTAAATCACTTCACTAGGTATTCTTTCTTTTCTTCCATGTCAACCAACTGTTATAAAATACTGTAATATATTTAGTAATTTGTTCACCAAGGCCTGTGCATGCATTACAAATCCAAGGTGATGGATGGACTTGCTACGTTGAGTCTTTGGGTGGGTACTGCGGCGGCTGTGCGGGCTGGTGATGTAGGCTATTGACCAAGGCAAGTACATCTGGAGTTGCATGGCTTCGGAGAAAGGTGTTCTCCACCTCGAGGCGAGCGATGCGTTCCGTCAGATCCGCAATCCTCTCCTTCAGAACTTCCACCTCCTCACGCACGGCAAACATAAGATGGCTCTTGACGAGATCCATGGCCTGTTCGATCTTGTTGTCTATTGCGACGACGCTAGTTCCTGAAGCGCCCGCCTCGGGAATCCCGGCCTCGATATCGAGCGCGGAGTTCAGTCTCTCCAGCGAGGGTCGTTCGGAGGTCATCTCGAAGCGGCACGAACCGTTGCCGCCGAACCAGCCCGGGGATTGTAGACCCTTGTCCCCTTGTACCGCGCTCGTGCTGCGTGAACTCCCGGCTTGCCTTTCTGTCGACGACGCCGGCGGCGTGAAGAATAACTCGCTCCGACTCGATGCCATGCTAGGGTGCGCCGAAAAACTGTGCGACGAACTCGGCAATCTGCGATTACCGGGAACGTGAATCAGACCTGACTGGCTTGAGTCGTTTCGCTGAGACATGTTTGGAGCGCTTTGACTGTCCTTCACGGGCACGATGCGGGTGACTTGCTGACCGGACGGCTGAACATTTGGCACCTGTTGATAGTTTGGTTGTAGCTGAGTCGGAATCTGTGGGGATTGTTGCTGGCATCTAGGAAACAGTTGAATGAGAGGAACTTGTTGAAACTGAGTCTGAAGCTGTGCAGGATATTGTTGCTGAACCGTGTCCGTATACTGCACTAATGCGGGTACTTGTTGATGTTGAGTTAGATTCGTGGCAATCGGCTGATATGCCTGTTGGTTTACTTGCTGTTGTTGTTGCAATTGAGCCATCTGTAAATTCTGAGAAAAGCCAGGTCCAGAGTTTTGCATCTGCATTAGGGCAGCGGGCGAACTGATTTGAGAGCTTTGCTGAGAATTCGGAGTTTCGACAGTTGGCGTTGTGTTTTGCCAATTATAGTTTTGTAGCAGATGCTGTGAGACTTGCTGTACAATATCATGCTGACGTGCCTCGTCTTGTTGGCCACCAATCTGGTGCAAGATGGTTTTTAAAATATGTTGTAGTTGTTGCGGAGGAAGGGTTTGAAGAGCTTCAGGCAGAAGATGGGGGTTCGCTGAAGACGACTGCGATGTACCTTGCACCTGTTGAGTAGCATCCTGCATTTGAGAGTAATGAAACTGAGGCTGGTAGATTACATGAGGGTCCTGTAAGGTTGCCTGTATAGAAGGGTGGTGTTGGACATTTGGTTGGGTTTCGACATCACCCTGCGTTTGTAGGTTATGTTGAAATTGCGGATGAAACGGGGACTGAGAAACGGCTTGCGACTGTGGATTTGATTGTTGTTGAGACGGAGTGTTAATTTGTTGGGGTTGATTGAACCATTGTGGTTGGTAGTGAGGGTTTCCATTGGGGTTCTGGTTCTCCTGTGTGTGAACATTAGCATTCTGCGGGGTGGGTACTAAAGGAAATTCGACACGTTCTTGGTTAACACTTTGACCTGGGGAGACGCTATTAGGAAGGCCGCACTGACCTTGGACAGGGATGAAATTAGGAGGATTCTGTTGAGCGGCAAATTGATTGTCTTGAGTAAAGCGAATAGTGTCGACCGGTTGGTCTAGGTTACGATGCAAGGAACTATCAGGGATGCCAACACTCGAATCCGCCGGAATGAAATTCACCGTTCCCGATGACGAATCCGAACCAAACTGTTTGACGTTGTTGATGACATCAAGTTGCGACTTCTTAAGCTGCAACATGTTCTGGTCGAGATAGTCCATGCACTCCCAACGACCGCACTTGAAAGGTTCAGTACTCACGATCTTCACTACCCTGAAACGTTCGTTGCGGCTCGCGTGTTGCGGCGGACAGTCACGCATTTCTTCTTCGCTCCTTGCGCCATCTATCATGTTCATAACGCTGCCGGTCTCGGTGACGCTCGCGTCCTTGATCAAACTACTGTCGTTTGCACAATTTTCCGCCTTTGATCCCACAACTGCCAACCCGTATTGCGTAGAAGTTGGCGTCACCGGAACGGATGATATCGTACAGTCATCTAGATTGATGTGGACGTCTTCTTTGGAGTAAGTATCCTCCGTACAGTAAGATAATTCATTTTCTACGTCGGTTATTCGCGACGTGTCTACGGATAAATCACTCGCATCCGATTCGTCTAATTCGTCAGCGGAATCATTTCCGCCTTCGTTGGACGTTCGAGAATTGCTGCCAACATAAACACTGGTTATCTGAAAGGACGGCGTTTTGCTGCGTTGGTTCAAAACATCTTGAGGAGCTGGATAGCTTGTAACATCCAAACCACCGGCACTTGTTAAGTCATTGTCAATATTCTTGATGTTACTTACCATCACATTCTCTATAGTTGGGGACGGGTCTTGGCTTGTGTTGTTTGCCATGTTATTGTATTTTTATTAGGGCCTAGGCCTATAGCATTAACTTAGGTGAGGTAGGCAGCTTGCTTCCTTGCACACTTTTGTTGTAACTTAACTTTTAAGCGGAGCACTCAAATTCTTTATGAACATGGCTTCACAATGCTTAATTTTAAACATGTCAATAGGCACTAAATAATAAGCCTAGTTGACCCAATACCTGCTTACGATAAGCCCAGTTTGTCAGGACGATTATTATTCGATGAGCACGAAACACTTCACTAGTCATTTAATGCTTAAAAATTATTAAAATACAAGTTGGCGTAGGCCATGGATAATAATAATAATAATTGTTGAGTCAATGGTAATCTGCAACTAGTTCCTTTGATAACAAGACAGCAAAAATGTCTGTATATATATCTTAAGCAGGTAGGTAACGAATAAGAAATCCAAAAGTTACTAAATGGATACCTTGATGTGGAAAAACGATGTCCGTGCAATATTGGTAACGGGAGAGCGGACCTGTTGCCTGGCGTGAATCACGTTGACCCTGAAAGCGTCGACAGCATTGCGTCCAATATCGTCGCGGTAGACGCGAGATATCAGGACCTCACCCTTGTGATTGTAAACAAACAACCCCCCAATCATCGTGGAGGGGTGTTTCTTGCTTCAACCTGTAAATCAAACATAATTATTACCATCATTGTAACCGCATACAAGGGAATAGGCCTGCTAGAGCGAAAGAACTTAACTGTTATGAAATTCAGGACATTGCAGGACTCACAAAATACCATGCCCGAGATGCCCGGGGCATGTAAAAAAAGTGGTCGGGCACGTAGATTATTTTCCCACATGCCCGCCCAGGCATATGGAAAATCTCTCGCTATCGCCTGCGCTAAACACGGGTAAACGGCGGGAGTAACTATATCTTGCTTAGCAAGCCTGGGAAAAAAGATAGTCCACTTATCCAGTAACAGATCCCACGGGTCGTGATTGCAGGTCATTAAGGCTATTCCACCGCGTTTTTCTATTTTCCAAAATATGCTACTAAGTCAAAATATAGTGAATGGCTTTGAAACATGGCTATTTTAGAAAATCAAAAATATTTTTTCCAAATTTTTCTGATCCGGTACACGGCCAATATAGCCATCTCAAAATAATTTCAAACTTCAATTCGCCAGGGCACACCATTCAACGTAGGGTGTTGTGCTTTTGTGACATTAATTTTCAACTGTTTTTCTTTGGACTGACTGAGAGAAAACAGATTTATTTTAACAATTGTCTTTCCTGCGAATTTTTTCGTTTGGCGGTACAAATCGGTAAAAAATACCGCCAAACAAAAAAATTCGCTGGAAAGACAATTGTTAAAATAAATCTGTTTTCTCTCAGTCGGTCCATAGAAAAACAGTTAAAAATTAATGTCACAAAAGCACAACACCGTACGTTGAATGGTGTGCCCTGGCGAATTGAAGTTTGAAATTATTTTGAGGTGGCTATATTGGCCGTGTACCGGATCAGAAAAATTTGGAAAAAATATTTTTGATTTTCTAAAATAGCCATGTTTCAAAGCCATTCACTACATTTTAACTTAGTAGCATATTTTGGAAAATAGAAAAACGTGGTGGAATAGCCTTAAGAGGGAGGGATTTAGCGAAATTAAAACCGCGCGAAATTACAGTTTTTTTTAGTGATGCCTCGATAACGCTGCAAAATATTATGAAAACTGATTGCAGACAGACCTGTGGTTTTGTTAGAGCAATATAATGCAAGAAAAAATATTCAAATATAATAATCGGTGCGGTTTGTATAAGACATGATTTAATTAAGAAAATATATCAAATAAAAAACTTATTTTTGCGTACAGGCTATAGTTCTCCCAAAACCACAGGGTTGTCTGCAATCAGTTTTTTGATATTTTGCATCGTTCTCGAGATATCACGAAAAAACTGTAATTTCGCGTGGTTTTAATTTCGCGACTATCCCATCCTCTTAAGATAACACTCACTGTTCCTTGCATCTGCTTTATATCTTGTCACAGTCTAGTCAAGGTCACGATGTATAGGGGCTGGGGGGGGAGGGGGGGGGGGCTGGAGCCGGAATGCTGGCAAGTTAACAAGATAAGGAAAGGCCAGCCTATGCACAGTATCTCTATTCCCATATGCTTAATTTCAGTTATCACATAGTTTTGACTTCTAGCAGAAAAAAAACAATTGTTATGGTAGGCCTACTTATTTACACAGTATAATCTCTGGAAGATCGCGAGTGGTACGCTAAGGCAGGAGGGTTAGGGGGGAGCACTACTCAACACACTGCCACAAGTCGGCGGCATGAAAAAAAGACCTTTATAATTCGAAAGGAAAACGCCACTATATGTCCTGCTAACTTATTTTGATACGCCTAGTTAAAAAAAATTGGCATGTAAGTTTTCTGTCTGGGCATGTCAAATTATCTCCAACATGCCTAGCCGGGCATGTGCCATTTAATAAATTTTTTGAACCCTGCATTGCTACCGGTACTCTTGTAAGAAGCTGAGAAAGAAGGGTCTAGTGGGGATCAGATCAGCCCCAAGCTCCCAGGGCAATTCTTTACTTTTCAGTAGGCCTAACTTCAATAGACCAAGGATCCCGACAAGGTTTATTAAAATTGGCTCAATTTAATCATATTAAGAAGAGTCGCTGAGGCTGGCATGGAGACGAGCTTAAGCGCCAACCTTTCAGTTTTTTCTGGGTAAACGGATAATAACATTGGTAGGCTATCATATGTTTCTCACTAAGTGAATGACATAAAGAGATAGGGTGCCAACAGCTTACCTTAAATCGAGTAGGCGCGCCGCAAAAGATAACATAAATACAAATACACAAATAAACAAATAAACTACTAATCAAAACGTTTTCGGTCCACGTCACCTTCCTCAGTGAGCGTAGCCTAGAGAGAGAGACCGAGTTGAAAACTAAAACTAGGCTAGCTGTTGGCTAGGGGTCAGGGGGGTGAGTGAATGAGTTTGGATTGTGTGACAGGGAGTGGGTTGGGGAAGAGGGAAAAGAATCACCGTAAGTTTAAATTTGGTTTTTGGCGGGATTTGCAGATCCACTGGTAGGCCAGTTCCCACCTTCTCAGTTCACCAGCTTGTATGGTGGGTGGGACAGACCTTATGACACAGGCTGTGAAACAGGTCATGAAAAGGGTAGGCCATGCCCATAAGCATGCAATGCCACTGGTTTCTCCAAATTCTCTTCTCGCACGTCCTGCCTCTGCCCATTCATCCTAGTGCGTAGGCCTAGAGTGTAGGTGGTCAACTCAAAGTATTCGGCACTTAAATGTACACTTAAGTTGGTAAACCACGTTGCTGGTAGGCCTACCACAAGTGTTGTTGTTGTGTAGGCCTATCTTGTAGGTCTTGCTGACCAAGGTGGGCAGTGAAGGTAGGGCCTACTAACAGGCTCGTGCATGGGGCAAGTCTTGCACCTAGGTCGGTCGCAAGGGGAGGACGAGGACCCATGCACTCGTTGGGATTTCTGCAGATCTCTTCTCACCAGAAAGTCCCCCGAGTTTGGAGGCCGTCTGAATGCCACCCTGGGAATGTTCTGGCTCAGATCTTGGGTCAGCCAGAATATGACTTCCCCCTGTAGGATAGCATTCAGACGGTGGAGACCTGGGTACCAGCATGTGGCAAGCGGAATTTGTAATGTCTGTGTTGGTAGTATTGGGTTGGGTTGGGGGCAGGGTGTCCGTCTGTCTGACCAGACGTTGGTGGACCTGATCCTCAGGATATCCCCTGGCGACAAAGACACGGAGTAGGGCTATCTTCTGTAGGTAGCACTCCAGATCCCACTCAGTGGAGCAGATTCTGCGACCTCGAGTAGCTAGTGATGATTGAAGGGAACGTTTGGTGTGCAAGGGGTGGCAGCTCTCCTTGTGCAAGTATAGCTGCTGGTTCATTGGTTTGAAATGAACCCCCATCCTAATTGTTCTGTTCTCCAGGTAAATGTCGATGTCGAGAAAGTTGACTTTGTGCTCGGAGGCATCCCAGGTGAATTTGACACGGTAAGATTAGCTACTGTTGAAGGTCTTGAGTGCTACTTCCAACGTGTCAGCTCCGTGGGGCCAGATGAAGAACATGTGTCTATGAAATGACGCCAGCACCCAGCATAGGGGTTGGCCTGCCCAAAAGTTCTCTTCTAGTCGGCCCACGAACAGGTTGGCGTACGATGGGGCCATTCTGGTGCCCATCGCAGTGCCTTTGACTTGGATGTAGCGACGGTCAAGGAACCTGAAGTTGTTCATGGTGATGACCATTTGGACAAGGGAGATTAAGAAATGTGTACGGGTACTGGGTTTAGTGCCAGGAGGTCGTTTGTCGAGATAATTCTCTAGTGCATCAAGTCCTTGGCCTATGGGGATGTTCGTGTAGAGATGCCACATCCACAGTGACCAAGATCAAGCCCTCAGGTAAGGGAATCGGAAGAGTCTTGAGTTTGTCAAAAAAGTAAAACGAGTCCTTAATGTGCGAATCGAGTCTCTCTACTATAGGCCGGAGGTGGAAGTCCACTAGCGCTGAGATGCGTTCAGTCGCCGAGTCGTAGCTAGAGACAATAGGCCTACCGGGGTTCTCAGGTTTCCTAGACAGAAAAGGTGTATGATAGTGTGCCAAGGAATGTAGTGTGGGAAAGCTTGGAAAGAAAAGGAGTGGACAAAGAACTGATAGACATGGTTAGAAGTATGTACAAAGTATGCGAGAGCTGTGTAAAAACACAGTTTGGGATGTCAGGGTTGTTCCAAATAACAAAAGGGCTGAGGCAGGGAAGTGTGCTGTCACCACTGCTATTTATAATAGTGATGGATGACATCCACAACAAGGTAAAGATGGGAGGAAACGGAGGAGGTAGAGGTTATGCTGTTTGCCGATGATTTTGTGGCGTGGTCAGAATGAGGAGGTACTCCAGAGATACACAGACCTCTGGAAGAGGCACATTGAAGAGGACGGCATGAAGATAAGCGTGAGCAAGAGCAAGGTTGTTACTATGCCAGGAGAAGGAGACGTAAGGAACTATCATGCAGAAATCAAGATTGGAGAAGAAACCCTGGAAGTGGTGGAGAGTTTTGGATACCTAGGAAGTGAAATAATGGCAAGCGGGAAGATAAAAAGGAAATTATCAACAGAATACAATAGGCAAGTAACTTCTACCAATGTGCAAAAGGCCTGGTGTGGGATAGGGAAATACCCATACAGTGCAAGATGACACTATACAAGATCTACTTCATACCGATCCTCACATATGCGGCAGAAACCTGGACTATGGGTAGAGGTAGTGAAAAATGGTGAAAACTAAATTTGCGAATTTTTTAAAATAGGTATCCATTTTATTGCCTAAAATGTAATATTGTCGACGAATTACATCATTTAGAGATGGAAAAAACACATTTTGAAAACGCGAATTTCGCGAAATCTCGTGTATATCGCGAAATAACGAACAAAATTGTATAAAACTGGTCAAAACACGAATTAACTCGCGAAATTAAACATTTTCGTACTCAAAATGTGGGGGGATGGTGGAGGTGCCGGTCCAGAATTTTTGTGAATTTTGGTGGAGGTACCGGTCTAGACCGAACATTACGCGCGCAGCGGGCGGTACATCGTTTTGTAATTGTCACGGGCTCCACGGAAATAGACCGCCAAAATAACGACGCATATCACGGACTCCGCGACAATAGGGTCAAGCGAGGTAAAAATGATACAGAAAACTACACTTTGCTATGTGCAGCTTAATTAGGCTAATTCTGCTTATGATAAAAATGTATATTCTTATGACATGGAAATTTGATTCTAAATTCAACCAGACAATTTAGTTTTAGTTTTTATAGCCATTTACATATTTAAATAAATAAATGTGCATATCATTTTTACCCAGCACTTTGGGCAAAAATGATACACGTGTGTTTAAAAATGATACACTGTGTTTTAAGCCCTTAAAAACAAAGCTAGAGGTTAGGACTTGGGAAGCTAGGGAAAATAATGATACACATGGATAATTGATTAACAATCTACAAAATAGTCATACCGATGTCATTTTTAAATATTGTTTTTCATTTTTGAACGGAACCATTAATTTGTATCCAGGGAAACTGGCCTAGGCCTAGGCCTCCAAGATCTGGCTGCAGACCTTTGATAGTGGCCTGAGCTCAAAATAAGGCCATCATATTCTTAAGTGCTAAGCTTAAAATATTTTAATGGTACTATTCACAATTAATTTAATCCACAAAAAGAGTCTTTAGGCCTAAATTCACCTTGAAAATAGTTTGAGCTGAATTAACATGTGTTTTGGTCAGCCATATGACCATATCATTTTTACCCCAAAGAGTGTATCATTTTTGTACCTCAACTTTCAGCTTCAATTCCTGCCACATGGCTCTAGGTAGCAGCACTCTGCAGTGCTTTCTTAGTAAAGTGCAGCATTGACAATGATTGATTGGAAACAGAGAGTGGTAAATTTGAATGAGTAGTGGCAGAGATTTCATAAGAAAGTGTAAGCATCGGTATACAAAGTTTTTTGGCAAGTTTTACAGGCACATTTCAATTAATTATTTCAAGTTTATTGCCATCTAGGTACTAACATAGCTAGTCCCCTAGTCCTAGTCCACCAAAATAATGGTGCGTACAAATATTTATTTTTGCTTGGGAATCGACTCTGAATAGATTTGTGGGTCACAATGATCGATTCTAACTCATTGGAATTGATGTCATCCCTACTTAAAGGAATCGAAATCCAAACGATTGCAATTACGTGCCGTTTCAAGAAAACGACACTTTGATTCTTTTAAATATGCGTCTACTTTGTTCCACGATTCTTGGTCAAGTAGTTTAGACGGTACAGCCCTTTGTTCAGGGTGCCCTCCTACCCTCTGACGTCACCAGGCCACGCTCAGCAGGATGTAGGATGGCCCGCCAGGCGCCTTGACCCTCAGTTGCCTTCTTGACGGGAGCGGAACCGTCAAGATTTTGTTTCCGTTCTTCTTTCACACGTCAACTAGTGTACAAGAATATTCGAAAATGCCTTGTTGTTCTGTGTTTGGATGTAGCACTAAGTCAGAAGTGAAAACTCCGGGTTTGTACACATACAATTTCCAAAACGGGATAAATCTCCGAAGCGTTATGCAGCTTGGTGTAAGGAGGTTGCAAACAGAGAGTTTACG
>JAMZAV010001893.1:0-413432 GCA_024449915.1 Sweltsa coloradensis
TTTAACAAAAAAATTTATTAATTCTTTAAAAAATTAAAAAAAAGGTTCTGGGAAAAAATCATTAAAATAGGATAAAGCATGTAGGTGTTATAAGTAAAGAATAGTTTTAAAAATTAAAAAAAACGTAAAATTTCGATTTTCATGAGAAATAATTTTCGATTACGCTCAAATTTCACACGAATATCTAATTTCATAAAATAAAGGTTCTGTGAAAAAATCATTACAATCGGATAAAGCATGTAGGATATATAAGTCGAAGAAAAATTTTTTAAAAATTCGAAAAAAATCGTAAAATTGCGTTTTTTATGAGAAAAAATTTCCCGATTGCGCTCAAAAACGTGGCAGTTCTTAGTTCAGAGATTTCGAAGGCATCCATAAAAATTTCATCGCAATCGGAGTATCGGTTTAGCCGGAATCGTGTTAACAGACAGACAAAAATACAAAAAAAAAAGAAAGAAAGAAAGAAAGAAAAAAAAAAAACATTCCGGATTTTTTTCTCCAGTGTAGTGAAATGGAATCTTCGCTTCGCTCGCTACGCTCGCTACGCTCATCCAATTATAGTCACCTGAAGAGGGATAGTTTCTCTTCCACAGTGGACTAACTAAATATTATGGGTATGTTTATAAGGGGTAATCTCCAAGCAGTGGCGGATAAAGCCCTGATTCATTGGGGAAGGGTCCTGGAATGCGGGAGACCCGTGGTTCGAATCCCGGTTGAGGCGGACTTTGTTAGTTTCTGAATTGTAGTAAATAAAGCATCTATATATAATCAAAAACTGTACTGTTTAGCTTTAAGTGGGAAAACGGCAGTGCCGGCTCTAGAACATGATGGGCTCCGTCCTTGCAAAATGTCACTGTGGGCTCTTCTGTGTGGCAGGGCTATTACCCAAATATTTTTTTTACCACATGATCAATAGTATAAAACTAAGCCTAAGCAAAGATTTTCAGATAGTTATTACAAAACGAAAACGAACTTGGATGCATGCAGTAGCGTATCTACGGGGGGGGGGGGGGGGGGGGGGGGAACTTTGCAAAACCAGTACAGGGTCTCTCTAAAAGTTCCAGCCGAAGTGTCCCGGACGCCGGACCTACCTATCACGAATATAGTCAATTTTTTACCTCTTAACAAAATAAAAAACAGTGAAAATTGTTTAAAACCATTTTATAAAAGTGTTACTGTAGAGCCCTATTTTTCCACTTTTGTGACAACTATTCAAAATTTCAAACACCTGTAGTACCGAGTACCGACAGTGTTGGCTCGAGCGTAAAGGTGCTATTAACCTAAAAATATATTTTTTGCCACATAGACTATAGCATGATACAACACACAAATGACAGTTTAACAAATCATATATTGAAACTGTGATCTTACACGAATTTTTCAATTTTTTTATCATAAAATTTGCGAAAATTGGCATTTTGGGATATTTCTTAAATCGGCTTTAATTTGCTTCTGTTTTGTTCCACACTAGAGCATTATACCAATCTAAAATGGCCATTTATTACATCGTGCCTTGAAACTGTACACAATATACATACAAGACACGCAAAAATATGCATTCCAAAATCCCACCCCTTCTTGGTAATCAGCATATTTTGACCGAACCACTAGCCCAAATTACAAAACAAAATATAGATTATTTACAGAAAAGGCTGTCGAGTAGGCCTACGTCAATAATGACCAGTATTTTTTCGGATCAAAATCCTCCAAGGTCACGGGGCATAAAGATCGTCCCCATGTTATTTCTTATTTTTTTTGATAGAACCTAGCTCAAAAAATACCAAATTTGACAATTTTTTTTCGGGTCATGGTGGACCCCATAATTTTTCTGTTTATTCCTAAATTCGTAACTGTAGTTAGTATGAATGAAATATATTTTTTGAGTTTAGCGGGTGAATGAAACTCTGATTCGGGAGGTCCCGGGTTCGAATCCCGTCGCGACCGGCAATCCTAACTGAAGGTATTTTCCTATGTTTTCCTCAGACGTTAATGCGAACACAAGGATTGAGTCCTTTTAAACAGCACTCGGACATCCCTTCACAATTGTCCTGTCCGCATACATACCTAGTTGAGGAGGGGCATGAATTGCACCCTGGGCAGGTTTCCCATAAAAAATTGTTAATTATTACTAGGAAAACGCTTAAGTCCCGTCGCGTTGTTGAGCGAGCACCGGTAGGTGCAACAACGACCCAAGTACGACATTCCAATAATGTTACATACTAATAAGTCTTTAAGGTTTTGACCGATTTAGCTGAAAATTTGTAAAAAAAAAAGAAGATGTTGTACTATTGATCAGCAAAATTTCATAAAGATCAGAAATTTTTTTTTTTTTTATTTTTTTTTTTTAATTTTTATAAAACGATGGGATTTTTTTTAAAAAAACTAAAAGAAACCCCGCAAGGTGGTATGTACATGTGTGCAAATTTCGGGCGATCAGAGAAACGGGCGACCTGTACCGAAAAAATTAAAAAAAAAAAAGACTTTTCCAGCCATAAGAGTCAAGTGGAGACGCTCGCTCAACTAAACACCTCTGTGGTATCAGTCAGCCGAGCGATCATGAATGTTAAGACATTAGCTGTTAACGAGGCAAGCAGGCTAGATATGTGTCAGGATAGGATAGATATAGAGGTAGCCCACTCGTTCTACTCGAGACTATTGCGTGAGATCTGTGGTTCTACAAACCCTAAGGGGCAATCCCTAGACCCAAATATGATTTCTAAAGAATGCAGTAAAGACGTCTGAAAAGTAAGTCGAATGTAAGAGGGTTTAAAAAAAAGAGCAAATTTTTTTTTTGAATTTTGTTTGGCGGGCCAAAAACCTTTCAAAATCATCAATATATTAAAAACTGGGAAAACGTCATTTGGGACGCTTTGTTGAGCGAGCACCGGACGTGCAACACGCCCCGAGTACGACTTCCCATAATGTTATTAAAAAAATATAGGTTATTTAAAGTGGACTGATTTATTTTTTTTTTTAAATTTATTTTACTTTCAAACATAGTACACTCATTTCACTTTCATTTCAACCCATTTTTTTTTAGGACTACTAAAAAACATATCAATAACAAAAAATTTGTAGGCCACACCCCTTTTACAATGATAAAATTTGCCTTCAAAACCAAACATACCCCCCCCCGTGTTGGAGATCAAAATCAAAAAGTATTCATAAGACTTTTGGTAGGGAGGGGAATTAAATGACGAATTGGTCCTTCATCACTTTGCGCCCTAACGTTTTTTGACAACTCGAACAGCCCATCACCCCCGGGGCCCTGCTTTCTACGCCCCCCATTTTTCCATTGGAAGGAGGCAGACGATCTCTCAAAACAAGGACACCTTTTCCCTTTTGAGGTTGTTTTGGGAATAGACCATTTCTGTCGTTGCTGGAGTCCGTTGTGGTAGCCCCTTTGACCACATTTTCCACAACGCTGGTCCCACATTTTGGGACTCGTTGCCAACGGGGATAAGGGTTTTGATTGTCGAGGGTTTTTTAAGAAGTCGGGCTCAGGGGGCTTTTTAAATGGAGCCTATGAGAAATGCCCTGGATTTAAAAAGGGTTGGATCTTAGGATCTTTGACAAAAACGGGTAAAGGGGCGGGGAATTCTACATGCTTAAATTTTTGAGAAAGTAGGTAGTAATTTTTCAAACGTCAGTGTAGCCGTCCCTACCACACTTTTTCAAATGAAATTTATGGACTTCACTGCAGTTCCCAGAGACCCCAAAGTGTGGTGCACTGGGGGGAATAAAGGGGTTCTTTAGCAGCAATTCCTTGATCTGATCGCAGAACGTTTCGGTAAAAAACAGCCTACGAACTCTTGAACTTACGGTTTTGAGCCCAAAAATTTCGTAGCTTTGTCACTGAATTTTAGACACTTGCTCTTTGGCTGTAAACTTCTTAACGTGCTAAAAGGTTCATCTTTAAAATTATCCTATTAAAAAGTTTTACAGTTTTACTGAAAAGCATAAAAAATTTGCAACATAGCATTTAATTGTAGTTTTGCTGCGTACTACCAGTCTTTATTGAAAAAGGCCAGCTAATCATCCTGTGTTACAAAGGACGAGATGGTTGAACACGGGCTTTAGGAAATTGCCCCATAAAATTGTTTTGAGTTGATACCTTTTTTTGAAAAAAGGGAAAAACATTTGGGAATGCAATTTTTGATATTTTTTTGCTCTGGGGACCCAAAATTTTGCGGGCGCAATGTTTGCAGTTAAAAATTGCGGACCAGAAATGAAGTAGCTTGAGATGTTCAGAATTGATAATAAATTTAGTAAGATCATGATTTGGTGGAGAATAAGTGGATGTTTGTTATTTATGGAATCTAAATTTTTAATCTCCCCCCGACTCGCGGGAACTTTTTATCGTCAAAAAAGGATGAGATTTAACAGTAAGCTTTTCTTTTAAACTTGCCCTTTGTTTTAAGTTTTTGAATTTACGAAGGTAAAATCTTTTTGCACACATTTAATGCAAATTTTTTAAAAGCAGTTTTGCAGCTCCCCAGCAGATAGCACCCCTGGACTTTTTTGACATCAATTTCTTACAATTGAATTTGAATCGCAAACAATACGCAACTACGGTGTCAGTTTCGAGAGTGACGAGTTTTTGGAAATAATCTCGGTTTTTTACAGTATTGTACAACATGGTGTTGACAAATTCTACGTTTTTCGGATAGGAATTTTCATGTTAAAATGAGGGACGGATGGGGGCCCACGATAGAGTGGGTTGCTGTACCAGTCAGGTCCGGCCCCCTAAAATCAAGTGTTTAAGTATTTTGGGAAAAGTTCCTTTTTGAAATAAGATCTGCTGGATTGTGTTTGGAATTACATTTTTTCCAAATCCTTAACATTAGTGTTTTCAAATTTTTGGATATCTGTTCGCAACAAAATATTTCCCATCGATTTGAAGACGAGGATAACCATGATAGAACAATTTTTTGAATCCGCCCAAAAGTTATCTGTAAATTTTAAAGGTTAAAAGATTGGTGGGTTTTTTTTTTGTACCATTTGCGTAGTAACAATGCGCCAAAAATTTTCAAAGGGGGGCAGAGTTACCTTTTTTACAGTGCTACTCTTGTTTTTGAGCACAGTGATGAATAAAACTTCTTTTTTAAACATTGACTGACCTGAGAATAAAAAATCCTACGCTCTTTTGATGCATCTGAGAAACCATGAATCGTATGTCATGATTGGGTTTTTGCTTTAGAACAATCGGTAAAATTTCAATTTTGTTGACAAGGAAGTTTTTGGGTTGAAGTTTGTTCCATTCCATCAATAACTTTTGTGGTATCGATCACCCCAGTCTAGTTTATGAACCCAAAAACTTCTGTAAAAAATATCTTAGTAAAATCCATTGGGCTGCGAGACCTAATGGAAAAATATCGACGCAATGATTGATGAAATCTTCCTTTTGTAACATTCGTGGCAGACACTTGATCGTGCGAATTGAAGAGTTTTTTGTTTTGTACGAAAAAAACTTATCTGACTTCGGATTCCACAAAAAACCAAGTGTTTTTAAGCTGCTGTGCGATAAAAATTGAAGAGGTAACGGGTTTTTCTCTGTACTCGTAGGGATTGCTTCAAATAACTCTGGACAGTTTGAACACCTTTTTTGAGGGGGAAACCTCCACTATTTAATACATGGTCAGGGCATCTTGAATTTTAAGAGCATCCCGGGTTTGTCACAGCCATGAGCAATCATCAAAGTAAAAGTCTTTTCCCAGCACTTTTGTAGCACGAGGATAGTTCTAGCTTCTTCTTCGGCAAGTTGTTTTTAAGCATCGTGTTACCAAAAAGGGGGCTGAAGCTGGCCGTAGGTGACTGTTGTAAGTCGTAACTTTTGACGATTTTCAGGCGAGTTCTCCAGAGAATTCTTTGATATCGAGTGTCCCGTGGATCTACGTTGACTTTACGATACATTTTTTGCAATGTCAGCTTAAATGAATTGTGTTTCTAAACCGTACCCCGATTTACCACAAGTCTTTGTTTAAAGTGGACCCCCATCAGGTTCATTTTTAAAGGGTTTTTCCGTTCTATTTTGGCTGAAGCGTCAAAAACAATTCGGTCTTGGTTTTGGCTGGAAGCCTTTAAAAACAGATGATGAGGCAGATAGTTTTTAAAATTGTCAGAATGTACACCTAATCTGTCTCCTTGTACCTATGGCCTAGCTTTTTTATTTTCAAGAAATTTTTGTATTTTCCCAAACGTAGTTTGGTTTTTTTGGCAGCCGACCTTCCAAAGTTTAAAACGTAGCTTGCCTGATCGAAAGATTCCAAGAGTTATGATTTCCTGGAATGGAAGCCTTACACAAATCTCCCTTTTTCTATTTTTGTCCAGTTTCTTTGGAAAAGTCGCTACATTTTTTTTTCTTCGTCGGTTCTTGGCTTTGAGTGGATTCCCCAAGTTCCCCGAAACGTTGAAATTGCCGATCAGACGTCATCTGTTTGCAAGAAGTTTTGCGGGGGAACAGATTTCTAGAGGGATCGCCACATACTTTTTGGAACGTCCTGCCAGTATCCAACCTACCCCTTTTATCCTGTAGAATAGGATAATTATTCTCTAATCTTGACTTTCGTCCAGGGGTTAGAAGCTGGAAAAAGAGTTCTGCCCCTACAAAAGACAAACCCTTCCTGGGTGGAAGAATGTTGGGGTTTGCTAAATCGATGTCAGGTATATTCCACTGGGCATGTTCAATCAAAATATTTTGGCATTTTGGCCGGTTATGGTTCGTTGGTTACTTGGTTTGCCTCTTTTTTGGGTTGGTTTTTTGTTGTTTGGGTCTTTTTTGTATAAATTTAAAATGGGGTTTTATGTTTTTCTTATCCTAATGTTAAATAAAACTTTCAAAAATTTTTATTCCCGTTAAAAAGGGTTACCTTTGGCTTTTTCCTTAAAATTTTTTTTAAAATTTGTTTGAAGTAGAAATTTTGGATTTCCTTAATGCACAGCATTCGTTTGAAATGGGTTTGAACTTCCCCCCCACCTTTTTTGTTGTCCCTAATTTTGCAGGATTAAAATTCTTGACCTGAGGCCACGTTTAGTTAAAATTGGGGGAACAGTTTTTATGTTTTTACCTTTCGAATTTTTAGTGGTGTTCCCGGGGGGGCCCCTCGAAGCTTAAGCTAACCTGTTTTTTTTTTGTTTTGGTTTTGTTTGAACTTAAATTTGTACAAAACGAATGTGATTCATTGCAAACTTTAGGTACATTTTTTGAGGCCCAGAAAATTAAAGAAGACTTTCTTGTTGGGTTGTCTTTTGATTTTTGGGAATGAACTTAGATTTAAATTATGTTTGAAAGGGTTGGAAGTTTTTTAGAGTTGTCCTTTGTTTTCAAGAAAACATGCTTTAATATGGAATGTTGTTTGAATTTCCTTCTTTCGTGTTTACTATTAAAATCTGGTGGAATAGAAAAGTAAAAAAAAGTTTTTCCAAAAGGTTTTTTTCAATACTAGGGCCTTAAAAACTTTTTTAAAAAATTGACACGGGGGTTGATAAATTGAACAAACAGACAATTCTTTTTTATGATTTTTTTTAAACCAAATGTTGAGGCTTAGCCTTTTTATTTGATACCCCTTTTTCCAATAATTTCCAACCACATGAAGTTTTCTAGTCAAGTTTAAATTTTTGATAATTTTTAAAGCTTTTTTCCCCGTTAGCAGATAAACAGTGTAAAAACTTTTCTTAAAGGGGAACGTTTTTTGTTTTGAAAATTTGAAAATGTCATAAAAAGTCCCCTTTGTTAAGAGCCCCTAAAAAATACAATTTTGGGGGGTAGTTTAAATTAGTTTACTGGTGGAGTCCCCAAATTCTTTGGGGGTTTTGGTCAACAAAAAATTGCTAGGTTTAACAAAACGACAAAATCTCTTCAAAAGGGTTTCAAACGGGCCTTCTTTCTTTTTTTACCAAACCATTTTTTGGGCCCTCAACCTTGTCCAAAAGGTTTCCAGTAACTTTGTCTAATTTATTTATACATCCTCAATGTGAGACTATTTTTAACAATCCTAATTCCAAACTGGAGTTTTTTCTCGTTTGAAAATTTTATTTTTTTGTGTCCTGTTGAAGGTAAGGAAAATATTTTCTAAATGTTTTTTGTGGTTGTACCTGGAACAAAGCAAAACTGTATAAACGGCGCTTGAAAGAATAAAACTTTGGCTTTTTTTTTGGGCGTATTTCTTTTTATTTTTTACTTAAGTCTAAAACATACCACACTCATTTTACATCCATTTCAACTCCATTCGTTGCTAGTGATACTAAAAAACAATCTAATAACAAAAAACATGATGTGAGGCCACAGCCCTTACAATGCATAATAATATTATGCCTTCTAAACTAAAAAAACAGTTACAATACCAATAAGTCTTTTCGGTCTTGACCGATTTAGCTGAAAATTTGTAAAATAGGAGAGAATGGATAAAATCCACCGCCATCTAGAGGACCTTGACATCTTTTCTTTGGGAAAAACTATTTTAACTCTGTTTAAACTTCTAGGTGGCAGAATAGTGACCAGAATTCTTGTGCGACTTTTCGTTGCCATGGTAACGTTACTTTGTTAAATGGTAATTTCTATCTATACTACTTATCGGATCAAAATAAAAATAACATATTCGTGACGGACGGACATTCTAAATGATTTGGCTACCCAGATTTTGTCGCCGTTTATTTTTAAAAAAAAACTTTAGGTTTAACTTTAATGTAACTTTATAACTGTTTGAACGATTTTGCCAAAAAAACTATACAGCAACCCGCCTAGGTGGTATGTACATGTGTGCAAAATTTCAGGTCGATCAGAGAAACGGTGCGACCTGTATCGAAGCAGTAACAAAAAAAAACAAAAAAAAAAAAAAAACAGACATTCGAGCCATAAGAGTCAAGTGGAGACGCTCGCTTCGCTCGCTCAATTACTGGAATCAGTTGTTCAAGTTCAAAATTGAATTTTTAGCAGCGGTTTTTGCAAATTGTTTCTACACTCCTTTATCTACGATCTAAATATAAGGATAATTGGTTTTATATGGTTTCAAGCGTTGCACGGTTTTTTTTTCCCTTTTAAACGGTACAAAATTTTTAAATTGTACTGGCAGGTGAAAAAAATTGTGCAACGCAACAAACCATATAAAACTAATAATCCTTATATTAAGGTTGTGCATAAAGGAGTGTAGAAACAATATGCAAAAAACCGCTGCTCAAAATTCAATTTTGAACATGAGCAACTGATTCCAGTAATTTGATTATAATTGTTGATTCTGAGGTTATGTCCCGTCAAAAAAATTTGAAAAAAATAATCCGCTCTTTTATTAAGCCCCTCTTACATTCTTCTAACTTTTCAGACGTCTTTACTGCATTCTTTAGAAATCATATTTGGGTCTAACTGCCAACCATACTTTCAGTATGTGTACGTTAGTGCGTCGAGCTACGTCTATCCGCCTGAAGAGATTGTCTCGAGCTACTTCTAACCGAGTGCAAAGCCTCTCACTGATACCGACATAAGTAGCGTGCGACAGTGGTGAATCCAAGGCCCCATGCACTTCGTATTTGATTTAAATCGTTAAAAAAGTAAAATTTTGAGAAAATTCTAAAATTTTCTTGCTATTTGATGATTGTAAAACGTGTTTACAGGCATTCAAAACGTCAAATATGAGAAAAAATCGTCTTTTGGTGAAAAGGCCCCCGGCCGGATGTTCCGGGGCTTTCGCCCCCCCCCCCTGCCCTGTTTGGACATGTCGACATGGATACGCCACTGCGTAGCGAGGCCGCGTGTCGCCTCGCTCGCCCGCCACTGGTCACACGAGATGGCAAGCGGTTTCATCACGGTTATCATCCATCAGTATTATGATGAATGCACGAGTTGTAAACAGACCAACAAAACATGAATCGGAAGGTTATTAAAAAGTTGCCCGGATGTTACTGCCATGACTTCGTGGCTGGCATTACTTCCGTAGCACTTCCGCTCCACCAACAATGTCAGCTTTTCATAATAATAACAACTATAGGCCCTACCTTATCCGACTTGATTGTCAGGTAATCTGTGTCACATGGGCTACTCATATAATTATACCGGTTTATACTTTTTATACATCCCATATTCAAATTCACTGCAGATTTTTATCTATTTCGATATAGAATTAAACTTAATTTTTTTTTAATTAAAAAATTAAAATGACCTGGAAAATTAAAATTAAATATTATATTTACTTTGATTTGCTACTAAAATAGCTACCTTGGAAAACTGTAAGAATAAATGTATTCCCAATAGTACTCAAGACTTAACAGAAACTTCAATTTCGCCATTTTGTGCTTCGAGTACGATTGAGAGACGAAGAAGTGAATTTGTTGTCGGGTCGTCCAGGAAAATTAGTGTATTTCCATATCCCAGTGTCGTTTGCAGTGCTGTTTTGAAATAGTTAGACTGATATTACCAAATACGTACATTGGATAAGTTGGTCAGGAATGTACTACAATGGTTGTTAGTGTCACTAATCTTTGGTAATATTTTACCCCCACGTGTTGCATCTGAGTGAAAACCATGACGTACACGACGTTATTCGTGATTTTTTCATCGTGTCTAATTACGAATTCCCCCCCCCCCCCAAAAAAAATATATATATTACACGGATCAGAAATTGGAGTCTAAGATAAACATCATCATAATATACACCAAATTTTATGATTGTGCAAAGAGCCACCTTGTAGTAACAGATACAGACAACAGTAATAGGGAACAAAATATTTATTTTAAAAACCTTACATAATATGAGCTAGTAACAATAAAATGTACATCAGATGACAGGCAGGCAGGCTAAAAAGAGGATAATGTGGTAAGAGGAGTACAAGGATCTGTATGAAAGAACCTATCTAGCTAGTTATTAATGTTATAAAAAAAACGCAATTGAAAAAAAAACTTAATAGAGCGAAAGAATATTTATTTGATTGTATCCACAATGTGTGGTACCTATTATCGTAGTTGAGAGATTTCGAAGGTCTCCTGACAATTTCAACAAGATCAAAGTAGCCGTTTGTCTGATAGTGAAATAACGATCTTCAAGAGAAATATTTCTTCGATCACATCCAAAAACGGAGCATTCGAGGTTTAGAGATTTCGAGGGCCACCTGAAAATGTCACTAAGATCGGAGTTGCCGTTTGTCCGGTAGAGAGCACCAACCATTCAAAACATAATACGAACAATAAAACAAAGTATACGTTCGATCTTCATGACAAATATTTCTTGGTTGTGCCAAAAAAAACGTGGCAGCTCTTAGTTTGAGATTTCGATGATCTTCTGAAAATGTTATCAATATTTGAAGCCGTTTGCCCGTTAGAGAGAGAATTACCAGACTAAATGCGATTTCGGAAACAAAAACACCCAAGCTATTTTTCTCAAGGGAAGTTGAATATCAGTACCCAAGAAAACATTTGCAATTAAGTTGATTGATGTAAAAGTAAAATTATGTGGTTTTGAGTTTGTTGGTAAGGGCGCGTCAACTGTAAGGCCATAATGGTAACTATAGCCTATGATAGGCTAGGGAGGAAAGACCCATGCTGGATCCAGCCTAGGCAGTGGCATGAATGGGAATGTTACCGGGTACTCAACACATGGCTCGCTCACTCGTCTAACAACGACTTTGACGTTTTCCTACTTTAAATTTAACTTCAATTAGGGCGACTTATATGTCAGTTGGTCTGTGCGTTTTTCACTTCCACACATATACTCATCCATCAACGTGACTGTAAATGTCGCTCGCTAAAGACTATAAAAATAATTGACTATTGTATTGTTAAATAACTAGGGTTAATGTGCATCTAGTGGCGTGATCGTATTACGTAAGAGTGTGTTACCCACGTCATAGACTCATTAGGATCAACGACGCTATAAATACGAGTTCTGGAGTTTCGGAGACTCTCTCAGACTTTGGCAGGTATCGAGCTCGTCGTCTCAACTCATCAAGGAGGTCAATCTTCTGGACGAACAAAGGTTTGTTACGCACAGGTTTGGTATCATTATTTACAGTAGCTTGCAAAGGTTAGCGTATTTGCTTTATTGTGTTCTCACAATCATGCTTCCATGCCAATTTCGTTCAGTCGTCATTATTACATAAAATTGTATTTTAGAAATTACAAGCAAGTAAAATATTTAATTCCATCAACCAACAATACAAGTCTGGGGTAAAACCTATAAATGCTAGGTATGTTCAGCCAACATTGTAGAGAATATTGTTGCTGAACGTTGTCAATAGTGCCACATTTTGTGTAATAGCAACCAAAATTTTAAGCATTTGAGAATACGTATAAAGCCGACTATTTTAAAATATTTCAAACACAACAACTTGAAAAGCTCATCTCTGTTATTTGAATAAAAATAAGTTTACATTTAAATAGTAATTTTAATAATAATTTGTTCTGCAAAAATGCTAGAGAATGTTGTTGCGCTGAAGGTTGTCAACAACGCAACATTTTGTTTAGAAGCAACCAACATTTCAAGCATTTGAGAATAGTATTGAAGAAAATGGTTTTAAAATATTTGAAACACGATGTGAAAAGGCCATCTCTTTTAAATAAAAAAACAACAACAAAAATTACATTGTAGTAGTAGTATGATTTATTTATTTAGCTTTCGCTAGTTCGTTACATGTTACAATCATAACATACAATATAAAATACAAATAAAATAATATAACATAATATACAATTATGCGCTTCACATAAGTAGAAAACAGAGTCTATACATAATACAAAATTAAACTATTCCAACAATTTCAGTCACATTCCTTCATATGGAAATTCAGATTTTAAAAAATTAATACATTCAGTTTTATATATATTGAATCTACTTTCTTTGATACCGTTTGGTAGACTATTATATAATTTGATTCCATTAATAAAAATTGATTTTTGGTTAACAGTCATATTTTGTATGTTTAAATGAAATTGATTGGCCTGCCTAGTTTGATGATCATGAACTTCATTATTTTTGTTAATGAACTCATCAAAGTTGTCATTGAATTTTTCCATCCACAACATTGCGGATGAAAATTAGTACCTTCAGGCCCAATCTTTGCTCAACCGTCATCCTTTCAAGAACATCCAACATATCTCTAACATGTGTTCTTTTGTTAACCCTCAATATAATTCTCATTCCTTTATTTTCCAATATTTGTAACTTTCTTATGTTATCAGTACCAGATTTCCAGAGTAAAGAAGTGCAGTATTCAAAATGAGGTCTGATTATTGTTTTATATATCATCAATCTTGACCATTGACTGTGTTTGCTAATTCTGTACATATAATCAATTTCTTGCTAATCTTTTTTGATATATATTGAAATAATCATGAAAATTTAAAAGTTGGTCTATAATAACCCCCAAATACTTTACATTACTTTGAAAATCTAGTTCAGACCCTTCCAGTACAATTTTACAATTTGGATTAATGCGTAGTGTATTATTGATTTTAACTAATGTATTTGAAATAAGAATACATTGAGTTTTGGTTACATTAAGCTTCAACTTATTCCTCATAAACCAATCACATAATAATTTAAGATCCCTATTTATTATATCACACACTTCTTTCAAATCTTTACCTGCATACCAAATGAGTGTGTCATCTGCGAAAAGGTTTACAAATGTTCTTAAAAGAGATTCAGGCATGTCATTTATGTAAACAATAAACAACAGAGGTCCAAGAACAGACCCCTGGGGAACCCCAATGTTAGTTTTAATTTGCTTAGATTTATTTCCTAGTATTCTTGTTTGTGAGTTCTATTTTCAAGATAACTCATATCCATTCAATCACTGTTCCATTTATTCCATATTTACTTAATTTAGTTATCAATATTTTCCTATCAATAGTTTCAAAAGCCCTTTTTAAATCTATCATAACAGCAACTATTATATTGTTTTCACTATCTAGAATACTTTTCCATTTGGAAATCAAATATTGCAATGATAATAAATGAATGAAATGTCAATAAATAAATAAATGAAATGATAATGAATGCCAATAGAGTTACAGAAACCCCTCCAAGTTGTGATGGCTGATTTTAGTTAGGCTTCGAGATGTTATAAGAACGTATTTTCATATCGTTGTTGGAAGGTCCACACAAAATCTTCACAGTCATGAGTTTCTCTCGTTTGCCTCATGTTTAGAGATTAAACCTAATAAAATAGCCCTGGCTGGCACATTCCCAATGTAAGGATATTGTGTAACAAGGATAAAAGGTACGAAAGTACTACGGGGCAGAACCTCTATTTGTTGCTCTTGCATTCATATTCTTAATTATTACAATAATGGCATATTATTTTTACAAAAATATGAAAAATTAATACAAAAAATTAATAAAATAAAGAAAATAAAGAACTCAGAGTAATCCATGGCAAGATATTAGGCACGTTGTTCTTTTGGGCTGGCTTTCTTTCTATGTAAATATAATAAAACATTTAAAATACCGATCCCTGGTTGGCCATTGTTCGAGCGTCGATGGTGTCGGCTGGCTTGAAAATCATCTTTGTGACTGAGTTAAGTGAACTCGAAATACGAAATACTAATTCTTGTTCTCAGATGAAGTTGCTGTGGATTCTGTTGGTGGTGGTGGTTATGCTGTGTCACGTGGCTGATGTGACGTCCGGTAAAGCTAAACAAATGACAACCAAAGCTCAGGCTGGGGGAACGACAGCTCGTGCGCAATCTTCAACATCTGCGCCAGCACAAGCATCAACATCTGAAGCTCCAACTACTGGTAAGAAGCGCTAAACACTAGTGGCAAAGCTTTTCGTGTACCAGATTTTAGCTCAGTAATACGACATGTGACGACATCAAATGGGGCATGAATTGCACCCTGGGCAGGTTTCCTACGGAAAATATACACAACCAAAAAATGAAAACAAAATGGCCACCAGTTCAGCATTTTGAATTGATTTTGTTTGTTGTGGGAAAGTTTGCACAATCTCAAAGTAACAGCTTTGTAACCGTTTCCAAGACATCATTGTCCGCCAACTGCAAAACTGGAGAGTTGTTTCGTTATAATCAAGTAAATGTTTTCTGTTTTTATTGCTGCAGATGGTGGTATGTACCCAGAATGATCTTATGCTGATAGCATGGACGACGCCAATGATTGAGCAAGAGTTTCTCAACCATTCTATTTCAAGATACAAATTTTCAATATTGGTTCAGTTTATATTATCTTAGAGCAAAATGTCCTGATTGTAAAGAGTTTTAAAGTACGAAAAATGTTCTATAATATTGCAGAAGAAGTAATTATTGTAACCCATTTCAGAATGAACAAAATGTGTAGGTAATATTAATTAAATTCCTTTATCTGATATTTTAAGTAAAGTTTTTCGATTAAACAAAATAAATGTTGTGTAAATATTTGAAATAGGTGTGATAATATATGCATTATTAATATTGTATTTCCACTATACTCAATGTTATTATTAACAATAATTGTTGTTGTAAAGTAATGCTTGAAAATAAACTAAGTTTTTAAGGACTAGTTTTGAGAGTATTTATCCGCATCTGTAAGTGTTGCTTTTACTTATCCTGAGTCACCTTTGAGTGTTTCCATGGAATAACGTTAGCACAAGGTGCTAATTCATTGCTGTATGTAGCCTGATGCAGCAAAAGTCTCCCGAATATTATACTTCATAAACATAACATGGAATTTAGTAAGCAATAAGTGCTACTGCCAGACCACCGTCACCTACAGACGTGGCTCAGTCTTAGCTCGGCTATTCTTAGCTCGCCTACATCAATTAGTAGTGGTATTTCAGGTGTAATTGCCCGCTTCCAAGAACCACTTATCTACTTTAAATTGGTCGTAGGGGGTATTTTCTTGACTCGCCTACGCCAATGGCAGCTAGCCTTTCTAATGGTTATGCGACTTGACCGGCAAGTTTGAATTGTTCCGAAATTTAACTTTGACAGGGCACTTCCCAGACAGAATTTCGGCCTCCAATATGAAACATCGCTCTTCGATGCGCCAATCATTTCCGTCAGGGGGAACTGCCCAACGCGCCCAGTATCAAGTACCAAAATATTAACAATAGACTACAAATTTAAAATTACGGCTACAGATTGGGTTTGACGCTACATTAATGCCTATTGTGATGCAGTGAAGTAAATCCTCAAGGATGTCAGGGTGAAGTGATAATGAAGTAAAGAGGCTCAAGTGCATACTTGGGAAAGGAACTTTTATAATTAACGAGTTCCATTTTTCTGTAACATTTTAAGGAGCGCGATCCTTTTTAGTGTTGAGGAACTTTTAAAGTGATTAAGTTAACATTTTAAGGGAACTTTTTAAAGAGGCTTTACTTCCTTTTATGAGGAACTTTAAACATTTTATAGCTAAAGAGACAAAAAGAAACATGAACTTCACAAACGTAATTTTTTAAATTCATGAATTGAATTTTTCGAAAGTTCTCTTTTACCAAGTATGCTCCAATGTATGCGCACTGTATGAGTGAATAAATGCTGCAGTTTTTAATGTTATTTTAACTTTTTTAAGTATTTTTAATTGTTTACTTTTATATTGTTGTCTGTTGCCCTATCTTTCTCGACAAGCGATTATTGACAAAAACATTTTTAAGCTTGATATGTATGTTAAAAATAAAAATGTAAATATGTGTACATATGTCGGCCTATATTTAAACTAAATATAACCCAATTGTTATTTGAATAATCAGAGTATATTTAAAAAAAAATTATATCCTTTTACAAATATCTCACCTGTTTCCATCGTCTATGTTCGCTATCCCAATAAATATTTGTATTAAATTTCGTTATTATAATCTTGACGTGACTACATCTAGCTACTTCTTCAATCAAGGCTAAGTAACAATTAGAAAAGGAATTACATAACCTAATATTCTTATTATTTTATAACATTTAAGATAATATTTTCTTGTTGGATATACCATTACACTTTAAGACAACTTTGTATAAAAATATATTAAAAAGGCACGAAGCAACGTTTCGAGCAAAATTCTATCTGGGAAGTGCCCTTTTAACGTTAAATTTCGGAATAATTCACACTTGCCGGTCCAGCATAAAATATTTGAAAGGCTTGCTGCCATTGGCGTAGGCGAGTCAAGAAAACCCCTCCTACGACCAATTAAAGTAGATAAGTAGTTCTTGGAAGCAGCAATTACACCTGAAATACCACTACTATTGATGTAGGCGAGCTAAGAATAGCCGAGTTAAGAACGTACCGACAGGCGTAGCTCATGCGTAATTTCGTCAACCGAAGGGCAACCTACACAATCATGTGTGTTGATGATAAAAGATATTTCTCTTTCATACACAAAGGCAACATTCCTTTGGCTAAGCAGCTTGTGTGGCTTGTGGGATTCGTTTCTATAATGTTGTAAATATGTAACTAAATGATGTACTTCCCAATAAAAATAATTTTAATAATTATTATAAATGAATATTAGCAATTATAGTAAAAGTTCGCCCCGAATTGGGATCGAACCCAGAACCTCCGGCTTTTCGAACCGATGCCCAACCAACTGAGCTTATCGGAGCCTTAGACAAACTCTTACTAAACTGCTATATATTGTGATTGTTGAGAGCTATGATATAAATCGGGATATAAATGATCCCAGTCGGGGAAAACTTTTTTAACATTTGCTATCATTCATTAATAACGCCCTCAAAGCGGGCTTGCTTATAAAAAAACAATTGTTTTCATTATTATTATTATTATTATTATTATTATTATTATTATTATTATTATTATTATTATTATTATTATTATTATTATTATTATAGTGGTTCTTTATTGTTCAAACAATCTCAGGTACATTTCGTCCTGGTATACACAAGGCGGGGTGAGGCCCAAGCCCATCAAAAGTTTACATTATAACAGCGTAAAAACATAAGTATAGTACACATAGTATTGTAGACAAATTAATCAAATTAACAAAATAATAATAAAGATGAGTGAGATAACAAAATCAATAAAAGTTTCTATCTATAAAACAAGCAATTGTATGGCAAAATCTTTAAGAGCGAGAGAGAGAGCGAGAGAGAGAGAGAGAGAGATATTGATATTTGATATTTATTGACTTAAAATCGTGCTACATAGGGCTATGGAGCCCCTTTAATTGTAGCCAACCTCTATAATATACATACATAGTACATAGTATGGTTACATATGGAATATACAATTTGATATTATAAGTTATGCGTAAGAGTATACTAAATCTAATACAAATATTAACTCCATGCCAGTACTTAATTATATATTATATTCTTATACTAATAGTGATGAGAGAGAGAGAGAGAGAGAGAGAGAGAGAGAGAGAGAGATATATATATATAGAGAGAGAGAGAGAGAGAGAGAGAGAGAGATTGATTACTGCAAAAATCTTCTGACTATGTGGCACGTTTGAAGGATGACTGCTTTCTGCATGCTGATGTAGAGATTTGCAGACAGACCCAGGCATTGTAAGGTCCGTGAAGTTGGCACCCCCCATTCATCCGATCTCATTCAAACTCCACAATATTTAGTGCTAAATTAGTGCTAATTAGTGCTGTTTATCCCAGAATTAGTGCTGCCTTATTAACGAAGTTATTCAACAATGTCTATCTGTCTGTATATGTCTGTCTGCAGCACCCCCCCCCCCCTTCATCCGATCTCATTCAAACTACACAAATATTTAGTGCTAAATTAGTGCTAATTAGTGCCTTTAATCGCATTGTAGGCTGGCAGAGAGGGAAGACGGTATGACTCCAGTGGCTGAGATCACGATAGGCACGACAGTAACAGTTTTCATTTTCCAAATTCTTGTTATTTCTTGACTTAAATTTTGATATTTTTCCACCTTAGTGTTCTCGGTGTTCTCAATATTTTACTCATGGGGATCGCAATGTCAATTAGATATGTAATCCTGTTAGATTTATCGCATAAAATGTTGTCCGGTTTTTGGGTGGTCTATGGTTTGTCTGTTATAACCTGTTTATCCCAATACATTATAAATTCTGCATTTTCGATCACAGGTGCAGGAGAATACTTGTAATAAGGAGGTGGATTGACAAGTAGATGTGCGTTCATTCCTAGATGTTGATAAACTATTTTTGCTACCTGATTATGCCTACTGAGATACCACGTGTTGGCAATTGAAGGACACCCAGCTATAACATGGTCTATTGTCTCGGTAAACTTTTTGCATTTTCTACACATATCATTGTCATTGGATTTGATAAATGAATTTTTTATAGTTGTTGGTATTTATAACCTGATCTTGGATAGCGAACATAAATCCTTCAGTTTCTGCAAACAAATCTCCTTTGTGAATCCATCTAAATGATTTAACGTTGGTATAATATTTGGCTGCTGGATGCATAAGTGATTTAGTATTCCAGAGATTCATCTTCATATTTAAATCTTCTATATATCTCTGGATGGAAAGAATCGTCATGTACCCTGAGGGGAGTTATATTTTTTATCTCGGAGTTTAAGTTCTTGGTGATAATGGAATGTAGAATTAAGAAAGTATGATCTGAGTTTATGAACTTGCGAATAGCACAACGACCGAATATTTACCATTCCTCTTCCACCCTTTCCCCGTGGTATATATAACCTTTCAGAAGATGCTTTTGGGTGGTGAGTTCTGAAGAAGGTCATTTGTCTTCTTGTTAAACGATCTAGGTCCATCAAGTCCACATCTGACCACTTCACAATACCAAATGAAAAGGTCAAGATTGGTAAAGCCCATGCATTTAATGCCTTGATTTTATAGCTTCCTTTAACATTTGTTTTTAATATTTATTTTTTTTTATTTATTTATTTATTTAACGTCTATCCTATTCAGTTATAAAAACTGATTTACAAAGGAGGACAACTAAATAAATCTAATTACATAGATGCAGAAACAACAATAAACTACATTTTCAAATATTTGAAATAGTAGCATTACAACAACAATGCATTTAAACACAACAATTTTGGTAACAAATAATATATATAGTATATTATATGCATTTAATGAATGAATCAAATATAAAAAGGGTGTAGAATGAAAAGAAAAGAAAAGAAAGAAAAAAAACAAAAGAAAAAAAGAAAAGAAAGAAAGAAAGAAAGAAAGAAAGAAAGAAAGAAAGAAAAAAAAACATTAAAAAAGAAGTTTTAACTCTATGTTCATACTTTTGTTTAAATACATTTTTTAATTCCTTGTGGTTAAGAGTAATGTTTTGCCTCATTCCTAGGTATTTGTATCTTTCTTCGCTATTGTTTATATTCGGAATTTCTTGATCAACACCAATTTGGTAATTGTCAGTTTCTTGCAATTTTCCACTTTTCATATGCATTGAAGCACATTTATCTAATCCAAATTCCATATGAATGTCTTCACTGAATAATTTTACAATGTCAATTAAAATTTTGAGCTCTTCTTTTGATTTTCCATACATTTTAAAATCATCCATATACAGCAGATGTGTTATCCTTGTCATTATTTCTTTACAGGTAAGGCGATATCCAGCATTTGTTTGATTAAGTAGCTCTGATACTGGGTTTAATGCGAGACAAAACCATAGAGGGCTAAGGGTGTCCCCCTGGAAGATCCCTCTCTTTATTGCCATATTTTCAATATTAACAGAATCTGAATTGGTTTTTAGTATTATATTAATTCTCCATGAATTCATTAGATGCTTAAGCACCGTTATCAACTGTGGATTTACCTTATACAAATCAAGAACTTTGATTAACCAATCGTGCGGAACCGAATCAAATGCTTTTTTGTAATCTATATAGGCTACTGATAGATTCCTCTTTTTGTCATTTGCATGTTTTGTAACAATACTATCAATTATGAGCTGCTCTTTACATCCATTTGCATTTTTGTGTGCATCCTTTCTGTTCCCACGCTAAAATTTCATGTTCTGATAAATGTTCTGTTAATTTCAAAGTAAAGATTGATGTTAGAATTTTATAAATGGTTGGCAAGCAAGTGATGGGTCTATAATTTTTGGGGTCCGATCTGTCTCCTGTCTTGAATATCATATTGGTTATACCTTGAGTAAAGAATCCTGGAACAAGTGATGGGTCGTGAAGTACTTGGTTAAAGAAATCCTTTAGTTTACAATGCACTGGCGTTAGTCTTTTCCACCAAAAGTTCTGTATTCCGTCTACTCCAGGAGCTTTCCAATTATGAGTTTTTTTAATTGCATATGTGATGTCATCTATATTTACTACTATATCCGGCATTTCCTCAATTTCATCTGTTCTTTGTTCTATGTGAGGAAGCCATTCGGCCTCGCGGTTAAAATCTTTTGGTTCTGACCAAATGTTACTCCAATATTCCTCCAAGGCTTCTTTAGTAGGAGGAGGAATATTGTCGTTGTCAACCATAACTTTGTTTCCTAGTTTCCGATAAAACAGTTTCTCATTACTCTTAAACAATTTGTTTTCTTCGTGTCTCCTGCTACACTGCACATATCTTTTTAAACGTCCCGCTAGAGCTTTCAATCTTTGTTTCATGGTGTCCAAATAGTCTTCACATTTTAATCTGAAATCTTCTTCACACGGATATGTTCCAGCTTTCTCAAAAACACTGGTTAACTTGTTCCTCAGGGAAACCGATGTGTTATTTACTAGATATGCTGTTAAATGTCCAATATCCCCTCTTAGTACGTTGATTCTATGTTCTAATCTTCTTTTCCATTTTTCCTCCCTTTTTGGTTTAGTCCTATTGTTTTCTGAATTTCTTGGTTGGATAAGGTGAAAGTTGAACTTCTCTGCTACAGTGACTGCTCCACAAAATACAGCAAGATGAATTTTCATAAAATCAGTTGGATCAAAATTACTTAAATATTCTTCCAATATGTTATTCAGACTGTTAATGTAAATGCATATATTTTTATTTGTAAAAATCTTTGGTAAGTTCGGTCTCTCTTTGAAAGGAATGTGTTCAAATTTGCTAATGTTGTTCATAAATGCTATTCTTATATGTTCTGTGTCGGTTCCATCATTATTTCTACCCTCACCGTCTCTTCCTGTGGCCTGAACCTCATGCAACTGTGCAGGGGTCGTGCTACTGTCGTCAGATTCGAAATTATCTTGTCTATATATTTCATACCCGACTTCTCGTCTTATTTGGTCGATTACATCTTGCCTGAGATATTGCTTTTTAAAAATTATATGAAGTCTATCTACAACATTTTGTTCTGTTATTTCTAGCTCTGGAAATTGTGTGGTATGCTCCCTGTATAATCGCTGTCTCCATCCAGGTAAAGGCTCGTCTTTACATTCGTTCACCCTAAAGAAGGAGCGCATAACATTTTCGTTCATTTCCTGTGACCATTTTGTTCTTTTTTGCGTCTCCGTTCGTTTGTTTCTGGTAGAGACTACTGGAGCGCCGGTATTCTGAGTGGCCGTGGCCGTAGAATGCAAGGCTTCTTCAGATCGTCTCTCCATTCCGATTAGTTGACTAAGCTCTTTGTCATAATTCAGTATACCTTGTTTTAACTATTGTCTCTGCTTTTGTTTTCATATGATGTTTTTTGACCAATTTTACAAAAAAACATTTTATAAAACTGTTTATATCTTTTCACATGATACATGAAAAACAGAACCTATTACTTCATTTTAGACACTGACATTAATATTAAATCTGGATACTTACATTTATAGAAAACAACGCTTATTTCACTCGCAAATCTGCAATGTAGACAGAGCACATTTTTTCACGTGAAGGTAGACTAGTTGTTCTTCTTCTTCTTCTTCTTCTTCTTATTATTATTAGTATCTTCTTCTTCTTCTTCTTCTTCTTATTATTATTAGTACCAAAATTATTTAATGAATTACCCATCTATTTAACCATGTGTTCATAATTATTTTAGTGATATCTTTTATTATTTATTTATCTCTAACAACAGGTATCAAAACCCACAAGTGTTAGGTATAACTAAAACTAAACAATTCAAAAGTATACTATTCAAAACAACACAAAATACGTTACACATACAAATGATTAAATACCTATATGAACAAGTACGATAAAATTAAATTAAAATGAGGTTATAAAATACAAAACTAGTGAAAAGTTGATTAGTTGACAAGAGTGATGAGTCATGTTGGTAAACTGGCATAAACACTAAACAGCTGCTTTAAATAATTGAAGTTTCATGTGGTTGATGTCAATTTCTGGATTAATGGCTAATAATTTGTTGTAGGTGTCTTGTATTCGGTTAATGGGGGAAAATTTAAAAACATCAATACGAGCACATGGAATTTTGAAGGGTATGTAATTTCTTGTAAATCTTGAAGGGATATGAAAGTTTATATCTTGAATTAGGTCCGTGTCGATTAAGTTATGGAGAAGTTTGTAAAGGAAAATTACGTCGGTTGCACTACGACGACTTTCTAGTGTTGGAATTGATTGTTGTTGACAAAGTGTAGCATAATGTGATCGGTGAAAATTTATATTATTTTTATAACAAAGAAAACTTACAAATTTGTATTGAATACGTTCAACTTGCTTAATTTTGGTAACGTGATGTGGATTCCAGACAACACTGGCGTAGTCAACGTGGGGTCGAACCAAGGATACATACAGCTTTCTTGTAGTTCTGGGTGAGAAGTTAGCGGCACAATTTCGTTTGATAAAACCAAGAATTCTTAGTGCTTTTTTGGAAACGACGCTAAGGTGATCATTAAAAGAAAGATCAGAAGACATCTGTACACCTAGGTCTCTGATGGAATCAACAATTTTTAGTGCAGCACCTTCAATGATGTATTGATAACGTATAGAATTTTTCTTCTTGTTAGTATATGTGATCACGTTACATTTATCAACATTGAGGTAGTCTCCATGTTCTACACCAGTTGGCAAAATTATCAAGCTCTAACTGAAAAGCATTGCAGTCATTAGCTTTGTTGATGGGCTTGTACACTTTTGAGTCGTCAGCGTATAGAAGACACTTACTCGATGTAAAACACGCAGGTATGTCATTCACAAACATAGTGAACATTAAGGGACCCAGGATAGACCCCTGGGGCACCCCAGACGTAATAATAATAATAATAATAATAATAATAATAATAATAATAATAATAATAATAATAATAATAATAATAATATTATTATTTTTTTTTTTTATTATTAATTCATTAATTACATATGTGTACATTTTTTATATGCTTCGGTCCACAAAGCCTTAAAATAAGGCTTGTCTGTGGTTTAAACCACGACAATGTGTACATTTCATACAACTACGGTGTTGTGCGAAGTTATTACAACAATAACAAAGAAAAATAGAACAAACTCAGTGGAACACCGTCCTGTATAACAAAACTAAAAAAAAAACAAAACTTGAATATTGAATATAAAAATATTATACTTAAGGTAACACAAAAACAACACAGTATTAGATGAATAAATTTACATACTTGCACCAAGTATCTAAATATTTAAAGACTCCTCCAAAAACAAACAAAAAACAAACAGATTTGTCATTCGTAATCAAATCTTAAAGCAAACAAACAGGATACATTATGAAAATAGTAAATTGAACAACTGCAATAAAAAATTAAAATTAAAAGCAAATTGGGTATTGAGATGAATGATTAGGTGTTGTAGACTGCACATAAACAATCGAGCAAATAAAACTTTAATTCATATTTAATGGCTGAGATCTTTTCTAGATTACGCAGATGACCAGGTAGGCTGTTGAAAATAGCAGGTGTCAAATAAAAAAGTGTTCGTTTTCCATATTTGTTATTGAATTTAGGCAAAAAGTAATTCCCTCTTGATTTCGACCGCGTAATCCCCGTATTTTCGTTTGCTTCATATTGTCTATTGAAATAAAATTTTAAAATAAATCTAAACTTAAATAGGTATGATACAGGCAGTACATTGCAAAAGTGATATTTCATTTGTATGCTGTTATATCTTGGATTTCTTTTTAAAAAGCATGGTGTCATAGTTCTAATCATTGTGTTTTGAAGGTTGGTTATTAAATTTACGTGGCTTAAAGATGCAAAGCCCCAGGCCAAGAGGCCATAAGAGATGATTGATTCGGCGATCGCAGTGTAAACTGACCTTAAAAGTTTAAACGGAAGTACCAACTTTAATTTGAATAATTGAAATGCACAGGATCTTAAACGCTTGCATAAGGAGATAATATGCGGCCTCCACGACATGAATCTATCAATTAAGATACCTAAATAGACATGGCTGTCAACAGACTCAATTTCAACACTACACCGTACACAGTTTTTTCCATTTACGATATCATGCAAACACTCATAAGAATGGAATATTATTTTAAGAGGTTGATGCCTGTTCTGATTCAGAGGTGAGCACATATGTAGAATCTTGGTTTTGTCAGCATTAATAACGAGATCATAATCGTGCGTCCACATTAATAATTGAGTGAAATCCCGCTGCAAAGTAGATTCGGCCATTTTTAAGTTCTTATGAGCAAATAACAAAACAGTATCGTCAGCATACATGAACACAGTACAGTGTTTTACACATTTAGTCACATTGTTAACATAAATCAGGTACAAAATTGGCCCCAAGATAGAGCCTTGCGGTACTCCAGTCGCAACCTCTCTATATTCACTGAAGCATTCTCCTATTTTTACTGTGAGTTTCCGATCTGTTAAAAAACTAGTGAACCATTTTAAGGTTTGACCTCTAATACCAACATTTTCATATAATAATAATAATAATAATAATAATAATAATAATAATAATAATAATAATAATAATAATAATAATAATAATAATAATAATAATAATAATATAATAATAATAATAATTCTTTATTTAGCTGCAACAGCTATTGCAATACATTACATATATTTCACATATTACACACATATTACATTACATATTTCACTTACAGTAGATAGGCCTGACTAGATATCAGTACATATTTTGATTTCTAGACTGGAGCCTTATACCAAAAAATAAATAACCATATCCTTTCTATTAATAATATAATATTATATTATAAGTATTCTATTTCTATAAATTACATTGCTGAGACTGAGCTCTATGCAAGAGATAATTTCTCTTAAAACTAGCAACATTAATGGAAGTAATAACTAAAGAAGGTAAGTTGTTAAATTCCCTAATACCGGAATAAAAAATTGATTTACTAGCTAACTTCTTATTGCAACCTTTCAAATAGTAACCAGTTCTAGCTGCTCTTGTGCTATGATCGTGAACTGATGCTATTGGCTTTAATTTCAATCCTAAGTAATTTGGCAACAAGTTATGATGGATCTTAAAAATGAATAACATTGCGTTAAGCTTAATTTGTTCTTTAACATTTATCCATCGAAGAGTGTTCAGCATTGTCGTTATTGAAACATAACGATTACATTTAAGTATAGTTCGCATACCTCCATTTTGTAATTTCTGAAGTCTGTCAATATCCATGTTAAAAGCTTGATAAAAAATTGTTGAACAGAAATCGAAATGTGGTTGAACAATTTCTTTATAAATTAACATTTAGACCATGACGACAGATGATGACCAATTCTACTTATATAACCTACCTTCTTACTAATTTTTGCTACAATGTAATTAATATGGATTTTGAATGATAACTTATCATCTATAAGATTATACCCAAGTATTTAAATTCTTCAACAAACATGATGGCTTCATCCTCTATTTTTACTTGGTTAGCTAGTATGTCCATCTGTATTCAGCTAGGTTAGAAGTGCCGATTAACATACACTTACATTTTAATACATTTAGTTTAAGAAAGTTGATACTTAACCATGTGAAACAGTCTTTAGTTCATTATTTATAATTCAATCATTTCTTGTAATCTTTGCTCGAGAAAAAATTACGGTATCATCTGCATACAAGTTTAAGATACACTTTCTACACATTTTCAATATCATTCATATAAATAAGAAACAAAACTGACCCCTGTGGGACTCCAACATCAATATTTTTTTACATCCGATATTACTCATTATATTTTGTCCATCTGACTTCTATCACAAAGGTAATCAGATATCCAATCTAGCACCTTCCCGTCCACACCACACATATATCTCAATTTCTCAATAAGTCTAGATCTATTTAAAGTCTCAAAGGCTCTCTTTACATCAAGAAAAACAGCTTATGTTGATAGGTTAATATCTATACTTTGAGTCCATTTCGAAATTAAAAGTTGAACAGCAGTCTCACATGAGTGCAGTTTCCTAAAACCGATTGACATTCAATTATTTAAGTCATTTTTATCAAAATATGCATATAACTGATTAGAACAACTATTTCTAATACTTTCTCAAAAACTGGCAAACATGTTTATTGGTCTAAATTCAGAGGCAGTTTTTAGATTTACTAATTTTCTGTATCGGAAACTATAAGAGATTCTTTCCAGTCTTCAGGAAATTTTCCTGTTTTTAATGACATGTTAATTAAGTTAAGGAGGTTAAACTTAATCGTAGGATATGCATCTTTTAACAACTTAACACTAATTCCATCAAAGGTCCCCCCACCATTGTTTTTTAGCGACATGCTCAGAACTGGAGTTTGAGTTATCAATAACAACACACTGCGTTCGACCTGTTAGGTAGTTTGCCAGCAGTGAGAGAACTTGACCCTGAATACCATAACCTTCAAGTTTGTGTAGAAGCAGTGCATGGTCAACGCTATCAAAAGCCTTGCTGAATCTGTGTAGACCGCATCTACTTGGCTCTTGTTGTTAAAGTGGAAAGCAATATCACTCATAAATGAAGCAAGGTTTTGTGACAGTGGAACGTTGCTTTACAAAGCCGTGCTGCTCGGGGACTATGTACTTCTTAAGATGATTGTAGAGTCGATTATGAATTATTCTCTCAAAAACTTTGGAAAATGTAGAGAGTAATGAAATTGGTCTGTAATTTGTAACATTGTGCTTACTTCCCTTTTTATGAACAGGTGTTATTATTCCATGCTTCCATCTAGTGGGGAAGACTCCACTATTTATAGAAGCATTGAATATCATTGTGAGAGGCTCAGCAAGCGAACGTCTACAATGTTTAATTACATTCAGTGGGATCTTATCAGGTCCGGGAGATTTTCCTGTTTTCAAATTCTTCAAGCACTCTTCGACCTCTCGACGTGATATCTTGAAGTGGCATAAACTCTCCGAATATACGTCAGGAAATGGTGGCAGGGGTTGATCTTTCGGGATGGGCTGTTGGAATGTAGTTTTAAAAAAGTCTGAAAACAACTGGCTGCAAGTGGCGCTGCTGTTTGCTTTATTACCATTAAACTCAACCTCAATGGGGATGCGTCTAGATCTAGTTTTATGTCGCACATAAGTCCAAAGGCTTGAAGGATTTTCATAAATAGAAGAGTCTATTTTCAATAAATACTGTTTGTGTTTGAGGCACTTAAGTTTTTTTTAAATTTGCACGTTTTAATTTGAAGTCAGCTTTAACATTATCAAGTCCAGTGTTTTTCCAAAGCTTATGACATCGGTTTTTCTCCTTTAGAGCAGATATCGTGTCCTTGTCAAACCATGGAGGGTACTTTGTAGGATTAACTATAATTTTTGGCACTGTTGAGTCAATAACTTGTGACAACGTTTTGTGGAATGCTTCACACATATCATCAAGTGTTGGCGCTTGGTTTAATACAGTCCAATCAATTGAACCAAGATTGAAGTTTAATAGGTTTAAGTCAGTCCTCTTCCAGTTGAACCTTGAACGGTTAGCTTGCTTGTAATTTTTACTTAAATCAGGACATATTATTTCAGAGCTGAGGGCAAGGTGATCAGAAACTACAGCTTGTTCCACTAGGTTGACTGAGATTGACAGATCTGGATTGTTAACAAATATAAGATCAAGGAAATTATTGTTACATGTGGGAAATGGATTAACTTGGCACAGGCTGAATTCGTTTATAATTTCAAACATGGCAGTCACTACCTGGGAGTTGATGTTACATACTGGCTGAAGATGGTTGTTTCTATCCTGAGGTGCGGTCCACGTCACTTGAGGCAAGTTGAAGTCGCCAAATAGTAGCATACTGTCCTGAGGTCGTAGCGAGGACTGCGAATTGAACGGAATTCAAAAGATTTTTTGTTGAATACATAAAGGTGTTTAACAATTTTTGGCTAATTGTGTTTTTTTGTCTTTTGAGTGTGTTTTTGAATAATTCGATTCATTGGCAATTCCGATGTTTATGATTTGATTTGATTTGATTGATTAATGTTCTTTGTTATTTCTAAACTAAATGCCTGTTAACAATTTGTGTTTATTTTATTTTTTGTATCTAGTCTGTATTAGGTGTTGGTTTGTGCATTGCGACCGGTGCGCTGTCAATAATTGAATTGTGTTATGCGCCCCACTAATAAGCTGTTTTGCAGCTTAGTGGGAAAATATTTATGTTATGAAAAATGTATATTGCAAAGTATGTACAATAAAAAAAAAAAAATATTATTATTATTATTATTATTATTATTATTATTATTATTATTATTATTATTATTATTATTATTATTATTATTATTATTTTTATTATTATTATTATTATTATATTATGAAGAAAGAGATTGGCATGAAAGTAAACATTATGACTGCTGAAGATATTGAAATATTACAACAGGACCTGGATAATATATCACTTTGGTGCAGCCAGAACAGCATGAATTTGAACGTAAAGAAAAGCGTTTGCTTTAGAATGTCTAAATCCGCTTTAACTGCGAACTCTAGGTACCATGTACAGGGGAATCCAATTGACAACACAGACAGACTGAAGCTTCTGGGACTAAACATCACTGCTGATCTCAAATGGAACTTCCATGTGCAAACCATAAGATCAAAAACGTCTAAATTACTAGGTTTTCTGTACAGTAACCTTAAAGAATGCAAGCCAAAAGTTCTAAGGACATTATACCTGACTGTAGTTCGTCCTACACTACTATATGCAATTCCAGCATGGCATCCGTCTACGGAAATAAATATGTGCACTCTGGAACGTATTCAAAACCGGGCAACAAAATTGATACTGGGTTTTGATAAGTCTCTCAATGCTGAAGAACGTCGCGGAAAATGTGATTTTCCTCTTATCAGTAATGTTATTAAACAGATGGATATTCTACTACTGGCAAAGGGATTATGCAAACAAGCTGATGTTGACCCTTTGAAGCGCCTTCAGCTGGACAACCGGTATGTTTTCTTGGGTAGGGGTGCCAAGAGTGGAGTGCTGCTGCGCCCTCCTTTTGCGCGAACACTGGCTTATCAAAGGTCATTCTACCAGAGAGCTGCCAGTGTTTGGAACTCCCTGCCTTTGGACATTCGTGAGTCACGGATCTCTGATAAGGCGTTTAAAAGGGCCATTCAAGATCACTTAAGATGACAAATGGTTGCCTGATTGACCTATAGTTGACGACCACCGCTAAGACAAATGGATCTTTGATACCGGCATTAAACATTAGTTCATTTCATTTTTAACTATCATATTAATAAACTGTATCATCCATTTCACCATTATCATTATCGTCCTTTTATAAGAGAATTTATGTTATTTTATTATTTTATTAATGTGTAGAATGGAACAGGATCACTGCGGTGAATGGGCCACAATAGGCCTGCTTTCCTGTTTCATTCTGTAATTTTTGTATAATGTGTACAAATTACAGAGACAAATAATAAATAAACTGTAATACCGGTGCTGCCAATCGTTGTTGGTGAATATAAAAGTTTTTTCCAGTAAAAAGTTAAAAATGAAGATGGCAGGTATGCCACAGTTCACTTTCTGACCATTAATAATTAAATTAGAAAAACAGCGTTTTTCAGGTAGGTTTTTGTTCCTATTATTTAATGTCTAAATTGAATTTTAGCTAAAATTGGAGATAGCCCGTTAACATGTAATATAAACACAATACTTACTAATACACATTGTGTTAAATAGCCAACCAAGTGGTTTTCAGGAGCCACTTGCTTGTTAGTACCTGGACATGCCAGTTTGTTATTATCTTGTACTTGGGACACAGTTTACTGTCAGTAAAGGAAGTGTGAAAAAACTGCAGCTGGAACATGTGAGTGCTTTAGGAAAATAACACCAAAACCTTTTTTGGATGAGCGTAGCGAGCGTAGCGAGCGAAGCGAAGATTCCATTTCACTACACTGGAGAAAAAAATCCGGAATGTTTTTTTTTCTTTTTTTCTTTTTGTATTTTTGTCTGTCTGTTAGCACGATTCCGGCTAAACCGATACTCCAATTGAGATGAAATTTTATGGAGACCTTCGAAATCTCTGAACTTAGAACTGCCACGTTTTTGAGCGCAATCAAAAATTATTTCTCATAAAAATCGCAAATTTACGATTTTTTTCGATTTAAAAAAAAATTCTTCAACTTATAACACCTACATGCTTTATCCGATATTCATGATTTTTTCAAAGAACCTTAATTTTATGAATTTAGGTATTCGTGTGAAATTTGAGCGCAATCGAAAAACTATTTCTCGTGAAAATCGAAGATTTACGTTTTTTTCTTTTTTAAAACAATTCTTTGACTTATAACACCTACATGCTTTATCCTGTTGTAATAATTGTTTCACAGAACCTTAATTTTATGAATAAATATATTCGTGTAAAATTTGTGCGCAATTGAATAGTTATTTCTTATGAAAATTTCATTCCTTTTTTAAAATTATTACGATTAATTAAAAAAATTAAAAATTAAAGTTATTTTTTTATTTCATTAATTTAATTTAAAAAAAATCTTCAACTTAGTAATGATTTTTTCACAGAACAACAGAAAATCCGCATAACACATGGCAGCTCAATGTACCAATTACGCTCATCCAACAACGCGGCGGGACTTAAGCGTTTTCCTAGTAACACCATAAGACATACATCAGACCACTTGGTGTGCTCCACTAACATAACGACTTACTACATTTTTGTTGCTTATCGTCTCTATTATTGCATTGTTGCTATTCGAGACGATCAGTGGAGATAGACGAGGGAGAAGAACAATTACCTAAACCCATGCCTAACACGGGACTCGAAGCCACGTCCCCTTGGTGCCGTATTATTCGGACCTTGCCCTAATAGAATACGCAAGCGAGAACGGCGATGAAACACAGATGGCATTGCTAGTTTAAACGTACCATTAAACTTAAAAAACATAGCTTAATTAAGATAAATAATAAATATGTTTTATACAATTTCATATTCACCCAAAAACGGATCATTTTGAGAAAAAAAAAATGAGTACAACTTACCGTAGCGTGTTGAATTTGTTTAGGCAACCAAAATCAACCTGCCAACGCATACAGAGAAATTTTGAATCTATAGTTGTTTTATTTATAACTGTAGCTATAATTTGATGTATCATAAGACATGTTTTGAACATATTTGATATTATTTAAAAACACTTTATCATGGACAGACCCGTATATCGGACATAGGATTGTCGGAGTTGCATGCATGACTTCTTGACCTGGGTAGGAGCCAAGTAATGGCTTGGCAAACAGCTGTCGGCAGGTTATTGCCTGAGTTATAGAGAGAGGGTTTACGTCAACGCCATGATTATGTAATAATATGTAGCGGAAGCGCATTCTGCCACCGTAATATCTTCTCCTCTTAGTCCAAGGATATGTTCGATGTGTTCTTCCTAACAAACTCTCGGGCAATGCTGAGTGCGGCCAGGGATTACGTTCTAATTAACTCGATCCACATCCACCCGAACGGTTATATTTTGTAAATTTGTATTTTTGATTTTTAGGACCATGCAATCACTGAATCGATTTCAAAATAAAATTTATGTTTGAAAATTATAAAATAACCCGTAGCTTGTCGGAATGCTACCAAGTCAAAATATAGTGAATGGCTTTTAAACCTGGCTCTTTTAGAAAATCAAAACTATTTTTTCAATTTTTTTGATCGGGCACACGGCAAATATCGCTTCTTCAAAATAATTTCAAACTTCAATTCGCTTAAGTACACCGTTCAACGTAGGTATAGTTGTGTTTTTGTGACATCAACTGCATGGTTTTCTAGATGCTGACTGAGAAAAAAAAGATTTTTTCTTACAATTGTCATTTCTGCGAATTTTTTTCGTTTGGCGGTATTTGTGCCGGTTTGTACCGGCAAACAAAAAAGTTCACAGGAAAAACAATAATTGTATAAAAAAATTCTCAGTCAGCCTCTAGAAAACCAGTTGAAAATTAATGACACAAAAACACAACTGTGTTTGGACGAATTGAAGTTTGAAATTATTTTGAAGAGGCGATATTTGCCGTGTGCCCGATCAGAAAATTTTGAAAAAATAGTTTTGATATTCTAAAAGAGCCAGGTTTAAAAGCCATTCACTATATTTTGAGTATATTAGGACTTTGAGAAAATAGAACAACACTGCCTAAGCCAACAGGTCTATTAGGTTACTTCTACCAAGAAAAAAGCCCGTACTCGTAAATGTTCATGTTCGTTTGTTTTTGGAGTGTTTTTTTTGCACGAGCTAGGTCAAAGTGGTACTTCTATCTTGACGATATTATTCAAACCACCTTCAAAATCTTTTAATAACTTATGCAATGCAATTGACATGGGCACTGATAACTCTACTGTTGAGTGCCCTAAAACAACATTAACTAACTAACTACAACACGTTCCATGTTTCGAACGAAGCAATGTTTTTCATAAAACTCTTTGACGATTTAATTATGTTTACAGTTGTTATATAGAGTGGTTTTATGCAGTGCTTTCTTCGTGGTTGTACCCTAAACGGCTCCTCGGATATTTTTAAAGATAAGCTTTGAAATCTCCAAACAAAGACCAGTCGCGTCTTTTTAATATATTGTCAGTAAAGAGTCTCGTGAAGTAGCATTGTTCTATACGTCGTTTAAATCCATTGCTTAGCTTAGCTTAGAATTATGCAATGAACGAACATATGTTCTTATACTTACATTATACAATACCGGGTCGGAAACCCTCAAATGTAGGATGATTGTATTACCAGGGGAGAAAAACGTGTTTTGCCATGTTGGCAGAGTGGGTTGCGGGGCATTGAGAATGTAGAGTTGATAAGACATGAACTAGAGCTTCGGGATGAAAAACGTCCCACAAATTATTGTAGGAAGGAGAAGATGACAACTTGAAAATAGGGACTTTTCGGGGCATTCAATTCTCTGGGACGTATGTTTAAAAAAATCCGAACTGCTACTGTAATTTGAGATCGGGTTGATGATTGGACAAAACATGTTCTCGGCACGCTCGTAAGCACTTAATTTAAGATGTACAATGCTCTGGAGAAAAATTGAAACTACATACGAGAATTCTAAAAAGCACACGACATATATTTTTATGCAGAACAACATACAACAAACAGAATTGCGTTATGTAATAAACCCTACTATTCACCATTGTTAAGAGTCTGCAAAACCAGTGATTTTTTTCTGGAACTTTTCCTGAAGCCAGTTTTTATCAGATCGTTACCATACTTTGCACACATGTTATGGTCATGTATATAGTCGTCGATAGGCGTATTTATTTTAACCATCACTAAAAATAATAATAAATAAATAAATAAATAAATAAAATAAAAAATAATAATAAATAAAAAATGGATTTTTAGGATTTTGGATTTTTGTAAAATCAAAAAAAATTTATAATTTTTTGAATTTATTTGTGCGTATTGCGCAATACTGTTTAGTAATCTTTCACAATAGAAGAGTGACCATCTCCTTGCTAGACAATGACGCAAAATTGCATATCAATCAGATGACAACTGGAAGCAGGAAAAGTTCCCAAAAAAGTTTCAAATAGGTATAGTTGACTCTTAAGCGTAAAGTCAACGCGGCGGGAACAACCTCGCCTAGTTCTCGTTGCGTCGACTTTATGCGTATAACAATGGTGTATAGTAGGGTTTATTACATACATCTTCTGTTTGTTGTATGTTGTTCTGCTTAAAAATATCTGTGTATCGTGTGCTTTTTACAATTCTTGTACGTAGTTTCAATTTTTCTCCGGAGCGTTGAACATCTTAATGTGAGTGCTTATGAGCGCGCCGTGTACATGCCTGTCTCGTGAACACTCTCAATATCGTACGTCATTCCATCCCCAAGAAGATGAAAAGGTGACGATATTTCTTCGCGTAAACTTTGTGAGCATTGCTAGCCCTGATCAGATCTCATAGTCCTAGATATCACAGGACACTACTAGTCCTAGATATCACATTGGCACTACAAGACTGGCCCGTGAGCATTCAAGAAACAGTGTATGAGCATTTCCGCGTGCACGCTGAACTTCAACTTGAAACCTGTGGCAATGCGATGTGAGTTGTGTGGACCGGACATACGGATTTCCTCTCGTCGCCTCGCACCCACTCCTCTCATCCCATCGCCGCTCAAACACAATCAACCAGTGAGCGGTGAGCCGTGCAGTGCTGGCTGGGACGAGCACGAGCACGAGCACGAGCACGAGCACGAGCACGAGCACGAGCACGAGCACGAGCACGAGCACGAGCACGGGCACGAGCACGGGCACGAGCACGAGCACGAGCACGAGCACGAGCACGAGCACGAGCACGAGCATCGGGCATAAAACCTACGTCCTCGTAGAGCCATAGCTTCGATCCAGCGCCCTAACTGTATGTACCACCGCATACGACATCGAACCCACGTCCTCGTAGAGCCATAGCTTCGATCCAGCGCCCTAATCGTATGTGGCACCGCGGACAGCTTACATTACACATTTTTAACGAACTGGTTATAGCGAATGTAGCAATGATAATAATTAAAAGTAAATCATATATTATACACAAATAAAATCATTTAAAAAAAAAATATCAATAATCAATATATCTTATAGAAAATCATTTTGTAACGTTTAAAATGTCTTGTTAGCATCTATCACAGTCTGATTTTATCACAATCTCTTACATCGACTACCGATCTACATCAAATAAAATGTGTGTTATATATTTTTCCAAGTCCACATCGATTAATAAGGACCCATAATCGCGTTGGCACCCCAAGTATAAATAAAAGAATATATGATACCAAATATGAGAGCATATTTTAATGATAATGTAGCAGGTACGCTGCGCATCAACCATCCAGATCTCCAAAACTATGCACTTCCTATACAGCACATTTGGGAACGTCAAATATGATTTGATCTCTAAATGTGACGTTACGCTTGGCAAACAAGTAAAGCACAATAGGGCCCCCTCCATAACGTACGTCCCGTGTTTTTGATTCGCTGGCCATCAGCCTATATTGCTACCTGCCCAGCACTAGCCGGCCAGTGGTTGAGTTGACTCCGCGACGTGCGTTACCGGGACGTGTCAGGCCAGTGTACACAAGTTTACACTTTCTAACGTTAATACATAAACATACGGCTAACATTAATAACAGGTCAGTGGAATCAAGCTTACATCCTGCACTGGCTAACATAACTAACATATCAGTGTACACTAGCTTACACCCTGCACTGGCTAACATAACTAACATATCAGTGTACACTAGCTTACATCCTGCACTGGCTAACATAACTAACATATCAGTGTACACTAGCTTACACCCTGCACTGGCTAACATAACTAACATATCAGTGTACACTAGCTTACACCCTGCACTGGCTAACATAACTAACATATCAGTGTACACTAGCTTACACCCTGCACTGGCTAACATAACTAACATATCAGTGTACACTAGCTTACAACCTGCACTGGCTAACATAACTAACATATCAGTGTACACTAGCTTACACCCTGCACTGGCTAACATAACTAACATATCAGTGGACACTAGCTTACACCCTACACTTGCTTACATAACAGGTCAGTGAACATTATGTTCGCTATGTCCATGAAAATAATAATATAATATCATCTTCTATTTTATTAATTATGTCTTATTTGGTAACAGTTTGTTAAAATATATGCAGTTATAATACACACTCACTAATGTAACTGATTTTTCCGAAGCATATTTTTATAAATGTAGTATACGCATACTGCCATCCCTTCCTAATTAAAACCGTGGGCGGACAAGTGGCTTCTTATTGATAATAATCCCGAATGTTTCTTAATGGCGTTTTCCACTGGCCGCACTGATGCGCACTGAGTGCAAGAGCATATTCCACTGGTAGCTGAAAATCGCACTCGTGCAAAAATATCGTATTCCACTGGGCGAACTGCACTCGCTCCGTGCACTCGCAGTGCGCACTGAGCCGCACTGACTCCGAGGGTCAGGGCAATCTTTCCAGTGCAACCGTAGACCCGCGAAGTTTGGTTGTGTTGTTAGATTTGATCGACTTTTCGTTGGATAGCACCGACGATGAGTTGATCAATTCATTATCAGAATTGTCTCAGAGAAATCACAAACTACGTAGAAGATATATCAGTATGTCACATGTATCATGTATGTATATCACATGTATTCTGACATAGAGGTAGATTTGCATAACATTTTAGTTTGAGGTTATGTTTATTGTTAACTGTTCAGTCCAGTTGGGAACAGCTATAATAAGCATAGGTATGCATTGGCCATTGCTTTCGACTTTTTCACCATTCTTATCCACCACAATTGCTTCGAAAGCGTATGAAGACATATTGACAGTGAGGGTTGCCAGTTGCCACTCAATATTATGCACTGAAAAAATAATCGTATTCCACTGACAGTTGCACTCAGGGCAGCACTGGTGCCGTGCATCACGTGACCGTGACGTTTCAGTGCGCACTGACGTCGCACTCAGTGCGTCCCAGTGGAAAACGCCATAAATGGTCTTTATTACACAAATTGAGCGCGTCATTCGAATTGATTGAAATCACGTGACTGATTTTTATATTATTTAGGTGCCCATTATTGCGCACCAATCTTTTTTGGTGCAAGAACATTCTTTCTGAGTGAAAACATGGGTTAAAATATATCCAAAATCACCACCGTTTAAATTTTGCATTGATACTGAGGCAAAGAAATCAACATTGTATATAATGTGTTTTTAATTAAATAGTTTATCCATCGATAACAGTCTCATTGCATTTAGGTAAATCTGTTAAGATTTCATATAATGAAATAACATTGTGGAGATCGCAGATCAGTTGTGATCTTCCGATTGCGACAATAATAGAAACTATACTACTCGCCCGATTCCGCAACAAGTACACGATTTGGATGCCTATGTTTGAATTATATTCTTTTCTGCCAACCGGCCTCCTTGGTGGGACATTTAACAATAAATAATAACAACACTCTTATTTTTGATTCTACAAATAGCTATTTTTTAAGTTTGCTTACGTTGTGTTAACAAACACATCGTAAAAGACAAATTATTAAAAGTCACTGTACAAAAATAGGTTATTGAGAGACAAAGATGGTACAAAAACAAGCATGGTTGCGGGGGACTCCACAATATGGAGCGAGACCATATTGTCGAGTAAGGATATAAAAATAATACTATATTTCAACCTCCCATTACTTTGACACCTAGAATAGTTATGTTGCAAAATATTGAAACGGTCGTGAGCCCCCCCCCCCCCCCCCGCCAAATCACACGCACACGCCGATGTTAGCCAGTCGGATAGAAGTGTCGAAGCAGCGATCTCACTGAATGCTCTTTGAAGAACTCGGAAAGTAGTATTTTCAATAAAAGTTGCAATAATGAGAGAAAGAATCATCGGTAAATAAGTCAAGTATTGTTTTAATTTATAAAATTGGTGTTCTTACTACGTTATTCGGTCAACTGTTTTATTTGTACTTTGGCAAACATATTTTCGCGTGTGGGGGGGCAACATGACACACACAATGCAACAAACACCCACATCGACCATTACAATAACGAACAACGGAAAGGTTTTTGAACATCAAATATATTAATTGAGCCATCATTATTATTTACTACAATTCAGAAATTAAAAAAGTCCGCCCCAACCGGGGGATTCGAACCACGGGTCTCCCACATTCCAGGTGAGCGTCTTAACCACTAGACCATCAGGACGGGTAATTTTTTTTTTTTTTACCAGTTCTGTTCCATCCATTCAGATGTATAATTCAACTACAATTCAGAGATTAAAATGTACCCGTCTGATGGTCTTGTGGTTAAGACACTCACCTGGAATGTGGGAGCCCCGTAGTTCGAATCCCGGTTGGGGCGGACTTTTTTAATTTCTGAATTGTAGTAAATAATAACAATTACACCTACGGGAGTGTTTCCCGACCAACCAAATCGAGAATTGAGCCATCATTGTTACGTTTCATCCAATCGCTTGAATATTGAGAGAAATGTCCAATGTAGTGTGTTCCTGTATATGTCGTTATCCCCCCCTTGCCTTCCACCCTCCCTCCCCCCCTCTCGAATCGGTTCAATCTCTGGAACATTTTATACAGGTTATTAAAACATTTTTCCAAAACATTTTCATCATTGACTGAAAACTGTAAGAAAAAATATTGAGTTCGGTTTCACCTTAATTGACATAAAATCGAAGTTATTGATGCGCGAATCGTCGGACTTCTCTTTACTCACATCAAGTTCGCAATTTACGGACGTGGACGTCCCTGTTCGTTGTTGCATGGTTTTATACATGGTCTGCATTGCACGGAATCATTCATTATTCCCCTACACCCTGCCTCGGCAATACTCAAGAAAATCACGGAAATTGATCAAAAAGATATTTAATTTCAATTTGTGTCGCCTCCGCAGCGTCTACCTTGAGTTCATATAGGCACAGCCTCCTTCACTTTGGTTGGGGCTTCCGAAGCATTTCCATTTCCGCTTCCTGTGATCGACGGCTTCCCCCCCCCAGCATCAATCTTTCGCCCCTCTTCAAACGTCAGATAAAAAGCGATAATAATATTATGTCTTCTGTAATTAGGATTTCATTTCTAGAGGGCTAGGTTGTAACTATTCGTTATGGAAAATCAGGTTATCCAAGGGAAAAAGCTGATGTCCCGCAATCCAGAAAAAGATTTCTCAAAACGCCTGGCGAAAACAAAGTTAGATTTTAAATACAATATATATTTCTAGGGGACGTCTTCACTCGCTCGCTGTTTTTAAGTTGTATCCCTATTCAGAAGTATACACGTGGTTGGTATGTTAATTATATTACTACCGTTCTTCATAATTTCACAAAGTTTCATCAGTAATTCAACATACATCTCATCGAATTTATGTTTATGTCATTTATTTTTCTACGGTTTTAAAGGAAACTATTAAACATGGTAACACTAATTTCTTAAAAGTCCTCGCAAGCTGATGTTGACAGAATGAAAGAGGGCCAACAGCACATTTGTTTGAAAAGAATTTGGGTGGACATAACCTCACTATATGAATAATTTCATTAAATAAAAATAAATAAATAAATTTTATTTAGAGTCTGCCCACTCAGTTATATAACTGATTTTCAGTGGGGGACTTTAAATCAAAGCGACCAAGCCAACCCTGCAGGCCCCGACGCAATCGACGAGTGAGCGATAACCAACCAAAGATCGATATTTTTAATAGGAAATATAGCAATCAGTGGTATGGACAGTGCGAACACCCGCGAATCAACGCCAGAATCAACAAGGCCGATTCAGAACAACTCTGAAATTTATTATGTGCTTCGTTGCTAGGACGGCTTCAAAGTCACCGTTTACAAACTCCTAAGATATGAAATCAGAAGTTAAAAAACTTCTGACTATAGCGGGAATCGAACCCTAGACCTTCTGCATTGGAAGCAGATACGCTAACAACAAGACCAACGAGCCACACAAACCAACGAGCCACACAATACTTGCCACGGCATTCCAAATACAAAATTAATTTTCAATCATGAGTTTATTGATTTTGTTTCTATACGTCTTTATATTTCATTACCTTAAGGGGAGGGTTCTGTGAAAATTGGCCTTGTTTTGTTTTTTTCCACAAAAAATTTCCCTTTACTTTACAATTGTTTACAAATTACATGTTTTATCAGTTTAAAATTACAAACTAAAACAATAACAGTTTTCTGTAACAACGATTAATAACCTATATTTATATCAGACAGTACGACACTATACGAAATATTTAAAATTTTCGTCGAAAAAAATCATGGTACGAAAGTTATAAATGAAACTCGTCATCCCTCATAGTTAGGTCTTAGGAAATAGATTCGTAGAACCAATACAAAGCACACGGGTCAAATTAATAATCTTTTAGTTTGGTTTGTTAAATAATTATAATATCTCATTGTGAGGTTATGTCACGCCCAAAATCTAAAAATAAGTCAACCTTTGAGGACTTTTGAGGAATCGTTCCGAGGTGACAGACTGACCTAACGCATGTGCCAATCAATGTTGACCGTGTCGTGTGGGTATATGGTATAGTTCGGCGGTTAACGAAGCAGTAGTGTTTATATCAGCATGATTCTATGAGTGTTAATTCCCTTCATTCGTGTTGAATCAGGCTCTAAACCAGACCTATCCTCGCACTCGCCAATCCTTACTGAAAGATTTGCCCAAGTATGCTGGAACGAACGATATATGTGAGTAGTTCAGCTGCCTTGTATTTATACATCACATTATTTGATTTCTTGGTTGACCTCCCGACCTGCTGATGGCAAGAGAGAAGATAGAGCTTTGTTATTGTTGAGATTATGAGGCAAGAATTCTTCCGTTACACACATATCCACATGATATCACACATACACACAACAAACTAACTCGTAATATTATAAGCAGAGCCCAGTGAAAATGTTTTATTTAATAAAACCTAAATAGTGCTGCTAAAAGGTAATAAAACCATAACATCGCTAAATAGTTCTAACACCAAATTAACCGTTATTTGCAAACTAAAACCATATTTTGCTATTTACTTTCACAAAATCAATATTATCTCCACTATTCACAAACTTTCAATCTTAATTTGTAGATAACTTGAGTGTGTGTTTTTATATGAACACATAAGCCCTGCAGAACACATAAGTGAATTATTGACTGTTTTGTGAAAGAATGCAGGAGCGATCTCTATATGGTATTTGTGAGATAAAAACAGTGGTGACTTTGTGCAAATTGATATTGGTATTGAAGTCTCTATGCATATTATTAAATCACTGTTTTACAATGCGAGGAATGCGAAAATGTAATAAAAACATAACATCACATTTTCTTTCATTTAAGAAAACGAAATCGAGATAAAAAATCAAGACATTTTCATGTATCTCTAAATATAATACAAGGGGAGTAGAAGCCAGAGGCAGTAAATCTCTCAATATGTAACTTATCCGATTTCGACATTGATTGGTTATTTGTCAAAACTCCCTTCTAGCATGCGAGATGAAAATAAGGATATGGTGAGAATAACATTCATTATTATTTCTTGTTCAATGCCCAAAGGCTGTGAATTGACACTGAAACTAATTTAAAAGTTCATTAAAAGAGGTGTCTTTTTCCCCGCTGAGATGGATTTTGTAACTTCTGGAATGATTTTCATAACATCTTACGCAACACCTACGCAGGTGGAAAACTTGGGTCAACTGGTAACTTTGCTTTTTTTTTCTTGGCTTGAAAATTCCACAAAAAAACATAGTACGAGCTTGGCCCAACTCAAATGCGCGCTTTTAGGTGTTGTTGATTTCTGCTGAACGGTTGGTAATAACATTATAAAATTTTACATGAATGTTAATAAAGTACTTTTATATTGATATCCGCACTTGGTTGCAAAAAATAAGCCTTAAACATAAGTCCAAAACGAGAAAAAATAGGAAATCCAAAATATGGATTTCAATTCTGGAAATTCCCACCAAACCGTTTATCTTACGATAAAACCAAATCAACCTGCGCGTTCACATTGATTTAAACGTTGATATCTATTACGCAAATTTGAGTTAAACAAATCTGTACACTTGGAATAAATTCCCGAAGTTGATCAAAACGGATCAAATTACGGTGATTTCACTAATTTTGAAGTCAAAATCAATGCATTTATTTAGTAATACGCTTACTGGAAAGCATAAATTTATTCTTTATTAACGTCAATGTGAAATTCGATAACGGTGTTAGAAACCGTTTACCCGAAAAAAACATAAAGCTGAGTGCCTAAACTCGTCTCCGCGCCTGGCCTCAGCGACTCCTCTTAATGTCCAAGGACAATTTTATAGTATTAATCCCAGCTCTTGGTTTTTGATGTGAGAAACCTTCAGCTAGCGACCTTGGGAACTTGCGCTTTATATTATAGTTTGTTTGAGCTGTTATTCATCACACACACACACACACACAAATCTCTGCTATTTATAGTTGGATTGGATATTGCTTAAGGTCTCATTTTCATGCCTCAACGAAGCCGTTACACTAGCTCTCGAACCCTCCATCTGCTCTAACCAGCGGTATACGCGAGTTTTAGAGCTGAGCGGTCACCCACTCTACCCCTGACCACGCCCGAAGCTGCTTAACTTCGGTGTTCGAGTGGGAAACGGTTAAACGACCTCGGCTAAATCGCTGGCTCTATTTAAAGTGTTTCCAAGTCAAGGGAAATAAACAGTTCAACTCTTTAATTAAACTCAAAACTCGTTTCGTGGCGAAAGATTTCAGAATAAAATCCCCTCGAAAACAAAATTAATTTAAATTGACGCTTTTCAAAACAAATAAATACATTAGTGGAATCGAATTACTTAATTAAAAATTATGACCCTCGTGAAATCTCAAAAATAAAAACAATTATTTCACCCCATATTAACGGCTTGAGTTTAGACACAATTTGTTTGTGAAATCGAATTATCCGAAATTCAGTTACGGAATCAACAGGAAGCGTTCGGGGTGTTCAATGATTAGATTTGCATGTTTTGCTTATTGGCGATCTCATAATAGGCATAACGATCAGTCGCTGTAAATATTGTAGCTTCCAAGACCAACGACAGCCAACACACGACGACTATATTCTAAACTGATGAAAGATTGAATAATCATCATAACCATATTTTATAGTTTTAAAGACTAACAAGGTTCACAATACACTTTTACAAGAGTATCAAACTCTTTACGGACATAGTGACAATATAAAGTCCACGAGATATCAAGAAGGCCACCACATTCAGGCATGAATGTGGATCGCACCCTCCTCACTGCTCGGGGTGATATTTACAACCCTATATGTGTTGCGATGATCGAGGTTTACAACCCCCTAGAATGAGATCGGAAGTTTGGTTGGTCATAGTGCGAGGTGAGCGCTCTGTAGAGGATACATTAAGTTAGGACTTTCTTCAAGTTCACATACTGGCTGAGCCCCCCTTTAATGTTTTTATGTATCTATTTATTTATAACAAATCCAAGAACATATTATACAACGTATACATAATAATAAAACATACGAAGATTAATATAACAAATAATAATATTTAAATTACAATTTTTCAATGCTAATAATTATTATTATTTTGACACAATTTGTGTATGAAGTGAAGGAAAAATGAGGACAATTTTAAAGAAGTGTGAAAATAAGAAATTCAAATAATTGTGCGTTAAGTGAATTAGAGCAATTAATTGATGCTGCATGCTAATTTATTGAATATTGTACTACCTAATCGAGTCGTACTTCCGTCGTGAAACGTGTGGTTAGATTCCGGGATGAAAATCTATCGTTGACGCGTTGAAGAAAAGTTTAGTAGGATTGAGCGTGTGGTCCACTGCTTGGGCACGATCATAGTTTCACGGGAAATGTATGTTTCCACTGTACACCGTGCAACCTGTAAAACAAACGACAGTTTTCTAATATCCCCTTGAACATCTCAATGTGGAGGTTGATTAAGTATAAACGTGGGGGCGGGGGGGCGGGGGGGGGGGGGGGTGCCCGAGCTCAACCGAAGGGTTACAACCCTCGTGCCTGGTAGCGAAATATCTGCTAATGGTATTACCGTATTAGTTATTTTACCGAGGTGGGGTGATTTCAAGTCGACTCCTAGAGTCAGCGAGATGTAAGGTTACCCGTGCTTGTTAGTTGTTCTCACACGCATACTTCTGAAACTAAAACGTGCTATGAATGAAAAATTATAGTATTTTTTTAATAATTAATTTTTAACATGGTTATTGGCATTTGAAAATATATATTTTCAATATTTTAGGGGATGAAGCTCCCATGTAAGGGGTCCTGTCCGTCCGTCCGTCCGTCCGTCCGTCCGTCCGTCCGTCCGTCGTCCACGTGAGTGTCACGTGTCACGATAAAAACCGAACAATATGCGTATTTTGTTGTCGTCGCCTTGCCTTCAACGAGGATGACAGAGAATGAGTTGTGAGAGCACTCGCAGGGCGTTTAGTATTCCTTGTCGACGATCTGTTAATTAAGAGCGTTCACCACCTGCGTTTTAGGCAATTTTCTGTTTGCTCGGCTGAATGACATCACAGTTGTTAGAAATTTTGAACATATCTCAAGAAAGTGGAAATAAAGGTTTCTATGGTAACACATTCCTAAAATTTGTTTTGAAATAATTTATAAAGAATAAATTAGATTTCACGAATTTCAATTTTGTTAAAAAGTCCAAAATTGACTATATTCGTGAATTTTTTCTGGCTGATCAAGTCAAAATTTTGAAAATCTATGACCGTAAGAACGTCCATGTATGCTTTATTGACAAGTTTGCAAAATTGTATATACGTAGGATGCTTTTTGGCCGAGCAAACCGCTATTTACTAACTGTCAAAAGGGTGGTGAACAGCTTCGCTCCCTCTTTAAGATAATCCCGTACCTCTGATTGTTATATCAAACACATTAGATGGATAGACACTAGACTTATAGTTTCCAATCTGTCTGACGTCAGTTAAATAGTTAACCATATTGATCCAATTCTAATATTGATGCCATGCCATGAATTACGACTGTTACACTTGTATTTTTCTTACGTGGTTTGTTTATTCTTTAATTGGTAGTAAATCGGGATCAGATTATAATAGTTTTACCGAAGAAAACTGCCTGACTTTCTACGGCGCTACAGGATGGTCTAGTCGAGAGAAAATGTGTTTGATAGGACTAAAACTTAAACTCAGCATTGTCGGTAGCCAGAATTGAATCGAAAACCTGACGAGCAAGTCTCGTTTGCTAGCGCTGTAAGTCACATGCTGTAAGAAATGTTTGCTGATCGAGGCATGCAGGGGCGAGTTCAAGCGCCTAGACATATATTTTTCTAGGTAAACTGTTAAAAACATATTTATTTTTACGCGAACGATAAAAAAATTATTAATATGTACGCAGTACGCACACTCTTTAATAATTAATTAATTGATCTTGATTCAAAAATGCGTAAAATCGACCATTTATTCCAACTTCCTAGATTTTTCAAAAGTAAATTCCCATATTGGATCCAACGTTTAAATGAAGTTAAACGTGCACTTTATTTTGTTAATCCCAAGTTAAACGTGGTTTAATAACGTGAATTGGAACTCACGTTTTGAGCCACCGCGGGCGGCATCGGTCGTATAGCCTATTAACCGGATTTACAAATCTATTCACTATTATCCTTGTGGCATTGCCTAATTAGACCATAGATAAAAAGTGGGCTAAAGAAGTGCGGGCGATGGCAAGTTAGGCAATCACTGAGAAACCAGTTGGCGTGGGGTATTACCTCCCCCCCCTCCCACAATATCGAGGAGCTGTGGAGTGGGGGTGGAAGCGAGGTTTACAGCGACGCTATATGACGCGCCACGCGGAACTATTCGCTCTCTTAGTGCGTCACAATTCAACTCTGATCAACCTTAGGTAAGACATTAGCTATTGAACAATCAACGTCGAAGAAGAATATTGAAATAAAATAATAAGTATCTCTCCAGCTTTCAAATCTCGTTGTAAGTAGAGGTGCCGAATACATAAATACTCAACTTTCTGTGGGACTAGTCCCGCCCCCCGAACTCCTTGTTCAAGGGAAACGTCATGTTCGGTTTTTATCGTGAGACGTGACACACGCACAGACGGACGGACGAACGGACGGACGGACGGACAAACAGAAAAGTGATGCTTATAAGAATGCGTCGCTCAATAAGGGAAGGACAGAACCCACAATCATTATATCTAGGGGGCGTTATAACTTTGTCCAGTCATATTCTGCCCGACCCCAAATAAGTAATAGTTAGGATTTCAGATAGTACGTTCCAGATAAGATACCCTGAAAATTAACGGTTTCTCTCCCCCCCCCCCCCCCCCCCCCCAAAATAGTTTGTAGACGTCACACAGCCCAACACCCCAAACCAAACCTCTGGATGGATTGAACAAATTTTGAACCAACCTTAATCTATAACTATATAATAATATTATGTAGATGTGTCTGAATAAGAAAAACCGAAAGTGAGTTTTCTGACTAGGCTCAAAACTTTTCGCCCGATACGAACAAGTTTTCGTACCAATATCCATACCAATGCTACTAACCAAGATATAAAACGATACAAAAAGTAGCACTGGATAAAGAATTCGATATTTCAACACGACATAAATGCGTGGGAATATTTTCGATGTGGATATTTGAACTCCACATCGAAATATCGGAATTAAAATTCAACAACAAAAAAATTCTAAATTTCGTAAAAAAAAAAAAAAACGTGAAAAGTTAAAACACGGATAGGACTATTTAATATGGTGGAGGTGCCGGGTCATTGTGATATAGAAACGTAAAAATTATTATGAAGCTTTAACCTAATCAATGTCTTTGAAGCCACACATGTTTAATAGCTGGCCCACTCTTCAGTTTGTTCATAAAAAAATGTCATTAAATTTTGAATTTCGTTTGTTCAAATATAAAATTTCGATATATGGTATTGATATCAAAATTTTCGTGTGATATCGGTAATTGAATGATATATTGTAGCCCAGCCCAAAAAGTTCTTCTTCCACATTCCTTGAAACTGTCATTGGTACATTCACCATGAAGTTTGTATCATGCAATCCTGAATATTTTATGTAAAATATCAACTAGAAAATATTCATGATTTTACCTCACACCGTATAGCCTTGTAAAGAGTAATTATCAGTTTTATTCGCGGCATTAGAACGGGAGAAAGAAAAGTATTTCTCTCTCTCTCTCCTTGGACGATCTGTTGGTTAAGTAGCTTCGCTCCCTTTCTCGCTCAATACAAGACGTTGTAAATGTTACAGCCAAGTGCAGTAAAAAAATTACTTTCAGCTTTTCAAAGTAATGATATCAATTTGTTGTTCAAGTTTAATAATTTGATTAAAAATAACATCACTTCTAAATGAAATTATTTTAATAATTGGCTTTGCGCAGCTTTTGCTATTTGAAATTTATTATTTGAAAAAATGGCTATCCAATCTCAAATCTCTCATTTGATATATATATATAAATTATTATTTTCAATCAAATTATTAAACTTTGGCTAAGAAATTCGAAATCTTATCGTGTTATATCTTCTGACAAAAAAGTTGTATACAAAATTAGAAACAAACAATGTTCATAATTTCCTGTCAATCCGTTGTCCCTCTGTCACCTGTCAAAATAAAAACCGATCAAATTCTCCGCTTGACATGATTGCGTCATTTGTCGTCATTGCCCTGGACCCTGGGGGTCAGAGTGGTGGGGTTAGCTTAAGGGGGAGGATCACCTCCAATATTAAAACCACGCGAAATAACCTTATTTTAGTAGGCCTAATATCTCTCATATTGCAACGTAAAATCGAATGGGGGCTACTAGGTCTCGCGCGTACTTTCGTAAGAACTACACCCTGCATTAAAAATTATTCAAATATTGTAATCAGTAGCGTTTACGGAATTAATTAATTTAATTTAAACCTTGATTAAAATCATTACTGGTTACAATATTTGAAAATGGTTTGATGCCAGATATAGTTCTAACTAAACCACATGGGACCTAGTATTTATTTTTTCGTTTTTGTGTAGCGTTATGTGAGTTATTACTAAAATAAAGGTTATTTCGCGTGGTTTTAACTTTTAATATTAGCGGTGTTACATATAAACACCCGAAAGCTCCACCAACAAGGAGAAATGCTCGAACATACCACGTTGGTTTATTATTGTGTACTCGGCACCTCTTTACCAACGAGATTTGTTCAATGGCGAGAAACATATTTCATTTTCGTGTTCTTCTAAGATGGTCTGTTGCTTTCACTTTGGCTGCCCGTACCAAGCTCACGCTAACGACGCACGCAACGACTATCCACAGTAAATGCAGCTTCAATCTTCAGAGTGAACAAATGATCCCTTTGCTTATTCAACAATGCCGCACATTATACGATATACCGACTATGAAAGGGAAAAGTTTTTTAGCATATCCAGTTCATAAATCTGTATTTGTATTATTGATTGAAATCAGGGCACCAACATATTTATATTTACGCAATGCTTATGATTGTGAGTATGTGCATGTATTCCTTTCTTGTGGAAAGAATGGTGCGATTATTTATTATATTTATAGATTTAAATTTTACTATGTACAATTACCTTATAAGTGGGACATATATGTATACTTTTCTGATTTACAGAAATATTCATGTAATAATTACTGTCTTTCAAACCAACTCACAACCTTCGAGTAGGGGAGTATCACTCCCTGAAACTAATGGCGAGCTCTGGGTCGTCGTCGGGGAACTTTCCCCTTCCCTTTGACTACCTCCCCGATGGCGACGACAATGACAACATGGACGGACGATGACACAGACGAAAACGACCACGACGTGGGGGAACCCCTGGCCTCCCCATGCGCTTGTGGCTGGTTCTGACCGGTGTCTTCCCACAGTGCCGCTTCCCGTAAGGCCATCAACCTTTTTTTTTCCCCTATGCCATCATTTCTACCTGTCGATAAAGACCATGTTACAGGAAGCGTTGATGACCTAAGGAGAATTGATTTATTCCCGTTTGGCCAACACCCTGCATTTCATTATGGAAAATACAAAGAAGGTTTGTTGGCCTTGGGGTAATTGATTTATTCCCGTTAGGCCAACAGCGTATATGCATCGTTTACGGTAAGGAGTGGGGCGTTGTTGGCGTTGGGGTAATTGATTTATTCCCGTTAGGCCAACACCCTGCATTTTATTATTGAATATGTAAACAAGGTTTGTTGGTCTAAGGGGAATTGACTTATTACCCCAACGCCAACAACACCCCACTCCTTACCGTAAACGATGCATATACTCTGTTGGCCTAACGGGAATAAATCAATTACCCCAACGCCAACAACGCCCCACTCCTTACCGTAAACGATGCATATACGCTGTTGGCCTAACGGGAATAAATCAATTACCCCAACGCCAACAAACCTTCTTTGTATTTTCGATAATGAAATGCAGGGTGTTGGCCTAACGGGAATAAATCAATTCCCCTTAGGCCAACAAGTGTAACATGGTCTTTATCGACAGGTAGTAATGATGGCATAGGGGAAAAAAAAAAGGTTGATGGCCTTACGGGAAGCGGCACTGTGGGACGGCTCCGTTCTGACCAGCACAGGCCTGTCCACCCCTTACGTTCCACCCCTTGGAAAGGGTATACATGGTGGTAATCCACACTTATAGATTATTTTTGAAGATTCCTATACACTTGACATGGGAACTGATAACTCTACTGTTGAGTGCTTTAAAACAACACTAACTAACTAATTTTATGCACGATATAAATTTACTTCATATTTTATCTATCAAGCTATCGAACATCAGCTGATCTATGCGTTATGTTTTTTCACATGATAGCCCTACTTTGTTTTAAATTCTGAAAATATTGCTAGAAATTATTTCATATTAAGCTTAATAAGCTCTGAAGAAAGAGCCACCCCCATGATCGATCAACCATACCTGAAACCACTGAACATACTTCAATACAATTGAAAGTAAATGTTGCAAACCATTTATTTTCATCACAAGTACGGGTACTGAAGTACTCAAACAAGGGAGCGTAGCGTGTAAATCAACAGCTCGTCAGAGGAGAAAAACTCGTTTCTTTCCACCGTACCAATCTCGTGGTTGGTGGAGGTGCCGGGTATTCTGTCAAGCCCCACACCCCTAACCAAAATATTCTCTATCTTAGGCCTACTTGTTGAAGAATAATGTTGAACACGTCAATTAATGGAGATTTAACAAGTTTACAGAAATTAGCATCTAAAAGTTTAAAAAAAAAAAAATTTGTTGAGAACAAGCATGCAATAAAAGTTTAACTTATTCCTCTATACCAGAAATAGGACACATTCATTATTCAGTATTCAGGTAGAAATGTTTGCGGAAATTAATGACCGTGAATCTAAAGTGTAGACCTACAGCCCTACATTATATCTGCATGATGCAACTGTTCCCGTGGGGTCAGTTGTACGCGCTTAGCGAGTGGGGGGGGGGGGGGGGGGGGGGAGGGGCCATGTGGTGACGTGTACGAATCAGGCGCTTGAGCGCGGGCTTAACAGAGCACGTGTTACGATGTGCCTATGTGCTACTTATGATGATTATTATGATTTTGTTTTATTATTTGTATAATACAAGTCTGTCGCTTAGTTACAATACACACCGTACCTTTCAAACAACGAATTGGAGATATGCGGGGGGGGGGGGAAGAGAGAGAGACCAAATCGAATTATTGTTTCCGTTTTACTATCACTATCAAAGAGAAGACAGAGAGAGAGAGAGAGAGAGAGAGAGAGAGAGAGAGAGAGAGAGAGAGAGAGAGAGAGAGAGACTATTCACCATGCTTTTCAAACAACGAATTGTATCCGTTTTTTTAAACCATCATTAGATTATTACCCGAAAAAATATTTTCTCTCACGTTTGTTTTGCTCGGACGAAGAGAGAAACAGAGAGAGAGAGAGAGAGAGAAAATGAGAATAATTCTCGCGAGTAAATCTCGTGATTAATCAGGAAGAGGGTCTGTTTGCCCTGCGCCGTGTCATGTGCGAAGGTCGATGGTGGGTCGGTGCGCACGGCCCGAGTGAGGCACGCCTCCTGCCCCTGCTGGTGCCAGAGTGGCAACCCGCTCCTCACCGTGGTCGGACGCGCTTGGTAAGACCTCCCGCCCTATCACATGTGCACGTACTCGAAACTCAAACTTAGCTTTCTAGCTGTGAGCACAGACACCTTGAGCGTATAACTGGAAATAATTTCTTGTTTGATATACATTTCTTTTTCAATTTCATAGAAGCGCAATTATTAAATATATTATTTTTTTTCGTAAAGTGGTGATATTACAAAAATGAAATATAAAGTGATTGCAATAATATTTTATGATGATAATCCGGAATGTAACAAATCGTTGTGTATTGTTCACAGGTTTCATCAGCATGTCCGCTGCCACCTGACTGATGGCTGATGACTGATGACTGATGACTGCAGGGCTGCGACGAGCCAGTTAGCTACATGCTCATCTTTATCTTCCATGTAAGTAAAAACTTATTTTAATATTTACTCCGGTACTTTACGATGATCTTGTTAAATAATATTTATTTATTTTACAAAAAATTAATATCTTTTTGATCCCCTTGTTTATATGAGTGTTGGCCAAGCACTAAAAATATATATTTTTGTTATTCATTTTTGATCAATTTTGAATAAAACTTTGCGTAGATGTGAAAACTTTGATGAATTATAGATAAGCGAGACATAATTCCTTTCAGCTTCTTTCAGCTTCTAATTGGTAATGAACCATTTGACAACTTGTCAAATGATTGTGATTGCTGTTTTAACCGATGTCGGACACGTTTTGACTTTTTTTCATACTTTATCTATCTTGAACTGAAAAACTCAAAATTGACCAATACTATTCGATAAAAAAAACACAATGTAACTTGGTATAATTGTTTTGATATACCGCGTGACTTATTAGCTAACATAATATACAATTACATAAAAATTATGAATTTATTACAATGTATATTTAATAAAATTTAAAATTAAACTAAGTTATGCTAAATGTCTTTAGTCTTCATTTTTTCCAGAGCACTCGTACCGCTATTTTGAAAGTCAATGCAAAATGCATGAAAGTTAGTTGAATGTAAGAGGAACTTGAATAAGAAAGAGAAAAAACAACTTTTTTTTTGGACGGGACAAAAGCTCCTTTTGGCAATTATATGTAGATTTTGGATCAATAAGAAAATGTGAGTTCTAGGTGCAATAATTAATTTTTAGCTATGATATTTTTTTATTGTTTCAACACACCTTTGTCTCTGTACTGAGTATAAGGGAAAACCATTTTCTGAAATAACATTTGACGTACGATTTTTTTTATTCACCGGTTCAAAACTCTTATTTGTACCATGTGACAAAAAAATCGCACATCGAACATTATTTCAGAAAATTATTTTCCCTTATACTCAGTACGGAGACAAAGGTGTGTTTGAACAATAAAAAAAAGCTAAAAATTAATTATTGCACCTAGAACTCACATTTTCTTATTGATCCAAAATTTGCATATAATAGCCAAAATGGAGCTTTTGTCCCGTCCAAAAACAAAAATGTTTTTTTCTCTTTTTTCTTTAAGTTCTTCTTTAATTTAATCAACTTCATCCATTTTACTTTGACTTTTAAAATATCGATAAGAGTGCTCTGGAATAGCCTTGCTACAAAATCATTGTTTCTAAAATGTGTGTTATGCTATATTTATTCTTAATTAATTCGTATGCATGCTTGGTGCTGTGGTATCCCTTGTGTGGCCTCAATTTTATTATTTATTACCATGTACTAATATGTAAATTTCTAAAGTTGTATCAGGTGTCTTATGATGATTAACAATAAACAATGTTCATGGAATCAGTAAACAAGAGAAGCGGCGAACTTTCGATACATTCGTTAAACAACCTGAATCTTACATGAATGTGATCGCAACACATTTACTCAACATTTGTTTGAAATTCCTTTGATTACATATTTTTATTTTTATTCAGCGTATTAAACTTTTAAAAGCTAGTGTGCGTAAACAATTTCTGTTTGCTAACATTGTAAATACTTTATTGGTTTAAAAGCCTACATATAAATTCTATCGTTTCTCAAAGCTTTTCTTACACGCATGTTAGCGATATACATTTTTAATCTAACATATCATTAGCATATTTTTAGGAAGCAAAGTTCCACTACAAGCGTAATTTATCTGTCTGTCCGTCCGTCTGTGTGTGCTTCGTCTCACGATGAAATCCGAATAAGACCTCGGCTTGGCATTGGTGACTCTGGGGGGCAGGGGGGTCACCCACACTTAACATAATAATATCAAGACACAACTAACAATATGGAGATTTCAATGCAAGAACATGACTTGTTCCAGTTGTACACTTTATACTCGGCACCACCATCAATAACGAGCGTTCAACAATGTATAATCCGTTTCTTATGAAGCTTCCGTGCTAGTTATTGATATGCATTGCATCAGTGCTGTAACTACAATATATCCAAGCTATATAATGGAAGGTGTCACCAATCTGCAATAGTATCGTATAGAGCCATAATGATAAACACGGTTCACCAAGCCATTCGAAGAAAGACAGACAATTTAAAACTTTGTTAATGCTAGAATGTATAAAACTCACATTCACTACACAAGTAAAACTTACTTTTTATTATTTTGTTTAAATTCAATTTTATTTCTGTGCTGGATCAACCATATCAGTTCAAGTAAAATGATAAATAATACAATTCAAATAATAACTTTACACAGTATTTTAGATTTGATATATCACCTATACCACGGTATAATATCGAAGATCAGATCATTGTGTATGCTGAACTTATCACCATGGTTGGAATACATTATTATATATGCATCAAACGTTACTTACAATCATGATGTGCACTTTTATTGAGAATGTTTTTCAAAAAGATGCGTGATAACCTAAGTGATACAACCCCCCCCCCCCATCCAGCTCATAGTCACACACTGTCACAACTTCGATCGGGGACCCTCCCTTACTTCTTAAATCAGTCGCGTAATTTGTGATTACACCCTAATTATCTGTCACCCATTAAACCGTTTAAAAGTGTTTTGTTTTTAACAGCTTACCCTTCTAACGTGACAGTTTGAACCTCCTTCAATGAGAGCGGGGAGATTATAAGAAGGGGGTGGGGGGACGGTGATGTGATCGCGCCCAACTTCTTAGAGAAACTTGGCATCGTTCATCTGCATTACCTAGAGCTTCAATCGAACGTTTGTTTTTCATTTAGTCTTACATTATCGGCAGGAATAACAATTTTTTTTTAACTAGGAAAACGCTAAAGTCCCGCCGCGTTGATGGATGAGCTTTTTAAAGTTTTTAGTTTGCGTGGTATATCTTTACTTTTGCAAATGCTTTGTTTTGCTGCCTACGCATTGTAGGTGAATGTTGTCAAGTTTCTTTTGTTTCTTGTCAATTGGTATTATTTACCGAAAAAAAACTTTTATTAAAAGCTTTATTTCTATGGATTCTGGCTAACTTTTTCAACTTTTTCTTTCAAAAGGTACTACATCACCATAACCTCAATGTCCATCTATAATATGAACGTTGTTGCCCCACCCGTTTGGTTAGAATTGGCCCAAATGGCACGAAAATATCGCACAAAAAATAAAAAAACTTATATTAAAAGCTTTATTTCTATAGATTCTGGCAAAATGTTTCAACTTTTTCTTTCAGAAGCAATACATCACCATTACCTTAATGTCCATGTGAAATATGAACGTTGTACCCCCACCCCTTTGGCCAAAATCGGCCCAAATGTCACAAAAATATCGCACTAAAAATCGAAAAAATCGTAAAAGTACGATATTCATGAGAAAATATTTCTTCGATTGTACCCTAATGTAGCAAGTCTAAGTTCAGAGAAAACGAAGGTCGTGTCAAATTTTCATCAAGACCGCATATGCCGTTTGCCCGGTAGAGAGCGAACAAACAGACAAAAAAAAAAAAAAAAAAAAAAAAAAACACCCGAGCTAAATTTTTTGGGGGGTCAGTGAAATTGAAGTCTTCGCTTCACTCGCTTCGCTCGCTACGCTCATCCAAAAATGTTTTTAATTATTTGTTTTCACTGTATTTTTAGTCGATAAGATAGTTATCTTGACAATATGTGCAATATAATTAACAATTTAAGTTCTACTTTCTACTTGAATTGTGTAAGTGGCCGTACGATAATAATCTACAAATAAATACACTATAAAAACACAATTTGTTTTGAGTAAAATGATTTAGCTCGCGTTTCGGTTTTAACAGTCTGTTAAAAGGTATGTTAAGTTCAGTCAACAAGTAAGAAAATAAATAAATGCATAAATAATGTAAACAAAAATACTATTGTCTAAACATCACAAATCACAATCACGGGGTTTTACAACTTATTCATATTATTATATATGTTTCCAGGCGTGTACAATTACTTTTAAAATGTCTTGAGCGAATTATAGTATTCAGGGGCCGATTTCGCGTTGGTTTAGAAATGTTTTATTAAACCGACGTATAAGTTTTAAGATGGGAGTTAACGCGATGTTAATTCAGGAGTTACTCAGGTTTTTATTTTAGCTCCAATTATATTTTTAGTTGTAAATCGTTAAATGTTTTAAATTTGGTTATGTATTTATTCATTCCGATGACATTTTGATTGTCTCGGTACATTAATTAAGACAAAAAACACAGTTGTAGAGAATAGGGTTTAGTAATTAATTCAATTAAGACGTATGAACACTAGTGAACACCTCATCACATCAGGGTGACCACTCATTCCACTCACTGTTTACGTAATCGAGTAAATCCACTCACGTATGTTATGCAGGCCGGGATTATTTCGGAAATATTTATTCAAATATTATTATTTATTCTGGCTTGCTGATTGATAAACGTTTCAGTTGGGTTCCTCTGATTGACTGTCTGTAAGCGCCCAAGAGCTCCAGCAGTGTCTTTTTTCAAATATCTTTTGCCGTTTTCAGTGTTGCGTAATGTATATATCATTCTTGCAAAATCAATTAAATCTTATGATCTACTTGCGTGAAATTCTTCAAAACAAGTTTTTACGCGAAATGAGACTTTCCAACTGTCAAATTCTGTAGACTCGGGAGACTTGCGTTTTTGTAACCATCGTCCTATTTGCTGAAGGAATTTTCACGTAAAATATCACTTTAATGTTGATTCTAGAGCTCTTTTGCAGAGAAACAATGTACACGTAGTCAGGCAAAACTAAAATATGAAGTTCCCAGAAGTTACAGGCCATTGGCGCATAGAGTATTTACTCCCCGAGACTTTCAATTCATTAACTTAGACCAAAACTTCCGAGGTCCGAAAACAAATCAAATGATTTAATGGTTGTCAAAAAGTTGTCAAAGTGCTTTTGTCTGAAGCTATTCTATCCTTGATTTGTGCTATTAATTCTATTTACCATCATCTGTATTTTTTGAAAGTGCACTACTAAACTATTTGATAAATTTGGCATCTCAATTTAATGTATTAATTTGATAACAAAACATCCTAAAATTGAATTCCAAAACGATCTAGGTATTTTTCCATGTATTATTGTTGGTATGTAGATTTGGGTTGGTTTCACGATTTAAGTAACAATGTAGCAAATATTCAATAATATTTTGTTAGTTTCTACATAGAAGAAACGAAGATATAAAACTCAACAATTAATCAATATCATGAATAACTCAACATCTGCAAATGCCGAAATCAACTCTCGTAAACTGGGTACCTAGACTTGAACGAATGTGTCAGTTATTGATTTTAATTGGCTTTTTTGAAAACAAATTATTTATACTTGGTATAAAGGGCTTGTTTCATTTGTTTTGTGTGGATTCAGACAAGGGGTGGGGAGGGGGTAGGGGGGGGGGGGCTGTTGCGTTCACGTCGGATATTACTTTTTCTTTTTATTATTGTAGGGCGAGCACATTTTGGTGACCGGCATATTCAAAATGGAAATGAAAGAGATAATTATTTTCAGTCGAAAATGGTGCAACATGATTGTTTTCTCGACAGGCCTAGCATAACAATGTTACGATAAATTAGATAAAATATTGCACGAACATACTTATACTTGCTGACTAGTGATATCTCCCCCAACCCCTGTTCTGCTGCATCTTCATTGACGGGGCCAGAGTGTACTCGCATGGTGGGCGGGACTGTTTGAGCGGCTTAATTCTGAATTATCAATTCAATTCAATTCAATTCAATTCAATTCAATTCAATTCAATTCAATTCAATTCAATTCAATTCAATTCAATTCAATTCAATTCAATTCAATTCAATTTTAATGCATTTTATTCCTACAAATATACATACATCAGGTTAGTAAACAATACAAAGTTATGAGCATACCTGTGATGACAAAAATATATTAAATGTACACAATAGGAAGCCAGCGTAAGAGAAAGCCAAACACTTTGGAATACAACAAAGATTGAATCACATTTGAGAAATATAAAAAAGAAACAATTTAATAAAATTACACGTGATTATAATATATTGATAATGTTATCGGTTGGTTGGTTTCTTTTAAACAATTCACACACTTTGTCTTTGTGATATATTTTAATTTCTCCATGTCATTAAGACCTAACAACTTGGGATTTAAAAATGTAACTTGAATTTAAAAGTAATTTGAATCAACCAAAGTTCGAGTAAAAAAAACATTCGAATTCTAAAAAAAGTTTGACAGTTCAAAAAATATTTGTTGTGTTATGTGGGTACACAGAATTTCGGGTCGGTAGAGTATTTTGCCAAACCCTATCGTTAAAAAAAGTTACTCAATAATGACCGGGAAGAATATTTTAAAATGGGTTGGTGGAGGTGCCGGTCTAGAGTTTACGTATTTTCTTGGTGGAGGTGCCGGTCTAGAGTTTACGTATTTTCTTGGTGGAGGTGCCGGTCTAGAGTTTACGTATTTTCTTGGTGGAGGTGCCGGTCTAGAGTTATCACGACTTTGCCCAGATCCAGTTCGAAATCTTATAAAGTTCGCAGTTCGATGAACAACCTTTCTGAAAGTTCGAGTTTGGTTCGAAATTAAAAAAACAAAAACATGTACGCACAGCTACATCCCGCTGACCATCAAACAATGTACATCTCTCGTGGGATACCGCTCGCAGGCTGGCGCGGAGGCGAGTTGAGACGCTCATCAGCTTCCTGTTTTTTTTTCTTTCGGGCAAACGATTACTACCATCGGTACCATATTTTACACTAACGTTAATTAAAAATCAATCTATGAGATCCAGTACGCGTAATCCTAAATTAATTAATTGATTTCGAATAAAAAATCGAGGAATCTCCGTAATTTACTTAATTTCGACCAACTTCGGCAATTTATTCCTAGTGTACAGATTTTTTAAACACAAATTTTCATACTGGATATCATCGTTTTAATCAATGTGAACGCGCAAGAAAATTTGGTTTTTTCGTATAAAATTAACAGTTTGATGGTAATTTCCTGAATAATTGAACTCCATGTTTTGGATTTCCCATTTTTTCACGTTTTGGACTTATGTCTTGCAAGGGATCTTTATGACTCATTTTTTGCAACTAAATGTGTACCATCGATATAAAAGTACTTTATTAACATTCATGCAAAATTTGGTAATGATATTAATATTAACAACCGTTTAGCAGAAATCATCAACACCTGAGTTGCACTATAGGTGTTCTGGAGTTGGAATAATTGCCAATGGAATGTGATTGAAACACCTGTCAGTCAGGATTGCCGGGCGAGGGTATCGGATAAGGGGGGCACTTCTACGTGTACATTGTGCGCCCATTGCTTCCTCGCTCCCCACATAAATCTATGTTTTCACTCGTAGTTGGCACGTGGCGGATGGACGAAGAAATTGAGAACTTACGTTTCAGGAGTTAGGGGAGAGTCTTTCAGAATACGAGAGAATTTTCGTAGGATAGCCCCAGGGAAATTGACTTTTTAGAGAATATCTTATAAGACGAATAGATTTCGGATTAATTTTGATAAGTTTTCTTATTTATATGCACGACTGAGCTGCTTTTGCACCTTCATCCCTAATTGTTAACAACCTTGGAACATCTATTATTATCTATGTCTGGTTCTATGTGCAGGATATGCCAATCAGTTGCTAATTAAACCATAGTTTTATTAAAATGCAAGAACAACAATGTGAGATCCATTAATATAACCATTGTTTGATTATAAGTGGTTTGATTCTATGACCCGTTGTTAATATTCAACTAATTTCATTTTGGAATTACTTTATTGCACAGGATAATTTATTCAAAGTTTCACATTTAGAATAATAACTTGATGAGCTTTTAATGAATATGGCCTATGCCTCTCGTTTGCCCTCGTGTATTGTACTAGTATTGACTTCAACGATATTTCAACAACCTGCATTTTCTACGTTCGTTCTCATTTCACATTCATAAAAGTTGTTCGTGAACGAGATGACAGTTGTTCATAACTCAGGTTGATGAATAAACCAGTGTTCTTCGTAGGTTATAGCCTATACCTGGCAAGGACAAGTAGACTCTCTTCGAGTGAGAAAGTAGGTACGGTGTATGGAGGGTAATGTGATTTCATACGACTCAATACTAGTTTTTGTTTTTTTATTGCGAAACCTTGGGTAAACCTTCATTCAAAATTGTCGGTATGAAATAGATGACCTCCAAAATTAGTGTCGCATGTAGCACGTAAGCTGCCTCTATATGATACGTTCATAATCCTTATCAGATCTATTTCCCAACCATTGCCAGGCGTTTTACGTCATAGACGAAACTCAGGAAGCTTTCTATGTAGGCCATGCAATTGAATGGTGCTGGACATTGGAACATATCTGAATCCTGCCAATCAGCTGGAATGCTCTGTAGTCTGTAGGACACGGGAGAATGGACACATCCGCTAGCGCTTCCGGAGCGCGCACAATGCCGGCTGATTGCGTGGCAAGTGCAGAGCCTGCCTGCCTGCCTGGTGGAGCTCTCTTATTGGCCAGACTCCGCTCTTAAAGGCCAACACAGGTGGAATTCAAAGAGTTGTTCTAAACAAAGTGTTCGTAGAGGAGATTTGAATAGCAAAAGTTCGATTATGAATTCTAATATTTCCATTGGGAAGGAAGCAGTTGAAGGTTTGATGGGTGGTTCGTCTACGTCACACGGGCTAGGAGGGAGACTGGCAGAGAAGACGCGCCCGGAGTGTCCGCTGATCCGCGATGGCAAGACCTACCTGGCTGACTACAAGTACGTACACAGTACACTAGCTATCGTGTTGTATTTGTTCACAGTGATCCTGTACAGGTGGGCATATTCGCTCATTAGACAAGTTTGAAATCCACCATATGCATACATATTTTTTTACATTAATGAATGTTGTGCATTTCTTTAACTTATTTTAAAAGTTTGATAGCTTTGGTAATGCTTGTTTGAATGTTGTTGATAATTTGTTGTTATATTTGTTAATATATTTATTGTTATAAGGTTGACAACCACCAAGTGTGTTTGCCATAGTGACACATTATATTAATGAATGTTTTGAGGAACAAAAAATAAGTTACATACTAGAATTCATGTCAACTACGATATTTTATTCCATGACGTCTAACCAATTTTGTTAAGGGTGTACATAATTATAAATTCTTGTTCTTATGATTTTTTTTGATACGAATAATTATTTATAACTTGTGAAGTCTTTAGAAAAACCTAAACCATTCATTATATATGTAATTATTCAAATGTAGCCTATACATAGGAGAACGTTGACGACGTCCCAGAAGATGCAACTACAACAGAAAGTGGATAATTCATTTGCACAAGTCAGTACTCAGTATAACGAGTGTAATCGTTTCAATGAACCGCCGTTTAGTCAGTTGCAGTTTTTCTCAATACTTTCCTCTGCCATGCTACTAATGACTACTACGAACACCTCAACTAAGCAGACCTAGCAGCACCTAGAGACCCACCCACCTGTGCACCCAACCCTCAATCACATTCAAGTTAGGTAGGTTAATGAGAACAGTAAAACATACATTTAGTATTGTTCTCGTTTCGAATTGGATTTGGATTATAAAACACATTTAGTTTGTTCAATTCCGTTTCATTTTATTTTTTTAAACTAATAGCCTCACAATATAATATTATTTATTGCTAGCTACTGCAGTAAAAATCTCTCTAGTACCGCTGCGTTGAGTTACGCGCGACATACGATCCTTCTCACCGTCAATACAGGCAAGACTCAATCTGTCGGAGTTGTCAATAACGCTTATTGTGTATTGTTAATTGTGTAAAAAGGGTTAATAGGACTACATTTGAAACGATTTCGAAAATTTGTGAATTCAAATAACCCTGATTGGTTTTATTTATGTTTGCCAGTACATGGGAAATTATGCTCATGAAATATTGCTCCGGCTAAAACCGAATCCTAGACATATAAGGTGGCCGTCTAGAGTCCATCGTCCGAGGAGCAGTCCAAGTAAACTATAGACGCTCGCCGTTACGGTTCAGTCCTGGTGGGCACTGGGCAGGTCCGTCTCTTCTCCTGCAGTGATTCGAACCTCAGTTCACACCCCTCGATCTGCACTCACCCCAATCACCAGGCCCCCCCTCCCCCAACTCATCTTAAGAGTGTATTAACTCTGTATTGGAACTTACAATACAAGTCCTATACATCGCCCAGGTGATTGAGGGACGCTCTGAGTTCATGACTCGGTTGGAGCAAACCATGACAATTGCCATCACATCAATCAATACGGGATTCACGTGCCTATATTTGGCGCACAATTAGATTACCCCCCCCGCCCCACGCCCCGCTCTAACAAAGCGGGGTGAGGGAAGATTTCGTAGTTGGCTGATTGCGAGCAAATGAGCACTGCTGGAGTTCCGAGCGCCGGGGGAAACCCAAGTCCTGGTCAGCTATTCACACTGCATTTCTTGCACAACTTGCAAGAGGTTAAACGCTGACTAGTTCGTATAGGTCATAGGATTAAAGCACTCCATTGAGAATACTGACTGAAGGTTTAATGCCAATTGAATAGCTCTTCCCATAAGTAGCACACATGAATGGTAAGCTTATGGCTTACTGTAGCAAAACCATCAGTGGAGCTTTAGCTTATGGCAGATTGCTGGATATGTGCCAGTCCTTTGCATAACGAGAATGACGGTATCAAATATGGGACAAAGGTTAAAGTGAAAACTTAGGAAGATAACTGACAATTCAAGCTTTCTATGTCAAAACCAGGGTCATAGGTCAAATCTGTAATGTTTTCATTTCATAATTTTAACAGTTTTAAACTTTAAACATTGGCTACATTTTTAGCTAGTAAAATGTTTTATTTGCACACAAAATTCATACTTGACTTTGTTGATCATTATTGGGGTGAACTGCCTCAAATTTGACACAGAGAACCATTTTCGTCGATGTCTTGGTCTAGTTCTATTAAATGAACGTAGTACTTGTAAGAAATGTAATTGAAGTTTTTTTTTGCTACTATTGATTTTATTGAATATGTATTCGGAATGGTGGTAAACAGTCAGGAGTTAAGCTCAAATTAAACTTCATCAAAAGACTGCAAATATTGCTGGTGTGTAGGCCCTACTTTAATTACGTAGGCTTTTAAAAACAATTACAATGAAAATAGTTAATTATAAAATGTGGTTGTCTTAAGAAAATGTATGTAAGTATAGTATTACTTATTATCTAATTATTAAGTTTATTACTTAATTAAATATAACCATATCCTCAACAGTCATTTTCATGGTATTTTTCAATTGGTCTACTGATGTCAAAGAACATACTCTGTTAGAGCATACATGTCCATGTTCAGATAACTGACCTGATAGTATTGTATGGTATGGTTGAATAGTGTTGTCATGTCGATCGATACATTTTAACAAGGTTTATTCTATTTACAAACTTGTCTACTACTATCGTCAAACAATATTGTAGTTTAGTAGTATACACTGTATGTGTAGCTGATCAGACTACATATCACACATTCTTGTAATGCTGTATGAAATGTTTGATTGTTTGAGTCGAGTCAAAGGTACAGTTTACAACACAACTTATTGTATTTACATCGGAGCAACTTCTAGTAGCGACTCATCTTGTTCAGCGGGACCAGAACTCAGCCAGCAGTCATTCTTAGATTAGTGCTCTTGTGGGGGTGCAAGTTCACGGCCCCTGCCAGCATCCACGCAGGCTGATCAAGTGACAGACACATGACGCCGTACAACTTAGTTCTCGATCCATAGCTACATCACGCATCAGGACGACACTGACGCCGTACAACTTAGGTTTCTCGATCCATCAGCCAGCATCCACGCATCAAGGACAGAACACTGACGCCCGTACAACTTACGGGTTTCTCGATCCACGAGCCATGATTTTAAATTTGGTTCGTTGTCGACGAAACCTGCACATTGTATGGGGTTATTCGCCGATCACCGATGCTGAGCGGGCGGCACAAGACGTCAAGTGTTGGTTCTCCGAGAGGCACTACGCCAATACACCGTTGAATAATTCAAGAAATCACTTTTATCATTATTTATATTTAGGGGTGGATCAAAATTTACTAATCAAGAGATATTATATTTTGTTAAATTATACATTTATGTCTTAAGAATCTGCAAGGATTTTTGGTATAAAACATATACAGATTATCTTGTAAGGTTAAGGTATTAAAAGGCTGTTCCTAGCTTGCTTATAATATACTATTTTCTACTCTCACATTTGACAAATGTAAATCTTAAATTTAATCCAAAACCACAACTACAGCTAAATAATTATAAAACTAAACACAGGCTAATCTTTCAACAATGAAGCCTGTAAAAGCCATAGAGATATTATTGTGTGGTATATAACACTGACAACAGCTACTGGTATACAGGCAAGGGGAAAATTAAAGTGTCTGTTTTCATGAATCCAACAGAATTCAGGAATATAAACAATTAACAACTCAAAAGTAGTAATTTAATTTGTAGTGTTAATAATATTCCAAACCTAATGTCGCAGTAATACAGCTATCTTATTTTCTCTGTACATTGTTAAAGTAGGTAAAATGTAAACTTTGTAATATAACTTAATTAATGTTAAAATAACAAGATTTCAGATAACACGCTTATAATATTGAGGTTTGTGTGGCTGCTACGTACGCCATACACAAGTAGCATTGTCAAAGAAATACAATTGAAATAAAACCCACATAGTGTATTGTGTGGTTTTGTATTAATAATTTTAATGTTGAATGATATTGATTTATTATACTAGGAAAACGCTCAAGTCCCGCCGCGTTGATGGATGAGCTTTTTTAAAGTTTTTAGTCTGCGTGGGATATCTTTACTTTTGCGAGTGCTTTGTTGCTTTTTTTTTGCTTCCCACGCATTGTAGGTGATTGTTGTCAAGTTTCTATTGTTACCTTGTCAATTTGTTATTATTTACCGTTAAAAACTTATATTAAAAGCTTTATTTCTATGGATTCTGGGTAACTTTGTCAACTTTTTTCTTTCAAAAGGTACTTTATCACCATAACCTTAATGTCCATGTATAATATGAACGTTGTAGCCCCACCCGTTTGGTCAGAATTGGCCCAAATGGCACGAAAATATCGCATACAAATCAAAAAAACTTATATTAAAAGCTTTATTTCTATGAATTCCGGCTAACTTTTTCAACTTTTTCTTTCAAAAGGTACTACATCACCATAACCTTAATGTCCATGTATAATATGAACGTTGTAACCCCACCCGTTTGGTCAGAATCGGCCCAAATGTCACGAAAATATCGCACTAAAAATCGAAAAAAAATCGTAAAAGTACGATATTCATGAGAAATATTTCTTCGATTGTACCCAAAAACAATACACCTCTAAGTTCAGAGATTTCGAAGGTCCTGTCAAATTTTCATCAAGATCGGATATGCCGTTTGCCTGGTAGAGAGTTAACAAACAGACAGAAAAACAAACAAACAAAAAAAAAAAAAAAAAAACAAAAAAAAAAAACACCCGAGCTAAATTTTTTGGGGGTCAGTGAAATTGAAGTCTTCGCTTCGCTCATCCAAAAATGTTTTTAAAACATAACTGGGCTAGTCCAAAATAAAAAAATAATCTTGGAATTAAGGAGTTGGGCGGCACAGCCACGTAGTTTTTACAATGTATTTGATTTACACCTTTTGTTGATTGAACAGTACTGCATTCAATATTGAAAATTACACCTTAATTTAACAATAATTTTATTTATTCATTCACTCAAATACAGCATTGCTACCATTCTACATTGAGGTACTAATATATTATAAATTTAAAATCATATTATAAAAACATAAAACGTAATAAAAACAGTAGAACATAAACATTTCAGTAAACATACAGTTGGTTAACACTTACAATAACTTCATCTATAAATCAATAGTTAATAACATGTACAATGAATTATCTATACGATGATGAATTGATGATTTTAAAGTACTGACATGTATTAAAATTTAAAAAAGAACAAAACAATTAATAAAATAATAAATAATCAATTTGTTTTAAAACTTAATCTTAACTATCCGATTAATGATTTGTGAGATGCGGAATTGATGTTAAAAAAGTCCGTTTTTTAATCAAAAATCTCAATTGATGGAGATTGTGGGAAGGAGTCGAAATTTGTAGAAAGACGAATGAACAGTGATTTTTTCGTATGTATTACATTATTATGTGTTATTCGTACGTAATTCCCATTTTTAAAGCTTTTCGGCGTTTAAAACATGATTTTTGTAAATTTTGGTGTTATGTAATTTGCGCATATTTCTGTGTTTGGCGGTGATTCAATTTCGACATTTTCTGTTTCAGATTTGATCAATTCATGCTCATTATGTGAATTTAAATGATATGCACATATTTCGGTTTTATCGTCAGTATAGAAATACACGTACCTCTACTCATAACGTAAGCCCATATAATACAACCCCGAGAGAGAACTCTCGTAAGGAACTCCAGCGTCATGTGAGTGAATACTCAGCCAGGGGGAAGCTACCCTCCTCTATCAAAACTCATCCTTCCCTCGACTCACCCCTAGTAGAAGCAAGGAACGATTTTAATAGTTTTGTTTTTTATATATTCATATTCTATGAAGTATGCTGATCACTCACATATAAAGTCTTCCGCTGAAATCCGAAGGGAAATTGCTTTAATTTGCATTTTAATTATGCATAATTAAAATATTATTTATTTATTTTATTGATATATATCACATAAAACTCTTTTATTTCTTTGCTATATCCCGAAAAAATTCTATCAAAATAAAATGTACATGAAAAAGTTTTATAAAAGTGATTGAATTGCTATTAAAATAGATTTTCATTAAAATTGCATTATTTCAATCAAAATTTGATTGTAGAATAATAAATAAAGTAAAGTGAATTAAACTTGTACCAATCTCTTTATAAAAAATTCGGACACAAAATATGTAACTTTCAATAAAAGAATTCCATTTTTAATTGCATTTCAATGAATTTAATTGTGACCAATTATTAATATGTCAAGTAAAATGCCAGGCATGTAATAAATTAAGTCTTAACCACAAAGAATGGATACCATATAATATATACACTTAATAAGATGAACGCGACCTTTAAATGTAACCGTTCATTTGCATGTAATTAGTATGCAAATACAAAATTCATTGCTCATTAATATTACAAACAATGAAAATCATGCAGGAATGGTAGGAAAAGTGTACTAACTCTACGTAAACACTCTTATAACGAGCTGAATTCGTAAAATATATTATTATTAAGCAAATACATATTTTGTATATTTACAATGAAACTAATTAACTCATAATTATTAACACTATCATTATTTTCAACTGTCAATGAGAAGAGACAAAGCGTCATTTTCACAAGATTCTGTCACCAAAATGCGCAATCAACTTTTCTTTCATGTGGGTATGCCCATGGTTCTTTTTCAGTATTTGATAGAAACTCACTAATGTTTTTAATGAGATCGTAGATAGTGAATTGATCATCATTATTGTCCAAGATATATTCAATTACCCTGGTGAAAGCGTCTGCTCTCCGACTGTCTGGAGGACGTCCCTTGTATCTCTTTCGTTGAAACTCTTCGTTCGGTTCGGGATATTTGTTGTGTAGTTCATCTTTATTTGTTCTAAAATTAATATCACATGTTTTTATGGTACAACGCGTCAGCCGCATGTAAATCATGAACGCAATTCAATCGAGATCTCGCTTCATCTGCCCACTTATCTCCACGATCATCACACAATTTTAAAATTCATTTATCGACAGACTTACTCCTTACTACGAAAACGTTCGTGAGTTTGCGTTTCTTATCTAAAGTTGCCGGTTCACCACATCAATAGCAATGAGTATTGTAGTCAAACTCAGCAACTCCTGATCGTAGAGTGTGGGGTAACGCATTGTTTTGTTGATCTGTTGTGCTATTAGTTTTATTTTATATGAACAGACTTATAGATTTCGGGTGAGAAAAGTCTCTTCTACATGTTTTGTGAACTTTCTCGCCAGAAACCGAATAAATATCTACTCCCTTTTCTTCACTGGCTTTTCTGATGCTGCTAATGCCTTTATTGCCTAATTGAACAGTGTCGTCACCACCATCGAACTGATTCTTGCACAAGATGCATTTTTCTAACTCCATGTCATGGGGCCTATAAATTAAAAATAACTTAATTTGAAATGTTTGCCCCGTATGTCTACAGTGGCGCATCCAATACTTTATAAGCTCAATGTTTATTAAATATATTAGTATATTCATGGTTAATTATGGTGTGGGGGGGGGGACATAATACGTAAGTGGATACGGTTCATAATAAACATCAATGTACGGAAATAGTTCGTATCTTACGGAGTTATAGAAACGATCGTAAGAGCGAATTTTTAAATCCCCCACCCATTCTTTTGAAATGAATACTCTTTGTTTTGATAGTTTAAACAATAGGCTAAAATATCAGTATTCCTAATAAGACGCGATGAATAGGATTAGGGTACAAAATGGATTTGATTTCAACAAGTTCTGATAGATTATGTGTGTAAGTGTAGCTAAATGAATATTGCTGCACTATCGATGGCTGCGGACACTAATAAAAACTTTTGATTAACCCATTTGGTGATCAAGTACTTATTTCTTGGATGCGCCACACTACAGATTAATACAATAATTATGAAACTTACCACTGTAGTTTTCAAAATCGTCCACCAGTTACGAAAACCACTGATGAAAACCACGCCATATTTGCATTACTTATGTACACACACAAAAATTTTGTATTTTATAGTTAATTAGAAACGTACCTAATACACAATATTATGTGTAGGGCGCAAAATGGTTATTGTTGTAACAGTCCGTTAACTCTTTGAGATTTACAACCGACTTCAATGGAATCACATATCAAATTATTAAGTTACATCACACAGTTAGAAAAAACTTGCAAAAAATGTTTTCACGTGGTTTATGGTGTGTTTATTATGCAGAAGGTCTGTTTAGCTTTATGTTCTCAATTTGAATTTTGATAGCACATATTATATTCAAATATATTTTTAAGGAAATTAAGAAATTAAACGTTGTTGAAACATAATGTTAGTTTTCCATACATTAAATTCCAAAAATTTGAAATTCAGTTATTTTGTAGGGAAATAAAGCATAATTAGTAATTTTAATTTAAGTATAATTGAATGCAAATTTAATCAATTTCCCTTCATATCTCAGAGGTAGACTGCACATGTGCTAATATGCACACTTTCAAGAACATCCCTGCACAAAAAATATTGCTTTCATATTCTGATTATATGTTCATTATTGATCAATAATGAACAATTAATCGCTGATTTCCATAATTGATTGGAGACCAGTTAGGAATTCAAAAAGGTTTTCGACACAAAACCATCACGCCTATACACATGCATGATTATTCAAGTAAACCGTTACGTCGTTGATACTGTATTACCTACTTTAATGGAACATTTAATCAATGCTATAGTTTAGGTCGTAATTAAATTGATTAAATTTAAATAGTTAATGATAGACTTTTCATGATAGTAAGGTATGTTGTTACCTGGTTTCACATAACTTAATTCGTTTACCCGCAATTGAAGTTTGATTACACCTATGTAAATTTGGTTAAAAGACGATTGAATCCCAATCAAATGACTTTTTTGTTTTTTTTGTACATTTAATGTATGTATTAAGTGTTCATAAAATACCAACAGTAACTTTTAAATTTTGTTAACAAGTAAATAAATAAAACGTATATTTGATTTTAATTAATCGTAATTAGAATGCAAATTAAATTTTATTTTTTTTTCTAAATTTTATTATATGTGCGTAATAAGCACACTTTGAAGAACATGTCTGTACCAAAAACAAAACTCTTGCAATTAGTGGTGGATACACAGATATTTTGTCTTCGTTGCTTCTACTACCCGGGATACTTGCCTACAAGTCACAAGTCCCTCAATACGTGAGCCTACAAAATTTCCCTCCACTACAGAGGAGCAAACCACTCACTCACGCAATCTCTCTCTTCCACACACAAAACATAGCTACAGCTAGCTGTACACGGCAAACATCAACTGAAATACAACAAGCTAAAATAAATGTACACTATATGTACATTGTGCAAACAAAAACGAGCTTAATATAATATGTAGTACATCGTCCAAATCAAAACATACGCACTACTATGTAATCATCTAAACAAGATGCTAGTTTCCTATGTATCTAAGCGAGCCTCGTTCGAATCTGTTATGCACATCTTGAATACATACCCTAACCCTAAACAACATGACGAGAGATACTCGTGTTCCCTAAGTACCCTACGCAAAATACACACAACTCGCATCTTATGCGAGAGGAAAACTAAATTTTATGTACAAAATGCACCTTTTGCAACAAAACTCAACCAAACAATAAATACTATACACTTCGTTATCTTATATCACTATATCACACTAGGACCTCTAGTCACAATCAATCACACATCGCTCCGCTCAACACGCCCGACTGTGCGAGCGTCTCCACCAATCAGATCTCTCCCGTGAAGTAACAACAGAACGCTTGACGGGCGTCGAACCGCGTACGTCCCACCATCCAACTGACTAGTTGCAGTATAGTCTTAACTTAGCAACCCACCTCTCCACACAATCTTTCCAAAACAAAAACGTCAACAAATCATCAAACTACGCACAAATATACAGAACACACACACATTCATACCTACACCCATGCACACACCTAGACTGTGTAATCTAGTCTTCACCAATCAGATCTCTCCAGTGAGGTAACAACAGAACGCTTGACGGGCGTCGAACCGCGTACCCCACCATCCAACTGACTAGTTGCAGTATAGTCTTAACTTAGCAACCCACCTCTCCACACAATCTTTCCAAAACAAAAACGTCAACAAATCATCAAACTACGCACAAATATACAGAACACACTCACACACATTCATACCGACACTTTCTTCAGTTTAATGCATAAGTATGTTATTTTACTAGGAAACGCTCAGTTGGACGCGTTGATAAGCGAGCACGTGCTATAGCTAGACCCAAATTGCACATTTTTAAAATTTTAAAATTTGCGATGTTTGCTGTCCACGAGGCCATGTTTCCAATATTATTTACTAGGAAAACGCTTAAGTCCCGCCGCGTTGTTGGATGAGCGTTATTGGTGCATTGAGCTGCCATGTGTTACGCGGATTTTCTGTTGTTCTGTGAAAAAAATCATCACTTAGTCGAAGATTTTTTTTTAATTAAATTAAATTGAATAAAAAAATAACTTAATTTTTTTAATTAATCGTAATTTTAAAAAAAGAAAAAAATCGTAAAATTGCAATTTTCATAAGAAATAAATATTAGATTGCGCTCAAATTTAACACGAATATATTAATTCATGAAATTAAGGTTCTGTGAAAAAATTATTACAATAGGATAAAGCATGTAGGTGTAATAAGTCAAAGAATTGTTTTAAAAAAGAAAAACCCGTAAAATTTCGATTTTCATAAGAAATAATTTTTCGATTACGCTCAAATTTCGCACGAATATCTTAATTCATGAAATTAAGGTTCTGTGAAAAAATCATTACAATCGGATAAAGCATGTAGGTGTTATGAGTCGAAGAAAGTTTTTAAAAATCGAAAAAAATCGTAAAATTGCGTTTTTTATGAGAAAAAATTTCCCGATTGCGCTCAAAAACGTGGCAGTTCTAAGTTTAGAGATTTCGAAGGCCTCCATGAAATTTCATCGCAATCGGAGTATCGGTTTAGCCGGAATCGTGTTAACAGACACACAAAAATACAGAAAGAAAGAAAAAAAAAACATTCCGGATTTTTTTCTCCAGTGTAGTGAAATGGAATCTTCGCTTCGCTCGCTACGCTCGCTACGCTCATCCAATTATTGCCAAGGTATTTGGGTTTTACTTTGTGGATAAAATCCACCGCCATCTAGAGGACCTTGACATCATTTCCTTGGGAAAACTATTTAAACTCAATACACTGCTTCCTCGATAGTATTTTGATTACTTCTAGGTGGCAGTGCTTAGTGACCAGAATTCTCGTGCGACTTTTCATTGCCATGGTAACGTTACTTTTGTTATAATGTAATTTCCATCTACACTACTCATCGGATCAAAATAAAATTAACATATTCGTGACCGGACGGACATTATAAATGATTTGACCACCTCAGATTTTGTCGCCGTTTAGTTTGAAAAAAACTTTCGATTAACTTTAATGTAACTTTTTAACTTTTTGAACGATTTTGCCACAAAACTAATGGCATTCAATCGAGAACGAAGCTTGCGGATGGCCAAAATTTCAACTTGATCCGAGCCTCCGTTCGAACATTATGGCGAGACATACAAAAAAAACAAAAAAAAATAGTGACTATTTTTTCCGCCGGAGTCAAATGGAAACACTCGTTTCGCTTGCTTAATTATTACTAGGAAACGCTCAGTTGGACGCGTTGATAAGCGAGCACGTGCTATAGCTAGACCCACATTGCACATTTTTTTAAATTTTAAAATTTGCGACGTTCGCAGTCCACGGGGCCATGTTTCCAATATTATTTATTATTGGCAAGGTATTTGGGTAAACCCGTGGGTAAACTTTTACTTTGTGGATAAAATCCACCGCCATCTAGAGGACCTTGACTCCTTGGGACAAAATAGACTGCTTCCTCGAAAGTATTTTGATTACTTCAAGGTGGAAGTGCATTAGAAACTTCGCGCGTCTTTTCGTTGCCATGGCAACGTTACTTTTGTTATAATGTAATTTCCATCAACACTACTTATCGGATCAAAATAAAATTAACATATTCGTGACCGGACGGACATTCTAAATGATTTGGCCACCTCAGATTTTGTCGCCGTTTAGTTTGAAAAAAAAACTTTCGATTAACTTTAATGTAACTTTTTAACTTTTTGAACGATTTTGCCACAAAACTAATGGCATTCAATCGAGAACAAGCTTGCGGATGGTCAAAATTTCAACTCGATCCGAGCCTCCGTTCGAACGTTATGGCGAGACATACAAACAAACAAACAAACAAACAAACAAACAAAAAAACAAAAAACAAAAAAACAAAAAACAAAACCAGTGACTAATTTTTCCGGCAGAGTCAAATGGAAACGCTCGCTTCACTCGCTTAATTATTATTATTATTATTATTATTATTATTATTATTATTATTATTATTATTATTATTATTATTATTATTATTATTATATTATTATTATTATTATTATTATTATTATTATAATTATTATTATTATTACTAGGAAAACGCTCAGTTGGACGCGTTGATAAGCGAACACGTGCTATAGCTAGACCCACATTGCACATTTTTTTTAAATTTTAAAATTTACGACGTTCGCGTTTCCAGTATTATTTATTATTGCCATGGTATTTGGGTAAACCCGTGTTTAAATCTTTACCTTAAAATCCACCGCCATCTAGAGGACCTTGACTCCTTGGAAAACTTTTTAAACTCTTTGTTGACAATTAATAGACTGCTTCCTCGAAAGTATTTTGATTACTTCTAGGTGGCAGTGCATTAGAAACTTCGCGCGTCTTTACGTTGCCATGGCAACGTTACTTTTGTTATAATGTAATTTCCATCTACACTACTTATCGGATCAAAATAAAATTAACATATTCGTGACCGGACGGACATTCTAAATGATTTGGCTATCTCAGATTTTGTCGCCGTTGAGTTTGAAAAAAAAACTTTCGATTAACTTTAATGTAACTTTTTAACTTTTTGAACGATTTTGCCACAAAACTAATGGCATTCAATCGAGAACAAAGCTTGCGGATGGTGAAAATTTCAACTCGATCCGAGCCTCCGTTCGAACGTTATCGCGAGACATACAAACAAAAAAAAAAAAAAAACAAACAAACAAACAAACAAACAAAAAAAAACAAAAACAAAACCAGTGACTATTTTTTCCGGCAGAGTCAAATGGAAACGCTCGCTTCGCTCGCTTAACTAGGAAACGCTCAGTTGGACGCGTTGATAAGCGAGCACGTGCTATAGCTAGACCCACATTGCACATTTTTTTAAATTTTAAAATTTACGACGTTCGCGTTTCCTGTATTATTTATTATTGCCAAGGTATTTGGGTAAACCCGTGTTTAAATCTTTACTTTAAAATCCACCGCCATCTAGAAGACCTTGACTCCTTGGGAAAACTTTTTAAACTCTTTGTTGACAATTAATAGACTGCTTCCTCGAAAGTATTTTGATTACTTCTAAGTGGCAGTGCATTAGAAACTTCGCGCTCTTTTCGTTGCCATGGCAACGTTACTTTTGTTATAATGTAATTTCCATCTACACTACTTATCGGATCAAAATAAAATTAACATATTCGTGACCGGACGGACATTCTAAATGATTTGGCTATCTCAGATTTTGTCGCCGTTGAGTTTGAAAAAAAACCTTTCGATGAACTTCAATGTAACTTTTTAACTTTTTGAACGATTTTGCCACAAAACTAATGGCATTCAACTCAAGAACAAAGCTTGCGGATGGTGAAAATTTCAACTCGATCCGAGCCTCCGTTCGACCGCTATCATGAGCCAAAAAGCTGCACGACTTTCCGTTGCCATGGTAACCGTACTTTGTTATAATGTAATTTCCATCTACACTACTTATCGGATCAAAATAAAATTAACATATTCGTGACCGGACGGACATTTTAAATGATTTGGCCATCTCAGATTTTGTCGCCGTGAAGTTTGAAAAAAAAACTTCGATTAACTTTATTGTAACTTTTTAACTTTTTGAACGATTTTGCCACAAAACTAATAGCATTCAATCGAGAACAAAGCTTGCGGATGGTGAAAATTTCAACTCGATCCGAGCCTCCGTTCGAACGTTATCGCGAGACATACAAAAAAAAAAAAAAAAAAACAAACAAACAAACAAACAAACAAACAAACAAACAAAAAAAAAAAAAAAAACAGTGACTATTTTTTCCGGCAGAGTCAAATGGAAACGCTCCTTCGCTCGCTTTTATTATTATTATTATTATTATTATTATTATTATTATTATTATTATTATTATTATTATTATTATTAATATAAGATTTTTAATCATAAGCCCGCTTTAAGGACATAGTTATTGATTCATAGCAGTTGTCGAAAAAGTTTGCCCCGACTATGGTTCGAACCCAGAACCTCCGGCTTAACGTGCCATAGCTCTACCAATTGAGCTACTGGGACCACAGAACAAACCTTTACTAAACTGCTATTTGTTGTGATTGTTGACCTCCATGACATAAATCGAACAGAAGACTGCAATGTAGCTGTCAAATCTGAATGATCACATGGATAAATCCAAACACATCTCATCTCCCATGAGTTGGGTAGTATGAATATAAGATTTTTAAGCATAAGCCCGCTTTAAGGACATAGTTATTGATTCATAGCAGTTGTCGAAAAAGTTTGCCCCGACTGGGGTTCGAACCCAGAACCTCCGGCTTAACGTGCCATAGCTCTACCAATTGAGCTACCGGGACCACAGAACAAACCTTTACTAAACTGCTATTTGTTGTGATTGTTGACCTCCATGACATAAATCGAACCCCAGTCGGGGCAAACTTTTTCGACAACTGCTATGAATCAATAACTATGTCCTTAAAGCGGGCTTATGCTTAAAAATCTTATATTCATACTACCCAACTCATGAGAGAATGAGATGTGTTTTGGATTTATCCATGTGATCATTCAGATTTGACAGCTACATTGCAGTCTTCTGTTCGATTTATGTCATGGAGGTCAACAATCACAACAAATAGCAGTTTAGTAAAGGTTTGTTCTGTGGTCCCAGTAGCTCAATTGGTAGAGCTATGGCACGTTAAGCCGGAGGTTCTGGGTTCGAACCCCAGTCGGGGCAAACTTTTTCGTCAACTGCTATGAATCAATAATTATTATTATTATTATTATTATTATTATTATTATTATTATTATTATTATTATTATTATTATAACTAGTTTATTTTGCACAATATAACTGCCATTTAAATTGCATTATTCTATTGTAATAGCAACCAATTGTTTCACTCATTCCCTTGTACAATCAAACTTCTAGCAGCTAAGCCTAGATAAGTCTACCGTGCTCTATTGACTGGCAGCTGGGGCAAAACTGTTAGTCTAATTTCTTGTTCATAATTTGTGTATTTTATTTAGTGTGTAATATTCTTTGGGATTTTACAGTATTTAAAATGTATCTTTTCTGAAAGTATCTTAAGATACTATCTTGTATTTTGTATCTCAAATACCCAAATCTCAAGTATCTGTATCTAGTACTTCAAATACTTCAAATGTGAGTATTTAGACCATGTCTGATTACTGACATCTGTCTTCTTGGTTCTAACCTTCTACCCCGATGTCCAAAGTGTAGGTCTCAATCTTAAGATACTGTGCTACTCCCGCCGAGGCGGGAGCACTCGGTAGTTCTTCTGTCTTCAGGCTCTGCTCACCTTCTTCTTTGACATCTCGAATAGAACTCCCGTCCAAAACCACACTTGGTCACCAGCTAATAGTTTCTCGTTAAACAGTCAGCATTCCTTTTGGTCAAACATAGTAGAAACCATAACAACTTGTTCTACATATAGTTTCCATATCTTATGTGCTCAGCGCATACCTTCACAGTTGTTTAAAAAAATTACCCAACACCTTGGGTCTAATGTAAGTCCTAAGCAATATGGCTATTCTTGCCATATTGCTTACAATTTGAACACATGTACTTGTAAAAATGTAATTGAAGAGTTTAAACGACTTTCAATTTATTAATTTTATTAAATATTTATTCGGAAAGGTGGTGAAAAGTCAGCAGTTAAGCTCATTTAAACTTCATCATATAAACATAGTTTTTTTTTTTACGAAATTGTCACTACTCACTATCGATCGACAATATTGTAGTTTTGAGCTAGTAAATAGGCCCCCAGACCGCTGCTTGGAGGTTAGCTCGCAGAATATTTTACTTACCAGATCAGACTACATATCACCACACTTACTTGTAAATGCTCGTCATGCTTGATTGAGTCGAAGTCAAAGGGTACAGTTTACAGACACAAACTTATTGTATTTACATCGGAGGCAACTTCCTAGTAGCGACTCAGCTTGTTCAGCTGGACACAGAACCTCAGCCAGCAGTCATTCTTAGAATTAGTGCTCTTGTGGGGGGTGCCAAGTTCACGCACCTGCCAGCATCCACGCAGGCTGCATCAAGGACAGATCTTGACGCCCGTACAACTTACGGGTTTCTCGATCCACTCAGCCAGCATCCACGCAGGCTGCATCAAGGACAGATCTTGACGCCCGTACAACTTACGGGTTTCTCGATCCACTCAGCCAGCATCCACGCATCAAGGACAGAACACTGACGCCCGTACAACTTACGGGTTTCTCGATCCACTCAGCCAGCATCCACGCATCAAGGACAGAACACCTGACGCCCGTACAACTTACGGGTTTCTCGATCCACTCAGCCAGCATCCACGCATCAAGGACAGAACACTGACGCCCGTACAACTTACGGGTTTCTCGATCCACGAGCCATGATTTTAAATTTGGTTCGTTGTCGACGAAACCTGCACATTGTATGGGGTTATTCGCCGATCACCGATGCTGAGCGGGCGGCACAAGACGTCAAGTGTTGGTTCTCCGAGAGGCACTACGCCAATCACCGATGCTGAGCGGGCGGCACAAGACGTCAAGTGTTGGTTCTCCGAGAGGCACTACGCCAATACACCGTTGAATAATTCAAGAAATCACTTTTATCATTATTTATAATTAGGGTTGGATCAAAATTTACAAATCAAGAGATATTTTGTTATATTTTTTATATTCTTAACAATCTGCAAGAATTTTTGGTATAAAAACATATACAGATTATCTTGTAAGGTATTAAATGGCTGTTCCTAGCTTGCTTATAATATACTATTTTGTACTCTCACATTTGACAATTAATGTATATCTTAAATTTAATCCAAAACCACAACTACAGCTAAATAATTATAAAACTATTAACGCAGGCTAATCTTTAAACTATGAAGCCTGTAAAAGCCATAGAGATATTATTATGTGATATATAACACTGACAACAGCTACTGGTACACGCAAGGGATAAATTAAAATATGAAATTATAAATTGTGTCTGTTTTCATGAATAAAACAGAATTTAGGAATATAAACATTAAACAACTCAAAAGTAGAAGTTTAATTTATAGTGTTAATAATATACCAAACCTAATGTCGGTAATACAGCTATCTTATTTTCTCTGTTCGCTGTTAAAGTAGGTACACTGTAAACTTTGTAATATAATTAATGTTAAAATAACAAGATACCAGATGAACCAAAATATATAACACGATTATAATATTGAGGTTAGTGTGGCTGCAGCGTACGCCATACACAAGTAGCACTGTAAAATAAATACAGTTGAAATAAAACCCACATTGTATATTGTGTGGTTTTGTATTAATAATTTTAATGTTGAATGATATGGTTGATTTATAATAGGTTTTTAAATTTTAAAACATAATTGGGCTTGTCCAAAAAAAATATAATCTTGGAACTAAGGAGTTGGGCGGCATAGCCACGTAGTTTTTACAGTGTATTTGATTGTATGTTTGTCCATCAAAAATTCAAAATACGTTTTCCAAAATATGATTGGTTAAAACAATGGCTGAATGGTATCAATTAAGAGCATTTTTCACCTTTATATAAACAAAAAATACAATGACAAAATATATTCAAATATACATAAATATGTCCCTTTTTCTGATTTTTTAGTTTTTGAACCAAAAGATCAATGTTTAAGGTTGATCTATCGGCCTAATAAAAATTTTCCTAAATATTATTTTATCAAAACAACAGACATTATTTATCAATAAACATCATTTGACATTGCCAAAACTATTTTTTAAATTAATTTTTCGGTTGAGGGGAACGCCCAATAAAGACGTTTATATAGGGAAATTTATGACGTATATCCCGGACATATTCCTGCTCATAATTTTTGGGTTGGAAGGCCCATTTTTGTTCCTATTTGTAACACGTACTCTTGCAAACAAACTGACGTACTTAAAAAAATGTATTCGTTGATATCTTGCACGGTACGATTTTTTCTTCTACACCGGTACAAAGTTAGTATTTGTACCGGCGGGGGAAAAAATGTGTATCAGGCGAGACATGAACGAAAATCTACCTGAGTAGAGCGTAACAGGTCGCACAGACGTATTGCAGAACACTCCATGATCTTTTCCGTTGAAAATGTTTTTATTTTTGTTACATCCACAGTGTTCTCTATATCACACAGTTTAACAAAAATACTCACACCCCATGTTTATAGTGTGCACGACACATCGCACTAGCAAGTTTGTAGCCTGCTATATTGAAACCTTCTAATTCATCTTTAACTAACTAATGTTCAGTAAAACATAAAATGTCATAGTTGTTATCGTTAAGAAACATTTCTAACTACACTCTTTTGTTCCTAATACACTGAATATTAAGATGCAGTATTCTTAAGGAATCTTTTGGACGCGCTTGATTAATTACCTCAAGGGTTTCTTCTTCGAGGTCACCCGAAAAAACCAGCGGCTTACTGCAGCTCCATGCGGCCAGAAGTCTGCATTGAGAAGAGTAGCCTGCATTTCATGTGGCACGCCCACTTTAAATGAACTATAATTTCCTTTGGTTTTTTGTTGTTCACACACGTACTTTTTTCCAGGCTCCTTTTCTTTCAGGTATTTCATAACTTCGTCCGGGGTAACACCTTCGTGCAGCCTCCATAGGTGAAGCCATGACATCCGCTTCGCAACCGGTAGAGACGCCGATGAGGTACCGGTACTTGAGCCAACAATCACTTTAGTGCGCCGGTGCTTATATTTCACCTCTTGAAAGCGCTCTTCTTCTGACTCGGGTTGAATTCTCTTGTTTTCTTTGATTTTCTTACTTTTATTGACTACTGCAGATGCAGTTCCAGTCGAGAGTGGAGTCGGAGAGTTTTGATTCCCACTTAGCACAACATTGTCATCCACTGCTTCACGAGTTACCTCGCTGTCATCACCAGCTTGTTTATTTTCGCTTATCTTTCCGTGTGTGTTGTCAAGGTCGCCGACCAGTTGACACACAGCTTTAGAAGAACCAGACATAGGAGGAAACGATGACGTCCCATCTTCTGACGTCATACGATTATTGCGTGGATGTTTCCCGGCCCTTGCATTGGCAATAGGCATCTGGAGATCTATAATTTTCTCTTTAAGCAATTTGTTACTAACCTCCATTTCATCTAGAAGCCGTTTCAGTAGTATGTTTTCACGTCTTAGAAACACAACTTCTACCGCCGGTTCAAACTCCTCGGCCGTATGGGATGCACTAGTCTTGCTGCTCTCCGTCGACACACGCACAACACAGGCCGGGCACAGCCACGGGCTCGGCTCGTCTGAACTGTCATTTGTGACACCAGCCCCTAAAAAGTTTAGGTTAGCACACTTGATGTGTGACCGGCTGTCACACAAGACGCACTTTGATCCATTAACAACTTTTTTCGCACACTTGTAACACTTGTATACGGTGTTTGTTGCGGAGCCAACTTCTGGCTTACCCAGTGCGTCCGCCATCTTGAACTCTGAATTCAAAGTTAAGGGTGGTAGGGAACAGAAGGGGTGAAATATCGTTTGCCTCCCTGCGGATTATTATTTTTCATATTATTATGTTCCTCCATGCCAAATTGCATGCTGATTACTCATTAGGTGCCTCACTGGTGAGTGCTGGAATCAAGGTAAAAATAATATTAACTCTTAGGGGTGGGGGTTGAAAAATGTGGTTAAGGAAATGAGAGTGGACCGATTGGATGAAAACACATTAAAACATAATTTTAATTACTAATTTGAGTAAAAATTAAATTTTCGATCCAATTCAAGCTTTGAATTATTCCAATTTTAGAAAATGATTAAGGGAGAGTTTAAGTGGTAAGTGATCGCTTGCCTCTCGGTGGAATTTTAATTCTAATATTTTTATCTACCCCCATGCCAAATTGTGCGCTGGTAGATGGATTTGCACTATTTTTCCGCTAACAGCGCTCACTTTTAGATATTTTAAAACATGTAGTTTATTCAATACCTTGCATTCTACGAATATTTACTATTAAATATTGGCGCTGTAGGGTTCATCTTTACCCGGTGTGAATTATGTTGTTGGGTTTATGGGTGTGTATGAAGACAATCTCTTGCATTCGGTTAAACGCTGAAGAAACCTTCGGAAAAACCCTTTAAACGGGTTGCCCGGGGTCCGGGGGCGATCCGGGCGACCCGCGATCAGAGTTCCCCCGAAGGGGCCCAGCCACCTCTGTCGGTAGACCTATCAAAAAAATATCTCGGTTTAACAGATGAAGCCGACACTCACGGTAGGGGCAACGTTAGGCGCGAGCCACCTCGTCTTTTTCTTACCTCGGAACATATCCGCCCCACTCGACAGGTGGTCAAGCGTTTGGCCGGCCACCTCTGTCGGTATACTTCATCGGAAAAATTTTCGCCGACACTCGACGTGTAGGGCAAACGTTTGCGCGAGCCCCTCGCGGTAATATTACCTCGGAACAATCTCGCCGACACTCGACAGTGAAGGTCAAACGTTAGGCGCGAGCCCCCTCTGCGGTATATTTACACCGGAACATATTTCCCCCGACATCGACAGTGTAAGTCAAGCGTTGGGCGGAGCCACCCTGTCGTATATCTTAACTCGGAAATATCTCGCCGACACTCGACAGTGTAAAGGGCAAGGGTTAGGCGCGAGCCACCTCTGTCGGTTTTTCTTACACTCGGAACAAACTCGCCGACATCGACAGTGTAGGGTCAAGCTTAGCCCCGGGCCCCCTCTGTCGGTATAATAACTCGGAAAAATCTCGCCCCACTCGACAGTTAAGGTCAAGGTTAGGCGCGAGCCACCTCTGTCGGTATATTTACACTCGGAAAATATCTCGCCCAACCGACAGTGTAAGGTTTAAGCGTAGGCGCGAGCCCCCTCTGCGGTATATTTACACTCGGAAATATCTCGCCGACACTCGACAGTGTAGGGTCAAGCGTTAGGCGCGAGCCACCTCGTCGGGATATCTTACCCGGAAAAATCCGGAAAAAGACAGGTAGGGGCAAGCGTTTGGCGCGACCACCTTGTCGGTATATCTTACACTCGGGAACCCTATCTGCCGACACTCGACAGTGTAAGGTCAAGCGTTAGGCGCGACCACCTCTGTCGGTATATCTTACAATCGGAACATATCTCGCCCACACTCGCAGTGTAGGGGCAAGCGTGGGCGCGAGCACCTCTGTCGGGATATATTTAAATCGGGAAAAATTCGCCGACACTCGCAGTGTAGGGGCAACGTTAGGGGCGAGCCCCTCGTCGGTTTTTTACACTCGGAAATATCCGCCGACACTCGACAGGTTGGGCAAGCTTAGGCGCGAGCCCCTCTGTCGGTATATTCATGGAAAATATCTCCCGACACTCGACAGTGTAGGGGCAAGCGTTTTGGCGCGACCCCCCTCTGTCGGATATCTTACCTCGGAACATACTCGCCGACATCGACAGGTGGGGGCAAGCGTTAAAGGGGCGAGGGCCACCTCTGTCGGTAATTTACACTCAACATATCTCGCCCACACTCGCAGTGTAAAAGGGCAACTTTGGCGCGAGCCACCTTGTCGGTATATCCTTTCACTGGGAAAATATCTCGCCGACACTCGACAGTGTAAGTCAAACGTTTTGGGGGGCCCCAGCCACCTCTGTCGGTAATCTTACCTCGAATATCTCGCCGACACTCGACAGTGTAGGCAAACGTTAGGCGCGAGCCCCCTCGTCGGGAAATTTACACCGGAACTATCTCGCCGACACTCGACAGTGTAAGGTCAAACGCGTTAGGCGCGAGCCACCTCTGTCGGTATATTTACACTCGGGAAAATATTCGCCGACACTCGACAGTGTAGGGCAAAACGTTGGGCCGAGCCACCCCTGTCGTAATTTTCACTCGGAACTATCTCGCCCACCCCTCGACAGTGTGGGTCAAGCGTTTGGCGCGGGCCACCTCTGTCGGTATCTTACACTCGGAAAAATATCTCGCCCACACTCGACATGTAGGGGCAAAACGTTTGGCGGGGGAGCCCCTCTTCGGTATATCTTACACCGGAAATATCTGCCGACATCGACAGGGGGGGGTCAAGCGTTAGGCGCAGCCCCCTTGTCGGTATACTTTCATCGGGGAAAAATCTCCCGACACCCACAGTGTAGGTCAAACGTTAGGCGCGAGCAACCCCGTCTATATTTTCACTCGGAACTATCTCGCGACACCGACAGTGTAGGGCAAGCGTTAGGGCGCGAGCCCCCTCTGTCGGTTATCTTCATCGGGAAAATTCTTTGCCCACCTCGACGGTAAAGGGCAAGCGTTAGGGGGCGAGCCACCTCTTCGGTATATTTTACCTCGGAACATATCTCGCCGAACTCGACAGTGTAGGGGCAAGCGTTTTGGCGCGAGCCCCCTCTGTCGGTATATCTTACACTCGAAAACTCGCCGACACTCACAGGTAAAAGGGCAAGGTTTTGGCGCGGCCCCCTCTGTCGGTTATCTTTCACTCGGAAAAATATCTCGCCGACACTCGACAGTGTAGGGGCAACGTTGGGCGCGAGCCACCTCTTCGGTATATCTTAAACCGGGAAAATATTCCCCCCGACACTCGAAGTGTGGGCAAGCGCGTTAGGCGCAGCCACCTCGTCGGTATATCTTCATCGGAACAATCTCGCCGACACCCACTTGGGGGGCAAGCTTGGGCGCGAGCCACCTCGTCGGATATTTCACCGGAAAAATATCTCCCGACACTCGACAGGTAGGGGAAGCGTTTGGGCGCGAGCCACCCCTTTTCGGATATCTTAAATCGGAACATATCTCCCGACATCGACCTGTAGGGCAAGGTTAGGCGCGAGCCACCCCTGTGGTATATCTTACCTCGGAAAATACTCGCCGCACTCGACGGGGTAGGGGGCAAACGTTAGGCGCGAGCCACCTCTTCGGATATCTTACCTCGGAAATATCTCGCCGACACCGACAGGGGGGTCAAGCGTTAGGCGCGACCACCTCTGTCGTTATCTTACACTCGGGAAAAATCTCGCCCACACTCGACAGTGTAAGGTCAAGGTTGGCCGAGCCCCCCTTCGGATTTAACTCGGAAAATATCTCCCGACACTCGACAGTGTAGGGGGCAAAGGGGTTGGCGCGAGCACCTCGTCGGGATTTTACACTCGGAAAAATATCTCGCCCAACTCGACATGTAGGTCAAGCGTTGGGCGCGAGCCACCTCGCGGTATATCTTACACTCGGAACATATCTCGCCGACACTCGACAGTGTAGGGTCAAGCGTGGGGCGAGCCACCTCTGCGGTAATTACATCGGAACATATCTCGCCGACCTCGACAGTGTAGGGTCAAGCGTTAGGCGCGAGCCACCCCTGCGGTATACTTACCTCGGAAAAATATCTCGCCGACACTCGACAGGTAAGGGCAGCTTGGGGCCCAGCCACTCGTCGGATTCTTACACGGAAAATTCTCGCCGACACTCGACAGTTAGGGGCAACCGCGTTAGGCGCGACCACCCCTGTCGGGATATTACACTCGGAAAAAATATCTCGCCGAAAAATCGACAGGTAAAGGGCAAACGTTAGGGGCGAGCCACCTCTGTCGGTATATTTACACTCGGAACATATCTCGCCGACACTCGACAGTGAAAGGGCGCGTTGGGCGCGGCCCCCTCTGTCGGTATATCCCCCTTTTACACTCGGAAAATATCTCGCCGACATCACAGTGTAGGGTCAAGCTTAGGCGCGAGCCACCCCTTCGGGATATCTTCATGGAACATTCTCGCCCCACACCGACAGTGAGGTCAAGCGTTAGGCGCGACCACCTCTGTCGTATATCTTTCACTCGGAAAATATCTCGCCGACACTCGACATGTAAGGGCAAGCGTTGGCGCGAGCCACCTCTGTCGGTATATCTTTCATCGGAAAAATATCTCGCCCACACCGCGTGAGGGTCAAGCGTTACGCGAGCCACCCCCGTCCGGGATATCTTACACTCGGAACATATCTCGCCCACATCGACATGTAGGGTTTAAGCGTTAGGGGCGAGCCACCTCTTGGGGAATCTTACCTCGGGAAAATATCTGCCCACCCCTCGGGCATGTAGGGGCAACGTTAGGCGCGAGCCACCTCTGTCGGATTCTTACACTGGAACATATCTCGCCGACCTCGACAGTGTAGGGGCAAGCGTTTTTTGGGGGCGAGCCACCTTGCGGTATATTTACACCGGAAACATATCTCGCCCACACTCGACAGTGTAAGGTCAACGTTAGGCGCGAGCCCCCCTGTCGGGAATCTTTTAACAAAAAAAAAAAATATCTCGCCGACACTCCCCGTGGGAGGGTTAAGGTAGGGCGAGCCACCTCGTCGGGAATCTTTCACTCGGAACATATCTCGCCGACACTCGACAGTGTAGGCTCAAGCGTTAGGGCGGTCCCTCTGTCGGTATTTACACTCGGGCATATCTCGCCGACCTCGACTGTAGGGTTTAAGCGTTAGGCGCGAGCCACCCCTGCGGATATCTACATCGGAACTATCCGCCGACCTCGACAGTGTAAGGGCAAGCGTTTTGGCGCGGTCACCCCTGTCGGGATCTTTCACTCGGAAAAATATCTCGCCGACACTGACGGTAGGGTCAAGCTTAGGCGGCGACTCTGATTTGGAAAGCCCCGGTTTAAAACCCCCACGAGACCGGGAAAAAAGATGGAGTTTTTCTTGAGGTTTTACTCAGTCGTTGATGCGAACGCAAGGAATGAGCCTTTTTAAACAGCAAAAGAACCCTTCCAAAAGTCCTAATTCAAAAATTTCCCAGTTCGACACCTGACGATGGGGGTATGCAATGCACCCATGGGCAGGGTTTTCCCCCCTGAACATCAAGGCTAGCCAAGTAACCTTCAAATTTCAGGACAGAAAAGGGGTAAGTTTGGAGCGGCACGCTTATAAAACCCTCCGTTTTATGAAAAACGATTTATGTCAAACACGCAGAAAAAATCCAACCGCGATTACCCACTTCAAAAGTCAAGCCTTGTTTATTAACCGAAGCCAAGAGAGATTTGCAAAACTTAGATAACGCACCCACCTTTATAACAAAATAGAACCTGTTGCTGTTGACGTTCCTTTATCCGCTTTAAAACCGATTAATGTGTACCGTTGCATATCCCCTTTAGAACCGATAAAAATACATGTTACGTTCTTTTTCCGTTTAGAACCGATTAATGTATACATTTTCGTTCCTTTATCCCCTTTAGAAACCCATTTTAAAGTATACATGTTTTTCGTTTCCTTATCCGTTTTTGAAAAGATTAAGATACATGTTTCCGTTCCCTTTTTCCGCTTTAGAACCCATTAATGTACAATGTTTGTTCCTTTATCCCCTTTAAAACCCATTAATGTATACATGTTGTCGTTCCTTTATCCGCTTTAGAACCGATTAATGTGTAACTGTTGGCATACCTGTATTCATCCCGATTGAGAAAGGCAGCGATACAATTTATCAGACTGGCAGCGAAGGTTTTTCAAGGATTTCCTCAGTCAAGATGCAAGGGCTGAGATTTTAAGGAACTTTTTGCAGTTTCAAGTCAAGTTGTAGTTACAAAATGAAAATAATTGCACATTAAAACATAGTTTCATTAAGCTTGAAAAACTGCCATACGATATCATTTTGGTGGATAATAATGTAATTCAAATGATAATTTGAATCTAAATCTCAATGGAAATAGAGAAACCTTATAAGGGTTAGGATAAATCATATTTTTAGACGAGTGAGCGCAGCGAACGTAGTCTACAACGCTACTCGATCGGTCCTTGGTCGTGATTAATTATGTTAAATGTCTGTCTGTCCGGACTCATACGGCCGAACGGCCAAATAGACTGAGCTGAAATTTTAAACAGACATCCGTGACCAGGTAACTGAGAACTGCTAGCAAAATGAGCACAATCTGTTGCGATTTAAACCCACAAGAAAAAAAAAACTGAAAAATACGTTGAATGTATAGGAATTATTTTAACGACAATGGTTTTCATTTTGAAATAATATTTTTTGTTGGTTATTTACCTGGCTGTGAAATGCCGTGTCCAAGGTTAATCGAATGTTAGACGTCAAGGTACCCCCAAATTCTGCTCGTAGATTGAGTAAACCTTGCAATATTTTCACGTATTTCGTACTGGATATGTTTTCCATAGTATTGTCACAGATGATGGACTACACTGCGTTATATACATTTCAAAACATGTTAAATTATTTAAAAAATACAATCTAGAAATTACAAAATCTTTACCGACTATTGAACCCACGTCTCCCACATTTCGGCTATAAGGGCGCTTTAGCCAACTCGACTAGGGAAACGCAAAAGTCGTTGTTAGACGAGTGAGAGAGTCATGTGTTGAGTACGCGGGAACATTTGCATTTAAGTTTGATTATAATATTCGTACAAATAATAGGGTATTTAAGTTAAGGTCATAGTTCAGGCCATAATGCTCCACTGCAGCCTATGATAGGCTAGGGAGGCCTAAGGTAGGGAGAAGAAAAGGAATGTTACCGGGTACTCAACACATGGCTCACTCACTCGTCTAACAACGACTTTGGCGTTTCCCTAGTGTAGATAAATTACACAGCCCTCATATAGTAACCATGCATCTACCTCCATACACAATAGGCCTATCTGTAGCCACTGAAGAGATACCAGTTAGTAGCCAGGTTTCCTACAAACATTTAGTTAGTATGAAACAGAAACATAAGATGTCAGTTCCGTCGTGACTCTTGAAATTGCTTTGTGTTACAAAAATAAGCTTTATAAATCCGGAACATAATATCTACCAAAAGCAAAATCCTTGTCAAAACTGAAAAGGAACTAATGAGCCGATATTGGATTTCCCATTTTATAACCTGGAATAATCCCATGCGTCAGTTATTTAACCAATTTGTTCTGTATCTGCGGTCGGAGCCCAAGTCTTTGCGAGTTTGCTAGGTCTACATCTCGATCGGTATAGGGCACTTAATTATCATTTCAATATCGGGACATGAATGAACGCATATTGCTTGCCTGCGTTGTAAACCACGCCGATAATGTTAACATTTCAATTTGATGAAACGAATGAAGTAAGTTACAAATCAAGTTATTCATCTCGGAGCAAGCAAAGGCAAAGGAGAGTGAGACAGAACGATTGGTGGAAGGAACCAAATAAAGGTTGGGTTCCACGGATATAAAATAATTTCGAGATGTGGCTGGAACGACGGCCGAGATTGAGTTTCAATGAGAATATCAGAGGGAGAGAGATAGAGATAGAGAAGTAATTTATTGTTTGGTAAAGACTTTTTGATAAGATGAAGAATTGAAAAGATGTCGTGGTGGTGTTCCGGGGGGGAGGGGGGGGGGGACAGCGGAGATGGGACCAGGAAGACGCGGAAATGAGAGAAGAAGATTATTGCAATTAGTATTGGAAAGCACGAATCTTTGAGGGGGCAAACACTTACCAATCAATATTTAAGTCGAGGCTGTATGTAAAATACTTTTTCATTCCAACCACAGCACAATATACATGGAATAATGTATGGCATTCCTAATAACGTAGAGCATGATAATGAAGAGGAAACAAACATAGATGTTTCATGGACAACTCACCCATCTTCAGGTTCAGGACTCAGGAGCTAGGGGAGAGGGGGGATACTTGGGAGGGAAGTTCAGGATCCAGTATTCGCGTTTTGACTGAGGATCAGTCCGATCCTCAGTCACAACGCGAATACTGGGGTGGAACCAGGGGGGAACCTCCTCATTCCCGAATGAAAGACTTACGTGTAACTAACAAGTGGTGATGTAGGAAAACGCGTTTTATTTCTACAAAAATCAAGTTTCTTTTTTAAAGTAAAAGGTGGTGTTTTATGTTTTTTTCACATTCCTTCTTGCAAAACAGTGAAATAATCAATAAACTAATACAAAACCATTCACTGGACTATAACCTGGGTTACTTACTTTATAATATTTCGATATTTCGGAGACTCTGTCTCCTTCTTCAGGTAACCTCCATGCCCGATGTAATAATATTTCCGGGTTAATGAGTTGTCATATTCTTTTTTTAAATCGATGAACTATTTAAATAATTTTCACACAACTCGCAGTCACCGCCGTGTTAAGCTTATTTTAAAAACGTGGGGAACTCTGATGAAAGCTTTGATAAAACTTATCGATATAAATCATCAACTGAAATTTGTTATTTTAAAAGAAACTTTAGTAGAGCAGGTAAATGTTATTTAAAAATTAATTTTACTTAACACTGCTCTTAGATGGGAAAATAAATTTACATTATAAAGCAAAATTTCGAAAATTTTCACTTTTCTTCGACAGGCAGACATTATTTACAAAAAGTACAAAAATCTGACAAAACAATAACCACAGCTATGCGGATGAAAAAATAATTGCAAAGAAGTTATTTTTTTGTAAGTATTTTAAGGAAGGTGAAAAGAAAAACATATAAAAGCGATCTATCCCTAGCTATAATTATGACAGCGCAACTTTGGTTTAATACAAAATAGTAATTATAGGTTCAAGTAGTAGTAGTAGTAGTAGTAGTAGTAGTAGTAGTAGTAGTAGTAGTAGTAGAAGTAGTAGTAGTATAGTAGTAGTAGTAGTAGTAGTAGTAGTAGTAGTAGTAGTAGTAGTAGTAGTTATTAGGGTTTAAGGTCACACAACACTAAGGTTATTAGTGCCCGTATTCTCCTTTATAGTGACGTATTTTTTATTTATCCTGTAGTACAGCTTTGCCGATTTCAGATATTTAAAAACATTGGCAATATTCTCAGATTCATCATATAAAATTTCTTTTAAATTTGGTTTTAGTTTAAAATCATTCCTCTCGTCCATGTGTTGAGGACATTCTATAGTAAAATGTGTTTGGGGTTGTTAGTTGAAAGTTAATTGTTAATAGTTTGAGTTGATAGTTTTAGTTGATAGTGTAAACAAAAATTAAAGTTGAAAGATGTAAGCTAATGGGCGTAAGAATAATCTTGTTTTGATGGTACGAAATCTTGCCACAAAGCTGGAAATGCTGTGCAGGGTGTACTGTTTGTTTTGGTTTAAGTCTGAATGTTATTAAAAAGCAATTAACAAAGTAACTAAAGTTACCAGCAACCGAGAGTGGAAGGTGGTGACTCGTGCAAATAACGTTGATATTATGAAAGCAAAAGTAGCTAAAAATGGTGTTATTTGGTGAATAAAGGAAAATTTGGTTTTATTGTCATTTGGTGGTTTTACTTTGTCTTAAAAAACAAGAGAACAAAAACTTACACTTTTATGAGTTGCTTCTGTCGGTGATGGAAGCAAAACTAATAATGTACCTGTGCAGGCCTACATGACCGGTAGCATGACGTAGCTCAAGAGAAAGCGCGAGACTCGACGACTCTGGAGGTTCCGGCGACACACGTGTGACCGGCAATCCTGGCTGAAACTTTAGACCTAGAGTTTCTTAGCTATTGAGTCATATTAACAGCCCTCGGACATTCCCATCACAACAATTCCAAAATACTTAAGTTGGATGAGCGAAGCGAAGACTTCAACTTCACTGACCCCCCCCCCCCCCCCCCCCCCCATAGAAATAAATGAAAAATAGTTCGGGTGTTTTTTTTTTCTGTTCGCACTCTACCGGGCAAACGGCATATGCGATCTTGATAAAAATTTGAAGGGACCCTTGAAATCTCTAAACTTAGACTTGCCACGTTTTTGGGTACAACCGATCAGATATTTCTTATGATTATCGTACTTTTACGATTTTTTTCGATTTTTTATAAAATATTTTCGTGATATTTGGGTCGCGACCGGGCAAACGACTATTCCGATCTTGATGTAACATAATGGGAAAGTTTAAAATCACTGAAATTATTAGACATCTGAAGAAATATTTCTCATAGAAGTCGTACTTTTACGATTTTTTTCCCGATTTTTAATATGATATTTTCGTGATATTTGGGCCGATAATTAACCATAAAAGCTCATCCATCAACGCGAGTGGAAAAAGCTTTAGCGAAGCGGCCTCCAGTATTCCTGTACGTCTTTAGTTTAACCCTGGGTAAAAGATGTGAACACCGCTTTCATCTACATCGCCAACGACACGTCGCGATACAATCACTGCCACCTAGATATCCTAAGACATTCTGGGTGTATTGCATTGTTCCCTCAAAGTTCCTTCCCGTCTCCTTCACTCGTCTTTCAACAGCTTTTAACTAATTTCTACCATTTGCCAAGCCTTTTCTTACTACCAATTCGGCATTTCACAAAATAATCAATAATCACCTAGGTACGTTTTCGTTTTGTATTTGATGTTATGTTGTTTTATTGTGTATTTATTGTGTTTGTGTGTTCATTAATCTCTAATTTGTATTGCAATTTTGAATCATAAATTCGTAATCTCATAAATCATCATACAAATAATTATATTAACTATTGTTTTGTCGTTATTGTTGTCAACTTGTATAATGTATGTTTAGTAGAATTTGTATGTTGAACAGATTTTATACTTATATACAAAAGGTGACAACACTCAAGGGTCGTTTACTATCGGGGCACACTGGCGATCCTCGTCACTCATCTACAAATACTTATTTATTTCAACATTAATAAAAACATAAAAAAAACGATGAGACATATTAAAAACATAACGGTAAGTTTACAAGGGACGACTCTCAAAAGTTTCGATTGACCGAACGAGTGTCTACAACGTTAACATATACATGGACTTTAAAAGGAGGGAAGTCTCTCAAGTTCTGAAAAAGATCATACAAAACTTTCATTTTTATAATACGTTGTGTTGTGATTCTGAATAGTCATGCACAATGTATATGTTCCTATTAGTCTACTTAGGCCTATGTGTATTATGTTAGCGCTCTGGTTAGCTGTTGGTTGTAATTCGCATACGTGGCTGCATGCTTGGTTTTACTCAACGGAGATTGCGTTTGCGAAACATGCATACTTATAAAAGTTATATGGATTTGGTTTGGTTTTCAAATTTTTAATCTCACGGGTATGCGGCTTGACGTAAAAGCAGGAAGGTGTAACAAATGGAGCTGGAGCATTTTGAAAGTTGATTAATAGTTGGTAAACTTGGCTTAAACTTTGATCGCCAGTTACCGCTTATCTATGTTTTAAAACATTTTTAAGGATTGGGGAAACTCTAGTTTCTTTAATATTTGAGCTAAAGAGCTGAATTAATTTGTGAATAAAATAAAGCAAGGTCCCCTAGTATGCAGACATACATATATTTCTTACAACTAAAGATACTAATTCCTCAACTTTAATGACAACTCCAACTGTACAAATGTAAATAATTGGATGAGCGAAGCGAAGACTTCAATTTCACCGACCCCCCAAAAAATTTAGCTCGGTTGTTTTTTTTTTTGTTTGTTTGTTTGTTTGTTTTTCCGTCTGTTTGTTCGCTCTCTACCGGGCAAACGGCATATGCGATCTTGATGAAAATTTGACACGACCTTCGTTTTCTCTGAACTTAGACTTGCCACGTTTTTGGGTAAAATCAAAGAAATATTTCTCATGAATATCGTACTTTTACGATTTTTTTCGATTTTTAGTGCGATATTTTCGTGACATTTGGGCCGATTCTGACCAAACGGGTGGGGCTACAACGTTCATATTATACATGGACATTAAGGTTATGGTGATGTAGTACCTTTTGAAAGAAAATGTTGAATGTGAAATGCCAGAATCCAAAGAAATATAGCTTTTAATGTAAGATTTTTACGTTAAATAATAACAAATTAACAAGAAACAATAGAAACTTGACAACAACCACCTACAATGCGTCGGCAGAAAAACAAAGCACTTGCAAAAGTAAAGATATCCCACGCAAACTAAAAACTTTAAAAAAGCTCATCCATCAACGCGGCGGGACTTTAGCGTTTTCCTAGTTGACAAAACATTTTTATAAAATCTTTAAAATTGAATGATTAACTGTAACCGATACTTGGGTCCCTTAATAGGATTATAAACTACATTTTAAAATAGAAAATTTTCATTTATGTTTATTGGTTCTCATGGAAACATTACCGAAGTAATGCATTGCTAAATCAACAATGAATAGTTAATATTAATGCCAATATTAATCTTAAGTTAAGTTTGATATGTTTTTACCTCTTCATAATCATACACAAAAAAATCAGCTAATTATAATAAAAACTTTAGAAGTTAAGAGTTTCAGAGACCTCCATCCCCTTAAAGGGGCTATTACCCTAAAAAAATATTTTTCACCACATAATTTGGATGAGCGAAGCGAAGATTCCATTTCACTACACTGGAGAGAAAAAATCCGGATTCTTTTTGTACTTTTGGCTGTTTGTTAACACGATTCCGGCTAAACCGATACTCCAATTAAGATAAAAATTTTCTCGAGACCTTTGAAATCTCTGAACTTAGAACTGCCGCGTTTTTGAGCGCAATCGAAAAATTATTTCTCATGAAAATCGCAATTTTACAATTTTTTTCGATTTAAAAAAAAATCGACTTATAACACCTACATGCTTTATCCGATTTTTATGATTTTTTCACCGAACCATAATTTTATGAATTAAAATATTCGTGTGAAATTTGAGCGCAATCGAAAAATTATTTCTTATGAAAATCGAAATTTTACGTTTTTTTTTCTTTTTTAAAACAATTCTTTGACTTATAACACCTGCATGCTTTATCCGATTGAAATGATTTTTTCACAGATCCTTAATTTTATGAACTAGGAAAACGCTAAAGTCCCGTCGCGTTGATGGATGAGCTTTTTTGTAAGTTTTTAGTTTGCGTGGGATCTCTTTACTTATCAAGTGCTTTTTGAACGCATTGTAGGTGATTGTTGTCAAGTTTCTATTGTTACTTGTTAATTGTTATTAAATACCTCAAAAAACTTAATTTAAAACCTTTATTTATTTGGTTTCTGGATAATGTTTTCAACTTTTTCTTTCAAAAAGCAATACATCACTATAACCTTAATGTCCATGTGAAATATGAACGTTCTAGCCCCACCCGTTTGGTCAGAATCGACCCAAATGTCACGAAAATATCGCACTAAAAATCGAAAAAAATCGTAAAAGTACGATATTCATGAGAAATATTTCTTCGATTGTACCCAAAAACGTGGCAAGTCTAAGTTCAGAGATTTCGAAGGTCCCCTCAAAATTTCATCAAGATCGCATATGCCGTTTGCCCGGAATCGAGCGAACAAACAGACAAAAAAAAAACAAAAAAAACATAAAAACATTGGAGCTAAATTTTTTGAGGGGTCAGTGAAATTGAAGTTTTCGCTTCGCTCGCTACGCTCATCCAATTAATATATTCGTGTGAAATTTGAGCGCAATCGAATAATTATTTCTTATGAAAATCACAATTTTACGATTTTTTTCTTTTTTTAAATTACTATTAATTACAAAAATTAAAAATTAAAGTTTATTTCTTATTTAATTTAAATTAATTTGAAAAAATCTTCAACTTAGCAATGATTTTTTCACAGAACAACAGAAAATCCGCATAACACATGGCAGCTCAATGCACCAAATACGCTCATCCAACAACGCGCCTGAAAAAGCGTTTGCGAAGCTTCCTAGTCTATACCATAATACTACACTAAAATGAGCGTTTAAATAATTATATCTTGTAACTGTGATTGTACACAATATTTTCAAATTTTTTAATCCAGAAATTTGCGAAAATTTGCGATTTGTGAATTTTCTTAAATCGGCTTTAATCTGATTCTTTTTTGTTCCACATAGATACTATGAATAAACCTTTATTACATCGTGTCTTAAAACTGCACAAATTTTACACTCAAACAAGCAAAAATATGCATTCCAAAATCACACCCCTTCTTGGTTATTAGCATATTTTGACCGACACACTTGCCCAAATTACAAAACAAAATATCGAGGATTTACAGAAAAATCTGTCAAGTACGTCAATGATTTCCAATATTATTTTGATCAAAATCCTCCAAGGTCACGGGGCATAAAGATCGTCTCTATCTTATTTCTTATGGAAGATTTTTTTTGCCGATGGGACGGACCTAGCTAGCTCGAAAAATACTAAGTTTGACATTTTTGGAGGGGTCATGGTGGACCGGACCGAATAATTTTTCTGTTTATTTCTAAATTCATAACAAGTTAGCCCGAATGAAATTTATTTTTTTGAGTTTAGCGGGTGAATACCCCTGTAAGGCTGTAGTGATTTAGAGCCTTTTGAAAGAAAAATTTGAAAAATATTAATTGGAGGGCTTCCAAATCATGATTTTCATGTAAGCCTTGTAGGCTATAGGTTTCATATAGAAACTTAATGATCTGCAAAGTGTATAAAAACTTGGGATGGTTTTGCGTTATTTTACATTATTTTATTGTCACAGGTAGTTTAAAGTTAGGGTGTTGTAGCTCACTGGAGCATTGTACACTCTGATTCTACGTACATAGCTGGACCCGAGATCACATCCTGTTTCCGGCAAAGGTTTATAAACTTCTGAAATAATATACATTCCAGCATTATAATATTTAATATAAATAAATAAATCCGTATTTAGAGTCTACCCACTCAGTCACACAACTGATTTTCAGTGGGGGACAGTAAACCAAAGCGACCAAGTCAACGCTGTAGGTCCCGACGGAATCGACGAGTGAGCCAAAACCAACCAAAGATCGATATTTTTAATAGGAAATAAAGCAATATGGACAGTGCGAACACCCGCGGATCAACGCCAGAATGCCAGAATCAACAAGGCCGATTCAGAACAACTTTAAATTTATTATGTGCCTCGTTGATAGGACGGCTCCAAAGTCACCGTTTACTAATTTCTGGGAAAAGAACTGATGGACTTAAGTCCAAATCAGAAGACAAAAAACTTCTGAGTTTAGCGGGAATCGAACCCTGAACTTTCTGCATTGGAATCAGGTAGCTCCTAACCACAAGACCAACGAGCCACACGTAAATAATATATTGTGGTTTAGATTAACGTTGACTATGGACAATGGTAGTCACCTTTTGTGTCATTTTGTGGTTTTGAGCACACGACTGCAGTTCTGTCTCGAGGTCTTCCCACAGCCTCCCATTCTTTACCTCAAATGTTTGTCTTGGGATTCTGTTCTTCTCATTGTGTCATAATAATTATTATAATCTATCCTTGCGCCCTACAGACACCCACCTTCCTCATGTTATTCGACCTATCAATGTCACACCTTATAGAGAGTGTCCGCCACTGCATTTGCAAATTCCTTAGCCAAGAATATATGAAAAATCTTGTGGCGTGATGAGAACCCGAGACCTTCTGCATTGGAAGCTAGGACAGCAACCACTGGACCAGCGGTTAGAAAGAATGGTTAAAGAGCTTTGAGTTTCTAGCTCCTCATGCAGCCTTGGTTTCTTATTATCCTGGCCCCTAACGCAAGTCGCTATCAGAGCACATTTCAAGATTTTAAATAATTGTTGTATCTTCTTCATCATTCTCTTGTCGGGAAACCATATCTATCCCTTTCTTTCTGTTTCCCCCCTTCTACAGTAATGACGTTGCACTACACTGTTATAGCAATGAACGAGATGTGTGAATGATTGTGTATTTTAATCATCTAAATATGTTTAGTAGAACTAGGAAGCTTCGCAAACGCTTTTTCAGGCGCGTTGTTGGATGAGCGTAACTTTTTTAAACGAAAAAAGTGTTAAATTGCGATTTTATGAAAAATAATTTTTCGATTACTCTCAAATTTCCCACGAATATATAAATTCATAAAATTAAGGTTCTGTGAAAAAATCATTACAATCAGATAAAGCATGTAGGTTTTATAAGTCAAAGAAATTTAAAAGATCGGAAAAAATCTTAAAATTGCGATTATCATAAAAAAAAATTTTTTGATTGCGGTCAAATTTCACACGAATATATCGATTCATAAAATTAAGGTTTAGTGAAAAAATCATTACAATCGGATAAAGCATGTAGGTGTTATAAGTCGAAGAAATTTAAAAATTTAAAAAAATTGTTAAATTGCGATTTTCGTGAGAAATATTTTTTATTACACTCAACTTACACACGAATAAAAATTAATAAAATAAAGGTTCTGTGAAAAAATCATTACAATCGGATAAAGAATGTAGGTGTTATAAGTCCAAGATTTTTTTTTAAATCGAAAAAAATCGTAAAATTGCGATTTTCATAAGAAATCATTTTTCGATTGCGCTCAAAAACGTGGCAGTTCTAAGTTCAGAGATTTCGAAGGTCTCCAGAAAATTTAATCGCAATTGGAGTATCGGTTTAGCCGGAATCGTGTGGACAAACACACAAAAATACAGGAAAAAAGAAAAAAAAAAGAAAAAAAAACAATCCGTTTTTTTTCTTCAGTGTAGTAGAATGGAATCTTCGCTTCGCTCGCTACGCTCATTCATTTATTCGCGGACTTAATAAATTTAATTATGTATGTAGCTGCACTGAAATCAGGTTGGATGGAAGATAAGGCTTCACTAAGTGTTTATTGGAAGTCACATAACACTGACAACTGAAGTTTAAAAAGACTTTCGAATAAAAGTCTAAATATCACAAATACAATTGATAAAGAGCAGTGTTGTGTCCAATAAACACTTATTTAAAGAATAATTACCTGTTACTAGTTTCTTTTATCTAATTAGTCCCTCCTTGTGACCTAATTATCTCGTCCAGCTTAGTTTCACTGACACCCACCTGCCTGCCTCACTGCAGATGAATCTCATCCCAGCAGCCTGTATCTATCCAGCACATCCGGACTACCGCCAATATTAAAACCACGCCAAATAACCTTATTTAAGTAATAACTCACATAACGCTACACAAAAACGAAAAAAAATTAATACTAGGTCCCTTATGGTTTACTTAGAACTATATCTGGCATCAAACCATTTTCAAATATTTTAACCAGTAATGATTTTATTCAAGGATTAAATTTAATTCATGTATACCATAATTAAAAACGCTACTGATTACAATATTTGAATAATTTTTCATGCAGGGTGTAGTTCTAACGAAACAACGTGAGACTTACTAGCATTTTTTAAATTTTACTTACGGTTTGAGAGATATTACTAAAATAAGGTTATTTCGCGTGGTTTTTATATTGGTGGTGATCCTTGTCCGTATTCCTCGACCCTGATCGAAGTCTCTGATATATCACAGCCTCCGCACGGGCGCACAAGAGAGGGTGGACCGGTGAATACTGCAGTGATTTGTACAATGAACAGCATCATCAGATATGGTTGCGTACTTCATTACATACAGGATATTTATGAATCACAGAGAACTAGCATCATTTCTTTCCAGCTCATTACTCGGGTGCACCTTGCAATGACAACGACATCGATGATTTAACAGAGATTATGTTCATTATATTATTAAATTGGTTGGTTGGATCATATTTATGCACTTTGGCTAATCGAGACGATATATTATTAAAGAATTAGTCCCAATTGAACGTGAGTTTACTTGATAAGGACTATAGGTACCGATGATTTAACAGAGATTATATGTTCATTATATTATTAAAGAATTAGTCCCAATTAGACGTGAGTTCACATGATAAGTACTATAGGTACTGATGATTTAGTAGAGATAATGTCCATTATATTATCAAATAATTAGTCACAATTCAACATTTGTTAAGATGATAAGTGCTCTGTGCTAGAATATTTGTTCCGCTGTGATAATTAAATATATTAGTCACGCCTAACGACTGCGCATAAAGCTGTCGTAGAACATTCATTTGACATCCGCATTTATGTTGAATCCCCGTTAGGGGGAAGTGCATAACAATATCCGGTGCAATTACTAGTGCAATCTAGGTGCAAGTTGCACGTGCTAGAGGTTGCGTAAGCCATGCAGCCAGGGAGAAGTGTCGTCACTTGCAAGTCACTAGGGGCCTTCTGGCAACACTATTATTTATAACTTATTTTCCCTTGCAACTTGGTTTTGTGAAATGTGTTGTAAATTGTTTGAATTGATTGAATGAACAATGTGTAAATAAAATTCAATATTTTCTCTCGTTGAACTAAAACAAAAAAGTTTAATTTTAATATCATAGAAACACAATTTCATCTACGTTGAAAATGCGCTTGGTATAGTTGCAGCTAGGAATTATTTTAAGGTGCAACATTTAACGTGTGCCCGAACGTTTTTTTTAATGGTTTTGATTCAATAACGCCAGATGTAAATTTCCATTCACTCACTATATTTTTACTTTGTTGGTTATTTTAGAAAATCGAAAAACAGGGTGGAACAGCCTAAATTAAAGTTGTTGAAGTGAGTATTTTAAGGAGCGAAGTTTCCATTAGCATCACATTTCTGTCCGTTCGTCTGTCTGTGAATTGTCACGTGTCACGATAAAAACCGAACATGACGGTCCGATTGACGTGCAGTACTTTCAACCAGGGTGAGGATGCACCCTGGAGTCAAGTGATTGTGGATAGCTACCCAGAAATATGGAAAACTCATGACACGGCACCTCCACCATTTCAATATCGAATTGTATGCCAATGAACAAATAAAAGAAAACTTCCTTGGAGGTGAATGACAGACTTCGCTCGTTCGTCGAGTCTTTCTCTGCGTTGCATGGTAGCAGGACAATCAAGAGAATATCTGCCCGGCAGAACATAGAACGCCAGGGCCAATAATTTCCACCTTTCGGCCAGGAAATGACTGATTTCATTCCATTTCCGAAATTAAATTGGCAAAAGCAATCAATTGCCTTGCGCTGTTGCAATTAACAGTTCACCGAAGCCGACGCTGCAGGTCCATCCACCGATGAAAAATCTTTGATGACAACTGATTTTGTTTTAGGAGTGGGAAATGGGAATAGCCAAATAGCAATCAGAAACCATGCGGTGTCTAGCACACGAGAAGTGACCAGTCAGCAACTTTCACCGCTGGTAATATATAACTACCTATCTAAGTTTACATCGAACAACAATACTTTAAATTCTCAATACAGCTCCCTCACTCTAGGCCTATCATATACCAGATATGAGCATAAGCTGCCTAAATACATGTTATTACAAAGAAGTGTACTATGAGTTATCTACGAAATAGTCTTTTGTCTTTGGTGCTATTTGATTTTTATGTTTTCCCCAGTGTTTTTGCTGTTTTGTGGGAGCCAGAGTCAGTGGTTTTCTTTTACCACCCCCCCCCCCCCCTCCATTGCTGTCTGCACTGTCTTCCCCAACCAACATCATTTCACATATTTCTTTACTGTTTTATGTGAAAGTTAGAAATATCTTGTAAAGTTACTTGTATTACTCAGGAATTTCTATCTCTATTTACATTTTGTTGTTTGTACAAATATTTAAACAATATGCTCAATAAAGTATTATTTAATTCCTAACTAATTAACTAACTAACTAACTAACTAACTAACTAACTAACTAACTAACTTACTTACTAACTAACTAACTAACTAACTAACTAACTAACTAACTTACTTACTAACTAACTAAAAAATTAACTAACTAACTAACTTACTAACTGAGACGATGGTTAAGAATAAAAATGAGAATTCTCGCTCTCAATCACCTACACACACGTTGTTAAAACTTATTTCAAGATTGAAAATATCTGCTTACCTTCCTCTTGCCATAAATGGAAAAAGTTTGGAAAGTGCATTCCAACAAAAAACTAAGGAGTAAGAAAATTGAAATGGACATTTCAAGTAATTGTAAACACACATAACAAAAACTTGTAGAAATACAGCCAAACCTTACACACTCAAAAGGAATGAGATCTAAAATAAGGGCCAAGCTCATCTACCCTTCCACATTTGCGCATTCTTAATTCATAAACGTACAGTGTCCCATAACAGCATCCTCGAAAACTTGGCAAAATAGAATTTGCGATTATTAATTTAAACGTAATAGTTTATCCAAGTTCTTTTTTTCTAATTAATTTAAACGTAAACATGCAAATTCTATTTTGCCAAGCTTTTCGAGGATGCTGTTATGGGACACTGTACGTTTATGAATTAAGAATGCGCAAATGTGGAAGGGTAGATGAGCTTGGCCCTTATTTTAGATCTCATTCCTTTTGAGTGTGTAAGGTTTGGCTGTATTTCTACAAGTTTTTGTTATGTGTGTGATCTCATTACTTTTTCAAGTTCCATTACAAAATTATTTGTTAAAATATAATATTTTTATCAAAGTTGATTTAATTTTTATGGTGTTAGAAGTAACAATATAGGATGTAAAATATCTAGACCCGGATTCATGTACATCCTGGGTATAGGTGGTATAACCATGGTATAACGACGATATAAGGACTGGTTAAGTCTAGGCAACTCACATCCAATTAAAACTTTCCCATGTAACAACAAACGCACAACTAATGTTATTTTACACCTATTTCACTGCATCCACAGTCATGTAAATCATCAGATAATCAAAAGAATATTGAAAATTTTCACCATCTTTTGTTTTACATTTCCATTAAAAGTGACAGGAGATTGCGTTAGTTTATTAAAAGAAAAGAAAAGGCTTATTATTGCCGTAAATTTTGGAATAGCCTAGGACTATCATACCATTGTTTATCTGCATTAGGCTTTTAGTAATCAAAACTAGTTATTTGTGCGGGAAGTGTGTCAGAAGGTTGTGCTGGCCTAGGGTTGGCTAAGAAAGGCCTAGGGCTTGTCAAACATGTAGTGTAAGTATTTATTTATCTAGTCCTATAGCCTAATGGAACTTAAGACCTACACTGTTGTATTATAAATAATTTTCTACATCTGGGCCTAGGCCAGGGACGGTTTCTGATTTGTTTTATGAGAGTATAATGACACCTTTTCTCGTTCCACACAAAGAAGACAAATTTAAAATGTCCGCTATTTGTTTACGTATCGCACTTTCCCGCCTAACTCTGCTTGTACCGTCAACAAGTGTCAAGTAACTATAGTTACGTGTTGATTGTATGTCTAGTGTATAAGGCTTATTTTAAAACCTTTATTTGGAAGCCTTCCAGCAAACTTTTTCAACTTTTTTTTTCAAAAGAGACTATATTACTATAACCTTAATGTCCATGTAAAATATGAACATTGTAGCCCCACCCGTCTGGTCAGAATCGCGGGCCGATTGAAACTGACGAATTAGATGTTAGCAGTAGCAGTAGCAGTAGCAGTAGCAGTAGCAGTAGCAGTAGCAGTAGCTAACATCCTTAAAGTGATTTTGAGCATGTTTCAAGTCATTTTTTCACCAAGAAGGAATAATCGTACCCCAATAAAATTTGGCATGTGTTGTCAGGTACCTAAATCCCCTCGATTGTGATAGTTTTCAAGTTCACATCACGTTACATGACGGCTGGGTAACACCTCGAAATCACCCCAACTCTGCTTGGTGTATAAGGTGCTCGAGTGTGTAGCGCACCGCGGCTTGGCTGCGGCGCCCTAACGGGCACCTAGATTATCCCGCAGCTCAGTACACCCTTCCAAAATGTGTTCAGTGATCCTTATGGAACCGTGTTAGCAAATGGAGCGTAAAACCAATCATCAAGCATGCATGTTAATTAATTAACACCTAAACGTAACTGCATTATCCCGGGCCCTGGTATGTGACATGAGGATGGGCATTGATTGGAGGGGCAGTCACCCTGTGGGCCTGACCCCCCCCCCCCCCCCCCCCCACAGCGCAATAGTGGTGCAGATTGCCGTTTGGAGGGCGCGAGTACACTAAGACACAACATTATTATTCACCTACAGCTGTTCGCTCGGCCCAGAAGCATCAGAAGTATACAACTTTTCAAACTTGTCAATAAAGCATACATGGACAGCCCTTCAGTCGTAGATTTCCAACATTTTGACTCGATCAGCCACAAAAAATTCACGTATGTAGTCAATTTTGTACTTTTAAACAATTTGAAAAAATTTGAAAATCGTTTTTTTTAAAACTTGTTTAAAAACCAATTTTAGAAAAGTGTAACTTTAGAGCCCTCTATTTCCACTTTCATGTCAACTATTCAAAATTTCAAACACTTGTGTGTCAGTGTGTCAGTGTGTCAGTCGGCCAAAAGATCAGGAATGTGGCTAAAACGCAAACTTAGAAAATTTCGTTCGAAAATTTCAAGTCATTCATATATTTTCGTACAACAGCCATCTTGACGTAAGATAAATTAAATAAGGTAAAATCGCCAGTGTGTAAAGTGAACAGCCAATCAAAATTTATCCATTTGTAAATTAACAACAAAAGAACGCACGTTTAGATGTCAATAGTTTGTTGAAACTTGAAAGGTACAATGATTTATTTAAACAGAGTGTACCGAAAGTTGTGTTGAAATTGTGAATCTGAGGTCCTCTTGCTAAACTACCATATTATGAGGATGACGATATGCTGAACGCCAAATTAAATAGGAGTGTGGAATACAGAGTGTACTTAAAATAGAAATGTGACGGGATTATTGATTTTCAAGCTACACCCTTATTAAATCAAAGTTCCTAGGCTTATTTTTCACCAAAATTATATCTTATTCCATTAAGCAAAAATCCAACCTAAAAGTGCAATTTTCATAATAGGGAATATGCATCAAGTCCAAATATTGACGTGGGTATAAAAAATGGATATAGAATTAAAATGCCATTACTGCAATTAAAAGCAATTTAAAGTAAAATGTTTTAAATTCTATTGAGGCTCTAAGTTTGTAGTATTTTATTTTCCGGCGCAAACAGCACGAGACGTCAAGATCAAGGTCTAGAGCACGCTAGAGCATTGTTGACCAATAAGCAAATTTGTTTAATGTCTATGGATCAATGAATAAACTACCGCCTTCTAGATTACACTGTCAATATCACTGTTGGACATTACCTCATTGGCCATTTTTAACAGTACCATATAGCTACGTAGAGGTTTGTTTTTCCCGCCATTATTATTGGTGCAACTTTCAGTTTACTTTTATAAAAAAAAATCTTATCTAAATAATAAAAAATATGATTAACGTATTCAGAATGAAGTCCTTAATGTTGTGGAGTGATACAAAAGTTAAAGGGGCTATTAACTCAAAAAATTATTTTTTACCACTTGATCTATAGCACAACACTACAATAAAATGACAGTTTAAAAATTATCTTGTTACTGTGATTTAACACGAATTTTTCAATTTATTTTATCCAGAAATTTGGGAAAATTGGTGTTTTGGGAAATTTCTTAAATCGGCTTTAACCTGTTTCATTTTTGGTCCAGATAGATAAAAGAGCATAGTAACAATCTAAAATGTCCCTTTATAACATCGTGTCTTGAAACTGTGCCCAACTATACCCTCAAACACCCAAAAATATGTATTCCAAAATCACACTCCATCTTGGTAATCAGCATATTTTGACCGAACTACTTGCCAAAATTACAAAACAATAGCCTATATAGAGAATTTACAGAAATGGCTGTAGAGTACGTCAATAATGGCTATTTTTTTTTTGATCAAAATCCTCCAAGGTCACGGGGCATAAAGATCGTCCCCATGTTATTTCTTATGGGAGGTTTTTGCCGATGGGACCTAGCTCGAAAAATGTAATGTTTGACAATTTTTTGGGAGGTCATGGTGGCCCCAATAATTTTTTCTGTTAGTTGCTAAATTCATTACTAGCCTTAGTGAAATAAATTTTTTGGTTTTTAGCTATTAAATACCCCTTTAGTTAAAGGTATATTCCCTATTGACCAGATTTATGCCAAACAAACGAATGGTTAAAGCCGCCATGTTTAGCTTATTTGAATGGTGATTGGTCAATTTCTAAGTTGATCTTGTGAAACTTAGTTTTATTAAGAGTTTTACTTCAGAAGATGCGAAGGAATACACAGAAATAAGGCATACTTCACGTTTTAACCCTCTTGCTACTGGCGTCCTCTATAGTGGACATCAACTTCCAAAATTTATATCCGGGTAAAAGAAGTTTTTTTCATTTTGACCGCCTTTTTGAAAAAAAAAAATCCGAGCACTAAAAAAGAATACTGTTTTTTCCCAACCTGATTGGACAAAAAGTGCCTTTTATAGAGAAAATCCAAAATACACATCTGCAAAAAAGGCTAAAAATGGGAGAATTTTGGTTTTTCCCGGAAAAGTAATATATTTCTAGTATTGCTACCATTTGAGATACAAAAAATGTAAGATATGCAAAAAAAATCAGAAAAAAATCTTGTTTTAGGAATGTATATTCCATGTTCCATTCAAATTTACATATTTACTTAAAATGAAGCTTTAATTCAAAATCCAAAATTTCCCAAAATTCCTTAAAAAACGGGGGAAATTTTTTTAAAAAACACCAAAAATCATTTTAAAAAATAAGTATTTTGAATTAATTGGTTAAAATAACCTAATTTTGAAAAATTAAATCTGGTAGTGAAAGGGCTAAGTTCCCTTCCTTGTGAATGAGCCTGTAACAGCTACGAACTTGAAGCCACGTGTGGAAGTTTCCGCCTGATGAATTTATTCACAGTACGTCTATGTAATAAACACTCACAGCTCGTAGGGTTCGATATTTACATTTGTTTTTGAAGGTAGAGGAAAGAACCAACAGCAATGATGACAACGCGCGTGGCAATCAAGTGGTATAACTCGAGTCTTGTCTGACAAGTCAACCAGAAGAGGGTGGACAGTGGAAAGCGTCTCGATGTGCATGGATAGGTCGGGGGGGGAGGGGGGCTGATTGGTCGCGCGTGCAGGAGCGGCAGCGTTGCTTGAATTATGAAATGTAAGCGCTATTACAACAGTTAGAAATGTAAATGACGCAGGGAAGGTTACTATGCAGTTAGACGCCAATATACAACCTTCACATATTAGATGTGATTGTTGAAGCTTTAGGCCCGTATTCATTGTCGTCTCTATGGGTTCCCCTTAGCTAGGGGACCCCTTGTACTGTCAACTCGAGTTTGTTTACTCGCCTTAGGTAGCATGGACTTTCCGCCTGCTGAATGCTTCACTCATTGTTATTTTAATGATTTTGAAGGCGGTGATTAGAATAATTTAGCAGTCATAAGTTTCACTTTTCATTGACAATTTCATTGTTTTTCTTTTATCACGAAAGCTAGGCATAGCATTGAATGTTTAGCCCTTATTTAATCAATGCGTCTACCCTAAGCCGAGGCCTATGTTAAAGGCATTTATTCATAATTAATAAACAAAATAGATTATTGTTGTTCGTTGCCTAGTTGCCTAGGTGCTAGGTCTAAACATAACCTAACATTTTACTGGGAATTGGGCTGTTTTCATAATAATAGTATGATATAGATTGGCCTAGGTATTTGTACAAAATAATTATTGAATATACCAATACCATACAAAAATTCAATAAATAACGCGGGAATATATGAAATCAGTATCTATTTGCAAAATAATCGTGCTTGGGCCTACCAAGCTCCAACTACAATGTAAAATGGCTGCCATGACTTACTTGTCGCCAAAATGAAGTCCTAAAACTGGAAAAATTACTCGATTTCGATTGGTCACTTCCACCATAATAATTACATTTACTGCATTGAAAAGTTAATGAGCATTTACTGTATTGTATTTTAATTGAAATAAATGCATCCTGGAAGCTCACATACATTTTAATTACATAAAAAGGTTATAAATTCAAACCCAATGCGCAGGAGAACGGCAACCCTCCCTTTGGGTGCCCTTTGGGAGTCCTTCGGGAGGCTCGAATCGTATGTGAGGTACAAGCCTCCCCTAGGGGTTCCCTTCAGTGAGGGCATTTAGCTCAAAATCTTGGTAGAATAGTGAAAAATGTTTTAATAACTTCTTCATTTCGTGGACATATAGGAAACTTTCCGCTCTTTCATTAAAATACCATTCTCAAAATGTCTGTCTGTAACTTTGGGCCCCAGGTCTGTCCAAAGATGGGGAAAATAAATATTTTTTGGATTAGTGAAAACACTGTGCGAAATATGCCATGTTAACCAAATTTTCAGTATTTATCGGTAAACTGGTTTATGCCGAATCACCGGTATAAACCGGTTAACTAAATAATCTCTATATAGCCTATTAACCTGGTTTAAACCGAATTAATACCGTTCTACCGGTATAACGGTATTGACCGTATAATCGGTATTTACCGGTGTACCGGTATAGACCGAGAAACCGGTAGAACGGTATTAACCGGAATAAACCAAGTAAGCGGGGTATAAAGAGATGTGCAAAAATGGTGAGAACGAAATTCGCGATTTTTTTTAGTTGCAATAATCCCTTCAAATTCAGTTTGCACACACACAAAAAACACATTGTTCTAAATTATCAGTAGGTATCACAAATGCCAGATTAATTTGAAAGAAAAACAAGCACACGAGAGTGAGAATCAGTTGTAATTTTAAGCACAATTTCAGCCTTCAGTTTTCAAAGTTTATGACACTTTTTACCACCTGATTGATTTCGGCTACCCGGCACCTCCACCAAAATTACGAAATTATGCATTTGTTGTGTAATGTCAATATTTTATATGAAGTATTTTGAGCATACTCGAGGATAAACGATTATTACGATCTTACAATCGCGTTTTATGACCCGGCACCTCCACCATATGTACCAGCCAAGTTTAATTTAATTTCGACTACCTACCCGGCACCTCCACCAAAACTTTGGAAAAAAAACGGAAATTTCGAGACCTAATTCGCGTTTATAGACATGGTTGCTAATTTCGCCACTAATTTCACGGTATCAACTAAAGGTTCTATTGAGTAAATTGTAAATGGTGTTAAGTTTTAGTATGAAAATTTACAATGTTGTCACTAACGATCGAATTAGTAGATAGACCCCAAAGTAGGCCTACACTGCAGGTGGAAAATAAAGCAACACCAAGTCATATATGACTGAGGAACCCCGAGCGCTGTAACTTATTGCTCCGAAGGCTGGTGCTCTCAGCTCTAGAATGGGGTGAGAGAGCGGCGAATGTTTTCGACGGAAGGCTTGGAAAGTGGGGTGCATTGATTTGATTGAGTTAGTCGAAGTATTAATAGAACGTACTCAAACAAAGGGCGGCCGCATACATCACTAAACACAAGAGGACCGCATTCTATACACAATTTACTCTCGCACTCGCTAGGGCAACCGTTAGCGTGTACTAGACGTGTGTGTCCTCTCGAATACAAAACTCAACTTACAACTTGCAATTCTCTTTTTGAAACAGCATATGCGTATTATAGGCCTTACTATTTAAAAACGTATTTTTCAACTTTTTAATTTTTATTTGTTTATTTATTCTTTCGTTCGTTTGTTCTTTCGTTCGTTCGTTCGTTCGTTCATTCGTTCATTCGTTCATTCGTTCATTCTCTTATTTCTTTATTTAACGCCTATCCTATTCAGTTATAATACTGATTTACAAAGGAGGACAACTTAGTTAATCTGATTACATCAATGTTGACATTTATTAATAATCTGTAGATAAGTAAAGTTTAAAATAGTAATATTACAACAAAAATATGATAAGACAATAATTTTGGTAACAAAATAATTCAAAATGGATATTAAATGAAATTAATTAACGAACCAATTAAAAAAGGGGAAAATGAAGAAAAGAAAAGAAAGAAAAAAAGATAAATAATGAAGAAAGAAAAAAAGACAAAACGAAAAACAAAACGAAACAAAGGGAAAAATTATTGTTTAAACGATCCCACACAAACGAATATGAGATTTGCCAAAACTCAAGAACGTCAAATCAGGAAGTAATCAAACTTTCGAAGAAGAAACGACCAAACGCGAATCTTCTTTTTTATGTTCAAATTTCAATTTAGTACCAATAACGAAAATAAATAACAATTTAGCATCAACTAGATAGGGTTGATACAAGACATGCATATAGCACAGAACTGACAATTAGACAAAACATGAAGTAAACATTTTATTTTTAAATGAAACTATAACGAAACATGGAAAATATATCTATTTTCCCTATTTTCCTACCCGAGGTAAAAATGGGTAATTTTTACTATACTATATGACGTAATTTGACATGGATTATTATATTTTGTCAAAATGATTGTGTCATAAACGTAACCAACATAAAGAAATCATTTAAGAAAATGCTGTTCAGATGTGTAAAAAATAGGCATAAATGTTTTTTTTTAATCAAATCGATTTATTGTCACACAACAAGAAATAATGTTCTATGTTATCTATTTGAAATACATACAGCCCATTATGCGGGCATATCGGTGGCATAATCAACGTCAATTAAACCAAAACCAAACAAAAACAACCATAGTGGAATGAAACATTATAAAGACTCGTTATGAAATCACAAACATTAAGAAACAAGTCAATGCAGATTAACCATACACAAAAATAAAAGAAAACACCCTACATTTAATCATATTGCATCAGTGCTTTTAGGATGAGCGAAGCGAAGACTTCAATTTCACTGACCCCCCAAAAAATTTAGCTCGGTTGTTTTTTTGTTTGTTTTTTTGTTTGTTTTTTTTTTGTCTGTTTGTTCGCACGATTCCGGGCAAACGGCATATGCGATCTTGATGAAAATTGAAGGGGACCTTCGAAATCTCTGAACTTAGACGTGCCACGTTTTAGGGTACAATCGAAGAAATATTTCTCATGAATATCGCACTTTTACGATTTTTTTCGATTTTAAGTGCGATATTTTCGAGACATTTGGGCCGATTCTGACCAAACGGGTAAGGCTACAACGTTAATATTTCACATGGACAATCAGGTAAAGGTGATGTATTGCTTTCTGAAAGAAAAAGTTGAAAAAGTTAGCCAGAATCTATAGAAATAAAGCTTTTAATATAAGTTTTTTGACTTTTTGTGCGATATTTTCGTGCCATTTGGGTCAATTCTGACCAAACGGGTGAGGCTACAACGTTCATATTTTACATGGACATTAAGGTAATGGTGATGTATTGCTTTCTGAAAGAAAAAGTTGGAAAAGTTAGTCAGAATCTATAGAAATAAAGCTTTTAATATAAGTTTTTTGACTTTTAGTGCGATATTTTCGTGCCATTTGGGCCAATTCTGACCAAACGGGTGGGCCTTCAACGTTCATATTATACATAGACATTAAGGTTATGGTGATGTAGTACCTTTTAAAAGAAAAAGTTGAAAAAGTTAGCCAGAATCCATAGAAATAAAGCTTTTAATATAAGTTTTTACGGTAAATAATACCAATTGACAGGTAACAAAAGAAATTTGACAACAATCACTTACAATGCGTAGGTAGCAAAACAAAGCACTTGCAAAAGTAAAGATATCCCACGCAAACTAAAAACTTTAAAAAGCTCATCCATCAACGCGGCGGGACTTTAGCGTTTTCCTAGTATTAAGTAACAATAAAATAGCAGATGTGATGATAGCTGATGCAGATGCAGATGTGTAGCAGAAATATGTCAGAAAATGATACAGACGAATCTACTAAAAGTAACAGTGTATATCATCAAGTATTATCATATTGTCCTACATTTCAATGATTGAAGGAAAATGGTCCAAGAAATAGTCCTATGAAAGAGAAAGAAGATTGCTAAACCATGAACACGAAACAAGGTAAGAGCAAAACAGATCTACCATATTGATACAGGTTGGTCAGCCGAAGCTTTTAATGTGAACAGTTATGCAGATACCGCTCCCCACAGAAGTACAACTGAAGCTTGAACGTGGGTAGAGGTATCTTGTATCGAGTCTTAATCGTTATATTGATAATACTACTTAACTATAAAACAGAATTAGAATGATATGAAACAATTTTAGTGGGTATAAAAGAATATATCATGTGGAGCTAATCTTCTAATATTCTACTCTATTTTGATAAATGAATATGCTTATTTAGCTTGTAACATTACATTACACAAAGTAAGAAACATAAATGTATTATTTAAGTAAAAATGGTGTTAGATATTTAGATGAGCGTAGCGAGCGAAGCGAAGATTCCATTTCACTACAATGAGAGAAAAAAATCCGGAATGATTTTTTTCTTTTTTTTCTTTCTTTTTTTTTTTGTATTTTTGTGTGTCTGTTAACACGATTCCGGCTAAACCGATACTCCGATTGTGATAAAATTTTATGGAAGCCTTTGAAATCTCTGAACTTAGAATTGCTACGTTTTTTAGCGTAATCAAAAATTTTTTCTCATAAAAAACGCAATTTTACGATTTTTTCGAATTTTAAAAAAATTCTTCTATTTATAACTCCTACATTCTTTATCCGATTGTAATGATTTTTTCACAGAACCTTAATTTTATGAATTAAGATATTCGTGTGAAATTTGAGCGTAATCGAAAAATTATTTCTTATTAAAATCGAAATTTAACGGATTTTTTTCTTTTTTAAAACAATTCTTTGACTTATAACACCTACATGCTTTATCCTATTGTAATGATTTTTGTACAGAACCTTAACTTTATGAATTAATATATTTGTGTTAAATTTGCGCGCAATCGAATAACTATTTCTTATGAAAATTGCAATTTTACGATATTTTTCTTTTTAAAAATTACGATTAAATAAAAAAATTAAGGTAATTTTTTATTTAATTTAATTTATTTTAAAAAAAAATCATCGACTAAGTTATGATTTTTGCACAGAACAACAGAAAATCCGCCTAACACATGGCAGCGCAATGCACCAATTACGCTCATCCAACAACGAGGCGGGACTTGAGCGTTTTCCTAGTATAATTACATGTTATTACATTATTGTTGTTTTGTTTTTTCTCCCATCTAACCACAGCGAGCCTAACACTCTATGTTTTGTTTTAGTTTGTTATGTTAATAACTAGGCCGCTTCGCGAACGCTTTTTTTAGTCGCGTTGATGGACGAGCTTTTTTGTAAGTTTTTAGTTTGCGTGGGACCACTTTACCTTAGCAAGTGCTTTTTTAATGCATTGTAGGTGATTGTTGTCAAGTTTATATTGTTCCTTGTTAATTGTTATTACTAGGCCGCTTCGCGAACGCTTTTTCCAGTCGCGTTGATGGATGAGCTTTTTTGGAATATTTCTGCCCAATGATTACGTTTTTAAGTGGAATCTCATTACCTTTTCTATAGTTACTTGATATTACTTGTAAATTATACACCTGTAAAAGGTTTATATTAAAAGCTTTATTGCTATGAATTTTGACCAACTTTTTCAACTAAATCTTTCAAGATGCACTACATGACCATAATCTTTATGTCAATGTTAAATATGAACGTTGTAGCCCCACCCGTTTGGTCAGAATTGGCCCAAATATCACGAAAATATCGTATTAAAAACCCGGGGAAAATCGTAAAAGTACGATTTCTATAAAAATAATTTTTCAAATGTCTCTAAAATCATAACATATATAATTTCAGTGATTTTAAACGTTCCCATTAAGTTTCATCAATATCGGAGGGCCTTTTGCCAAATATCACTAAAATATCTCACTAAAGAATATTTTTTTTTGAAAAAGTACGATAATCATTGTAAGATGAGCGAAGTGAGCGAAGCGAAGATTCCATTTCACTACGCTGGAGAAAAAAATACGGAATGTTTTTTTTTCTTTCTTTTTTTGTATTTTTGTCTGTCTGTTAGCACGATTCCGGCTAAACCGATAATCCGATTGCAATGAAATTTATGGAGACCTTTGGAATCTCTAACGAAGAACTACCACGTTTTTGAGCGCAATCGAAAAATTATTTTCTCATGAAAATCGCAATTGTACGATTTTGTTCGACTTTTTTAAAATTTCTTCGACTTATAACACCTACATGCGTTGTCCGAGTTTAATGCCTTGTGTCACAGAACCTTAATTCTATGAATTAAGGTACTCATGTGAAATTTGAGCGCGATCAAAAAATTATTTCTCAAGAAAATCGAAAGTTTACGGGTTTTTTCTTTGTTTAAATAATTCTTTGACTTGACTTGACTGACTGACACCTACATGCTTTATCTGATTGTAATGATTTTTTCACAGAACCTTAATTTTATGAATTAATATATTCGTGTGAAATTTGAGCACAATCGAATAATTATTTCTTATGAAAATCAAAATTTTTCGATTTTTTTCTTTTTTAAACGACGATTAATTAAAAAAATTAAAAATTAGAGTTTATTTTTTATTTAATTAAATTAATTTTTAAAAAAATCTTCAATTAAGTAATGATTTTTCCACAGAACAACAGAAAATCCGCATAACACATGGCAGCTCAATGCACCAATTACGCTCATCCAACAACGCGGCGGGACTTAAGCGTTTTCCTAGTAAAAAAACATTTGATCGATTATACCTAAAAACATGGCAGGTCTAATGTCAGAGATTTCGTAGGTCCCCTCCAATTTTCATCAAGATGGTAGAGGTAGAGAGCGAACAAACAGACAAAAAACTAACAAAAAAAAACACCCGAGCTATTTTTCTTGGGGTAACGTACAAGTGGAAAAAAACACAAAGTGAAATTTCACTTTGTGTTTTTTTCTTTTCTTTCCACTTGTACGTTACCCCAAGAAAAATAGCTCGGGTGTTTTTTTTGTTAGTTTTTTTGTTTTTTTAGCGAAGACTTCAATTATTGAAGTATTCGCTTCGCTCATCCAATAAACTAATACTACTAATACTAATACTAATACTAATACTAATACTGGCTAATACTGGCTAACTTTTCCAACTTTTTCTTTCAAAAAGCAATACATCACCATTTCCATTCCTTAATTTTATGAATTAATATATTCGTGTGAAATTTGAGCACAATCAAATAATTATTTCTTATGAAAATCAAAATTTAACGATTTTTTTCTTTTTTAAACGACGATTAATTAAAAAAATTAAAAATTAGAGTTTATTTTTTATTTAAATTAAATTAATTTTAAAAAAAATCTTCAATTAAGTAATGATTTTTCCACAGAACAACAGAAAATCCGCATAACACATGGCAGCTCAATGCACCAATTACGCTCATCCAACAACGCGGCGGGACTTAAGCGTTTTCCTAGTAAAAAAACATTTGATCGATTATACCTAAAAACATGGCAGGTCTAATGTCAGAGATTTCGTAGGTCCCCTCCAATTTTCATCAAGATGGTAGAGGTAGAGAGCGAACAAACAGACAAAAAAACTAACAAAAAAAACACCTGAGCTATTTTTCTTGGGGTAACGTACAAGTGGAAAAAAACACAAAGTGAAATTTCACTTTGTGTTTTTTTCTTTTCTTTCCACTTGTACGTTACCCCAAGAAAAATAGCTCGGGTGTTTTTTTTGTTATTTTTTTGTTTTTTTAGCGAAGACTTCAATTATTGAAGTATTCGCTTCGCTCATCCAATAAACTAATACTACTAATACTTATATTAATACTAATACTAATACTAATACTGGCTAATACTGGCTAACTTTTTCAACTTTTTCTTTCAAAAAGCAATATATCACCATTTCCTTAATGTCCATGTACAATACTAGAAAGCATCGCAAATGCTTTTTCAGGCGCGTTGTTGGATGAGCGTAATTTTTAAAACGCAAAAAGCGTAAATTGCAATTTTCATAAAAAATAATTTTTCGATTACGATCAAATTCACACGAATATATTAATTCATTAAAAGAATTAAGGTACTGTGAAAAAATCACTACAATCGGATGAAGCATGGAGGTGTAATAAATCGAAGAAATTTAAAAAATCGAAAAAACCGTAAAATTCAGATTTTCATGAGGAATAATTTTTCGATTGCGCTCAAATTCCACACAAATATATTAATTAATAAAACTAGGAAAACGCTTAAGTCCCGTCGCGTTGATGGATGAGCTTTTTTTGTAAGTTTTTAGTTTGCGTGGTACTATTTACTTATCAAGTGCCTTTTGAACGCATTGTTGGTGATTGTTGTCAAAATTCTATTGTTACTTGTAAATTGTTATTATAAACCTTTAAAAACTCATATTAAAACCTTTATTCTAAGGATTCTGGCTAACTTTTTCAACTTTTTCTTTCAAAACGCAATACATCACCATTACCTTAATGTCCGTGTGAAATATGAACGTTGTAGACCCACCCGTTTGGTCAAAATCGGCCCAAATGTCACGAAAATATCGCACTTAAAATCGAAATAAATCGTAAAAGTACGATATTTATGAGAAATATTTCTTCGATTGTACCAAAAAACGTAGCAAGTCTAAGTTCAGAGATTTCGAAGGTCCCCTCTAATTTTGATCAAGATCGCTTATGCCATTTGCCCGGTAGAGAGCGAACAAACAGACAGAAAAACAAACAAAAAAACAAACAAACAAAAAAAAACACCCAAGCTAAATTTTTTGGGGGGTCGCGGTGAAATTGAAGTCTTCGCTTTGCTCATCCAATTAAGGTTCTGTGAAAAAATCATTACAATCGGAAAAAGCATGATGGTGTTATAATTCGAAGAATTGTTTTATAAATCGAAAAAATCGTAAAATTGCGCTTTTCATGAGAAATAATTTTTCGATTGCGCTCAAAAACGTAGCAGTTCTAAGTTCAGAGATTTCGAAGGCCTCCAGAAAATTTTAGCGCAGTTGGAGTATCGGTTTAGCCGGAATCGTGTTAAAAGACACACAAAAATACGAACAGAAAGAAAAAAAAACATTCCGGAATTTTTTCTCCAGTGTAGCAGAATGAAATTTTCGCTTCGCTCATCCAATGAACGTTGTAGCCCCACTCGTTTGCTCAGAATCGGCCCAAATGTCACGAAAATATCGCACTAAAAATCGAAAAAAAAATCGTAAAAGTACGAAATTCATGAGAAATATTTCTTCGATTGTACCCAAAAATGTGGCAGGTCTAAGTTCAAAGATTTCGAGGGTCCTTTCCAATTTTCATAAAGATCACAAATGCCGTTTGCCCGGTAGAGAGCAAACAAACAGACAAAAATACAAACAAAAAAAAAACAAAAAAAAACATTGGAGCTAAATTTTTGAGGGGTCAGTGAAATTGTTGCTCATCCAATAAGTAAGCATGGGTGTCTTTTAGTCGTCATAAAGTCGTCGTTAAGTCCTGTAGTCGAAGTAGTCGTCCTGTATAACGTTACGTCTTACGTGGGTGGTGATAATACTAGGAAGCTTCGCAAACGCTTCTTTTAGTCGCGTTGATGGATGAGCTTTTTTTTGTAAGTTTTTAGTTTGCGTAGGACCACTTTTTCTTTGCAAGTGCTTTTTGAATGCATTGTAGGTGATTGTAGTCAAGTTTTTACTGTAACTTGTTAATTGTTATTATAAACCTAAAAAAACTCATATTAAAACCTTTATTCTATGGATTCTGGCTAATTTTTACAACTTTTTCTTTCAAAAAGCAATACATCACCATTACTTTAATGTCCATGATAGATATGAACGTTGTAGCTCCACCCGTTTGGTTAGAATCGGCCCAAATGTCACGAAAATATCGCACTAAAAATTGAAAAAAAATTGTAAAATTCTGATATTCATGAGAAATATTTCTTCGATTGTACCCAAAAACGTGGCAGGTCTAAGTTCAGAGATTTCAAAGGTCCCTTCAAATTTTCATCAAGATCGCATATGCCGTTTGCCCGATAGAGAGCGAACAAACAGACAAAAATACAAAAAAAAAACAACACCCGAGCTAATTTTTTGGGGGGTCAGTGAAAGTGAAGTCTTCGCTTCGCTCATCCAATAAATTTAAAAATTTGAGTTATGGTTTAGTTATTCGTATCCATCTAGACAAATCGATTTGTCTTCCACATTTCTTACTTCTGTTAGAACTAAAATATCAAATTCTCCAATCAGTTTACTTAAGGGGGCTAAAAACCCAAAAAAATATTTTTTACCACGTGGTCTATTGCACAATACTACACTAAAATGACCGTTTAAAAAATTATATCTTGTAACTGTGATTTAAGACGAATTTTTTAATTTTTTTGATCCAGAAATTTGCGAAAATTGGTGTTTTGGGAAATTTCTTAAATCGGCTTTAACCTGCTTCTTTTTTGGTCCACATAGATACTAGAGCATAGTACCAATCTAAAATGCCCCTTTATAACATCGTGTCTTGAAACTGTGCCCAAATATACCCTCAAACACGCAAAAATATGCATTCCAAAATCACACCCCATCTTGGTAATCAGCATATTTTGACCGAACTACTTGCCTAAATTACAAAACAAAATATTGAGAATTTACAGAAAAGGCTGAAGAGTACGTCAATAATGGCCAATATTGTTTTGGATCAAATCCTCCAAGGTCACGGGGCATAAAGATCGTCCCCATGTTATTTCTTATGGGAGATTTTTGCCGATGGGACCTAGCTCGAAAAATGTCATGTTTGACAATTTTTTGGGAGATCATGGTGGCCCCAATAATTTTTCTGTTAATTGCTAAATTCATTACTATAGTTAGCCTAATTGAAATATATTTTTTGAGTTTAGCGGTTAAATACCCCTTTAATATAACCTTTAGAGGATTTAGGACATGCGTTTTAAGCAAATTGCTGTTCGCTCGGCCGACTGGCACCACAAATGTTTGAAATTTTGAACATGTGTCAATGTGGCAATATAAGGCTTTGCAGTTACACATTTCCAAATTTTGTTTTTAAATAATTTATTTAAAATAAAGTAGTTTTCTCAGAAGTATGTTTTTGTTAAAACTCCAAAATTTACTATATTCGTGATTTTTTTTCTGGCTGATTAAAACAAATGATTGAAAATATATTACCGCAGGGCTGTCCATGTATGCTTTATTGTCAACTTTGCAAAGTTTCAATTGCTTTGCCAACTGTCAACATATGTCCTATTTCCTCTTCAACCTCACTAATTCACCCATTTTAGTCATCAAGAAAATCACATGAATTTTTATCCTCAACCATCACCATTAACTATCAACCATATTCAAGTTGTTATTCACTGACATTTCAAATTAAGGACAATTCGTTACCAATTTTCTCTAGATCGGCAAGCGTGTTGATGACCAACACTTTACTAACAGCTTTGTCATTCTTGACAAAAATCTTGCCCTGCTCTACCCAAACAAACTTAAATTTAGATTGTTTAGCAATTTCTTTTGCTCTGCACAATAATTCACGATGAAAAGGAGTCAGATTTTCATTTATAAAAATCGGCTGGTCCTTCTCACCTGTCGTGACAATTTCGTCACAAGTTATCCCGATTTTCCGTTTGGCAATGAACTGGTCACGTTTTCGCCTGGACGTCAGCTGAACGATTATCCTCGGAGGGCGGTCGGTCTTGCGAGTGGGAAGTCGGTGAGCCGCGTCAATCTCCTCGGGCAACAGGTCAATACCCAGTTTGTCAGCGACCTTCAATACGATGTTGTTGACGTTTTCGTCCTCAGTCACAACAACATTATCAAGTTCAAAGTTCTTGTTTCTGCTGTATTGGTCTAGCTTGTCGACCTTGGCATGTAATTCTGCGATCACCTTGTCCTTTTCTTCACACCTTTTTTCCAAAATCGCGACCGTTCCACTCAAAGACTTGAGTTCTAAGGAAAGCTCTTCTTTAAATGATTTGAATTCCTCCCGTAATGCGTTAATATTGTCACAAATTTCACGTTTAATTTCCAACATCATGACTTGAAAACTTTTATCTTCCGGATCTTTTGGGACCTGCCTCACGTGACTTAGCCGAGTCTGTTTTCTTCGCCACACCAGCACACTTATAATGTAAGGCACTATCACAGCCGGAGCAAGTTATATGGTCCCAGTCTGCAGGCACCTCGACACTGGTCACCGCACAACGCCACCCAGAGCACGTCCTTCCAGTACAGCGACTACGAGACGAATGATGATCATTTGGTGTAAATATGATAAAAATAGAAAAATAATAATAATAATACTAAAAATAAAAATAATAAAAATATTAATATAAGGTGACTAAGGTAATCCATGAGGCGCTTGCCAAGAGGTTGGTGGATTCCGAAGTGCCTTACTACAAGTGCAAGCCTGAACAGGTGCTTCGGAGCCGCGCTGTCGAACTGTTGTGAGACATCCCACTCATAACGGATCGGGCAGTAGAAACTAATAAGCCAGATCTAGTATTGTTTGATTTCAAAGCTCGGGTAGCAACTATTATTGACATCACTGTTCCATTGGATGATAACCTTCTCCCCACCAGCGCCGAGAATTAGCGTAAACGCTTGCCGCTTCATGACTCAGACATCCACCAGCTACGCGGCGTGGATCTAGTTCCTGTTGTCATAATCTCACCAAGTGCTCGAGTGTTGCTAAGAACAGGTTGAAGTTTGAAGATGTCATGCGAAAGTTTGCACTGCTGCGCACAGGCAATATTGTCCGCAAATTCCTTTGCAGAATGATAATTTTATAATGTAACATCGTCCTACGTTGTCGTGTGCGTGTACATCTTTGTCTCGTTAAATGGGCCCGGTGTTTGCAGGAATGCAACAAAAACAAATTCAAATAATATAACAGAAGTAATGGTAATAATAATGTTGATACTAGTTAAAATAGTAATCATGAATGATAGCAATTGTCGTAAAAGCTTGCCTGGCTGGAGATCGAACCCAGAACCTTCGGCTTTTCGAACCAGTGCGCTACCAACTGAGATATCGGGGCCTACGACAAACTTTTACTTAACTGCTTTATAATATTGTGATTGTTGAGAGTTATGATATAAATCAAATAGGAGACTGCCATGTTGCTGTCATTACTGAAAGATTAAAAGATTGAAAAAATGCATGTCCCTCCTGATTTTCCTAGGGTAAACCCTTAGTTACCCCTCAGCTCCCCCACCCCCTCCCCCTTCCCCGGTTCTGGGGTCACTGCGAGGTTTTAGCAGGTCAATGGAGGTCATAAGCAATGGTAAGTTATTAGTAATGGCTACTTATAAGTAATGTTGTTTTCTAAAATGTTCCGTCGATTGCGGGGGTAAAGCCTAGAAATTACAACTTAGTCAACACACTTGTAATATTATTCCTCGTAGGAAGCCTGCCCAGGGTACAATTCATGTCCTCTTCAGGTGTATAACTAGGCATATTAGCAGTGTTGTGACTAGATAATTCCCCAAAAATTATCTAGATAAGATAAAAGATAAAATGTAGAAAAATTTGTTTAGATAAACGATAATAATTATTGATATTGACGTGTTTCTTTTGCGCTTTTTTTTCTACCAACAACAGTTTTCTTGTCAATCGTAATATTTATCAGACTCAACAAGTTGACATTACCTGGGTACGCATATTACAACTACTTTATAAGTATTTTTCATTTAAAAAGTGATTAGTATGAATATTTTTGTCTACATTATTGTTTATTATTTTATCTTAAAAAATTATCTAAAAGCTTGAAAAGTTAAGTATTTATTTAATATATTTTCCCGCTAGGCGAAAGGCCATTGTGGCAATTCCTCTTAGCCTAGTTAAGATAGATAAACTTATTATCTAGAATAGAAAAATCAACAAAAAAACTTATCTAGATAAGATAATATATAACAGGTTTTATCTAGATAGATTATCTACATAATTTTATCTAGATAAGTCACAACACTGCATATTAGAGATTGGACAATGTGAAGGGATGTCCGCACTCAATCCCTTGCATTCCCATTAACGACTGAGGAAAATCACGGAAAAAACTTAAATTGTCGATTTCGACTGGATTTGAATCCGAGACCTCCCGAATCAGAGTAAAGTAACACTGTCGGTTATCGATAGTTATTATTGTTCATATAAAGAAGGGATTAACAGATATGTGGCTAATAGAAATGTATTGATCTCCTTGGCGAACTCGCGTTCTGAAAGCTCCGGGCGGAAGCCGTGGGAAGGACGGATTATACCAGACCCCGGCCGGCGAAGAAGAAGAAATGCAATTTGGATTCGTTCAAGGTGTATCAAGTCTGCCTGCCTAACTCAATCATCACACCACGATAGATCAAAGCCAGACATATCTTATATGAAGAGTTCGATGATTCCGCATGACATCTAAAGAGAATCATTCAATATAGTTTGTGCAATATAGTAGGAGAAAGACGTGTTCAAGAAACCATTCCCATTTGATATGCTTATAGATATTTTTTATTGGTGAAAGAAAAATCATTTATATTTCTTTCGAAAGCCATTTTCCGAGAATTTTTATTGGCTTTGGATTCAATATGTAAAATGTACTCTCAAAGAGAAGGTATTAGGCCTATAGAAAGTACTTTCTCCACAATCTGTTGGGAAATAAAAGAAAATTGTGCAGTACACGAGTTAATATCTAGGAACACGCAAGCAGGAGAGCGAAGCGAATCACCTTGCATAGATCTTCTTGGTGCATTTCGCATGCACGTCGGGTGAGCTTGCCTTTTTATCACCGGCTGCGGTTATCTAAGCGATCACCTACTCAATGAATCAGATTTGTTCATCATTTGAATTGAGAAGCAATGAAAAGTTCCTGACAATGGAACGTAGTCCACGACTATTGAAAGTATCAAGGTGAAAACTAGAAAATGATTAATCAAAATGAATGGAAAAGTTATGATTCGAGTTCGGTGGTATCTTCCGAGAAACTTTGATTTTTCCCATGAATGTTGGTCCGGTTTTGAATTCTGTGGATGGCTTCTTCCGGAGAAAGGCGTTCTGTTGTTCACTCGTATTGTGTTAGGTTCCTCCGTATAGTATCAACGTGTGTGATGAGCAAAGCGAGTCATCATATTCGTCTGAGTGGGATCGTCTAATAAAAAGTATTTTCTTTTCGTTTTTCGTTCTTCGTTTTTGATGTTTTTTCTTTTTTTCTTTTTTTCGTTTTTTTTAAAAAAAATGTATTAGGTTCATTTTAATTAATTTTACTTTAATATTGTTAATTTCATATTTAAATATATAATCAAAATTGTTGTCATAGTATATATTGTTGTAATATTACTTTTTCAAAATTTGTTTAACGACAGTTCATTATTTTTCTGCGTTAATTTGATGCTTGATTTACTTGTCCTCCTTTGTAAATCAGTTTTCATAACTGAATAGGATAGACGTTATTGGATGAGCGTAGCGAGTGAAGCGAAGATTCCATTTCATTACACTGGGGAAAAAAATCCGGAATGTTTTTCTTTCTTTTTTTCTGTTTGTATTATTATGTTTGTTAACACGATTCCGGCTAAACCGATACTCCAATTGCGATGAAATTTTCTGGAGGCCTTCGAAATCTCTGAACTTAGAACTGTCACGTTTTTCAGTGCAATCAAAAAATTATTTCTCATGAAAATCGCAATTTTACGACTTTTTAAAAATTTCTTCGACTTATAACACCTACATGCTTTATTCGATTGTAATGATTGTTTCACAGAACCTTAATTTTATGAATTCATATTGTATTTGTGTGAAATTTGAGCGCAATTGAAAAATTATATCTCATGAAAATCGCAATTTTACGCTTTTATCCTTTTTTAAAAATTACGCTCATCCAACAACGCGCCTGAAAAAGCGTTTGCGAACAAACTAAACCAGCCTAAAAATACTATCTTTTCACCACACATTTTCACTCAAAACTTCCGTTCAAGATCACAGTTCGGCAGTTCCCATAATATAATGCTTACGGCTTGTGATTTTAATAAAGTACTGAACGCAAATGTTAGAATGTCTACTAATGTGTAACCATTGAGTGTAGTTCTATACTCAATGGTGTAACGTTGTGACATAAACTTGATCTGCTCTCATTCCCGGCAATAACATGGACATCACGTGCACTGAGAGCACGACCGGCAACTAAATCTCACTTCCCGTTTAAATGCATGGACTTTACTATAGACTGGTTGAAAACGCCATAAAGTGTCATCCAATTAAAAAAATATATCATTCTTTCCGTGGGATAAAAATAGCAGTTGTCAGACGTCGATAATTGAACGTTTTCATTTTCATTTGACTAAACTGAAGTTCTAAAGGCCACAAGAACACTCAAAATGTCTGGAATTTTGTTTCAAACTTGGTCTCTTTCAAGCCGATCATACAAGGCTACCATTGTTAACCAGGCACTGTATTTCTAGTATCATCTTTCATTCGAGGACTGTCTTATTGACCTCCTACCTGTGGGAAAATGACGCAGTGGGCATGACACTATGACATATGACGCTATGACATATGACACTATGACACTTTGACATATGATACTATGCCATAATAATAATATGACCCTCCGATTTTCATTTCATAGCCAATTATCACTATTACATCTTTATACATTTTCAGATTTTTAAACGTGTTTTTAGGCTTATCACAGTTGCAAATTTGCACCATTTTTCGCCTTTCAGCTTTGACCGAGAAATATGATTGCGAAATAACAGCCTATCACCACACAATATCACTGCCATTGAGATACCATACTGTTAGTATCAATGGTATCTCTATGATCACTGCCAACTTACTCAAAACCTTTTATGTCATTTTAGAAGCTATACACATTTGCAAAAATTTGCCTTCTCGAGCTTTACCCGCGAATGATTTGACTAGACTTTTCAAGAATAACCTCCCCCCCCCGTACATTTCTCCTTTGTTAATTTCTGTATACGCAACTGCTTCCAATGTTTTTTTCATAAACTAGGGGAAAATGAAAATGTGAAAATATCTAATTTATAATGCCATGTAAATGGCTGGGAGTAACCATATTTTTATTTCTTATAACTAATAATTATTGTCAATCGAAGAAGACGTCCAAAAATCAAATTCCTAACAAAAATCGCCCCCCCCCCCCTTCCTGCCCCCACCCGAGGCGATATATATATATATATATATATATATATGAGCGATATATAGAGACGGCCTTGCCCCACCCCTCACCCATGAGTCAAAATTAGATCCATTCCTGAAATGGCAAGGAGTGGGAATCAATTGACACACTAACAATCATTTTATTCACGAACCTACCCCCCCTTCCCCCTACTACTGATTGCCAGTGCGAGTGCTATACGACAGGGCAAGCTCAATATGGAATGTGCAAAGACTGTACATTCGGCTGCAAATTTGATTTACATGCCCTAATGCATTCTAACTTATTAAAACATCCCCAAGTGAAACAACTTGAAATTCGTATCAAACGGAAGTTGATCAGGACTATGTTCAACAGAAAACTTAGCAAGTGATAATTATTAAGTTTGAATCTTGAAATTCAATCAGTTTTCAACAACAACGTCAACAACAATCTAACAAGTGCTTTCACTACCGTCAACAAACTTTGCTTCTCCAGTATGCCTAGCACTGCTAATTTGATTAGTGTTCGCCATGATACGGTGGGGGGGGGGGGGGGCGATGGACATGGGGGAGAAGGGGGGTTGCAAATTGCCACTTTAATATTAATTGCCATGAAATACTGTGCAAACATTTTTCCATAGCTCTGGCGGTAGGGTTATTTTGCCACCCAGCACAAAACGTTGTTGCTTATATTTCGACACCGCATGCGTTATGAATTTGTTGTGATGGATTTCTGCGGTTAGGATCTAAATGTTGTCCGTGGTGTATGTGGAGTTGAGATACAGTTGAGGAGCACGGAAATTATCAAGTGTCTAGTGAAACTATACTTCACAGTTGTGATATTGGTGTTTTATTTTCCATCTCATGTTTTGTAAACATTAATTTGCTCAAGTAAGAATCTTATTGTTGGTTTGTTTGTTTGTTTGCCTCATCTATTTATCTAAATTTACTATTGTTCACATCAGTCCAAGTCAGAAAATACTATCTGTTAATAAGGTATATCTTCATGTATAATACATTCCACAGTTTCATTGTTCATCATCATTACATTATGCTTCAAAAGTCAGTTTGCCCTGAAGGCTAATATAATCTAATATCCTATTAATCTGTGCTAAAATGTAAAAAAAACGTATGACAAAACTCCAATGTTAAATTATTGTTGTTATGATCTTGTAATTAATTATATTTGTATTAAAATTTAAACGGTTTAAAAGAAATGGATGAATGTGTGTATGAATGACAACCGCCGTAATCTATTTAAGTGACTTACATATTAATTTGTGTTTTATTATTTTGTAGTGTACCGGTAGAAGTGTGTAGTAATCTGTCATATTATAATTAGTATCAATTTGTTTCAAACATTTTAAAGGTTGGATGTAAGAAAAGGCCTCACTGGCCTTAATCCCGCCTATAATACAGTCTTTAATCAATCAATCTTTCATTATATTCTTCGCATACATAGTTATCACATTTCATCATTGTGTTTCAGCAACCTCGTCAACATAATTATAGTAAAGTATATATTTAATCAATGTTTTAAATATTTATTATTAATTTGTAAACAAATTATTAACAATTAGATTACGCCTAGTTTTATAGTTTTCACTACATTTTCATTTTGTAACCTATGTTAATATTAAGAATTATTCACTTCACTCTCCTATCTCTCTCATAAAAGGATGCGTGTAAACCCATACTATGTATGGTCAAGTACCGACAGTGTTGGCTCGAGCGACTCTGATTCGGGAGGTTCCGGGTTCGAATGCCGTCGAGACCGGCAATCCTAACTGACTGCAAGGGATTGAATCCCGTAAAATATTTTTTCCATTTTTTTCAATTTCAATTTTTCAATTTTATATGGACAAATTGTACATTTTATATAATAACAACACAATGTTTAGTGTATGTGTCCTTTGGCTAAATCAAATCAAGGTTACTATAATACTTATATAATGAGAAATTGTCATAATATGTAATATATTGTAAATAAAAATTATTGAAAAGTAATAAAATAAGGTTCATTTCATTATAAAGTCATTCAATAATATCAAGTGATAACAGGTATTTCTGTGAGTGTATTATTAAAGTAATCAAGACAATAGTAGGCTTTTAGAATTAAAGTTTGTTTTAATTTATGTTTGACACGGTCATAGCTTGAAATGTTTTTAATGGAGTCTAGAAGATGGTTATAAAGAGATTTATGTAAGTAGTCTGTGTTTATTTGTCCAAGTTTTGTGTGATATGAGTTTAGCTGTAGGTGATTTTTTTTGCGTGTGTCATGATCATGGCATGGACATTTGCATTTACTGAGTAGGTGTGTATATATTTTTTAAATTACTAATATTGATTTGAGAATGTATAAACATGAAATGGTGGCGTATAAAAAAGGTTTACAGTGTTCTGTGGGATTAAGGAAACAAATAGCTCTAATTGCTTTTTTTGTATGATAAAAACTTTATTAATGTGAGTCGATATTCCCCAAAATTCAATTCCATAGCATATATATCACTTAAATAATGAATAGTAGCATATTTTGGCTGTGGGGTTGTTACTAATCTGCCTGATGGTCCTTATAGCATAACAAGACGAATTAAGTTTTGGTATAAATGTATTGATATGATATTGATCGTGCCATGTTATATATTGGTCTATTGTTAAGCCTAGAAATACATTTGATAAAACTTGGTTATATTTGGACTATCTGAAAAATTAGTTAGGTATGGTTTTTTATTTAAAGATTTAATCTTCTGAATTGAAGGGAATTGGATATGGTATTTTTTTTTTTTTAGAATAAAATAAGTTTGTTGGCTGTAAACCACCCTTTTGAATTACTTTGTCTTTCTTCTGATTTATCCTGAAGAGCTTTGCTTTCATCAGCCTTTATGACTGTTGAAAAATCGTCAGCAAAAAGTGCAGCATCACCTATACTTTCAGTTAGATTATTAATAAAGACAATGAAACATAAAGGGCCAAGAATTGACCCTTGTGGTACACCACATATACTTTTCTCAGAGTCCGAAATGGTATGTGAAATTTTACTATTTTCATTGCTAGTTATTTCTACACATTGTACTCTGTTTGTTAGGTATGATTTTAATAATTTTAGCGCATCACCACGTACTCCATAATATTCTAATTTAGTGAGGAGTATATTGTGATCAACACAGTCAAAAGCTTTTGTGAGATCACAGAATATACCCAGAGTATCAATATTTGAATCCATTTCACTAGTTACGTTTAATAGAAATCTTCTTATTGTATCACTAGTAGATTTTCCCTTTCTGAATCCATTTTGTCTTTCTGTTAGAATGTTGTGCTTTTTTAAAAAGCTTATCAATCTGTTATAAATAATTATTTCCAATATTTTTGAAACAGCAGGTAGAATAGATATTGGTCGATAATTACTTGCAAGGAGTTTACTTTCTTTTTTTATGTATGGGAACAATTTTGGAATTTTTTTAATGCTTGTGGAAAGACCCCATCCTTAAGACAGGTATTAAAAATGTCAGATGGAGGTGCAGCTAACATATGGATCGATTTCTTTAAAACAATAATGGATATGCCATCGATTCCTGCAGAGTGAGATGATTTTAATTTACCAACAATATTTTTTATTTCATTAATATCAGTCTCATAAGAATATATAGAATTTACTGGGCTCTTGTATGACTTATGCAAGTAATCAATAAAAGTAGTATTTAGATTATTTCCTCGATTTACCAAGTTATTTGTTAAGCAAGAAGCTTCATTAGCAAAATAGCTTTTAAGAATTTTTGCTACCATTTTCGAGTCATTTATTAATTCATTGTTACTATTGAATAGATTAATAATTTCATGGGGCTTAATAGATTTTCTATTTGTCACTGAATTTATTGGATGAGTGTAGCGAGCGGAACGAAGATTCCATTTCACTACACTGGAGGAAAAAATCCAAAATGTTTTTTTTTTGTGTGTGTGGCTGTTAACACGATTTAGGCTAAACCGATACTCCAATTGCGATGAAATGTAATGGAGGCCTTCGAAATCTCTGAACTTAGAACTGCCACGTTTTTGAGCGCAATCGAAAAATTATTTCTCAAAAAAAGAGCAATTTTACGATTTTTTTTCGATTTTAAAAAAAAATTCTTCGACTTATAACACCTACATGCTGCATCCGATTCAAATGATTTTTTTACAGAACCTTTATTTTATGAATAAATATATTCGTGTGAATTTGAGCGACATCGAAAAATTATTTCTCAACAATCGCAATTTTACGATTTTTTTCTATTTTTTAAATTTCTTTGACTTATAACACCTTGATGCTTTCTTCGATTGTAATGATTTTGTCACAGAAACTTAATTTTATGAATTAATATAATCGTGTGATATTTGAGCGTAATCAAAAAATTATTCCCCATGAAAATTGCAATTTTACGCTTTTTTCGTTTTTTAAAAAAATTACGCTCATCCAACAACGCGCCTGAAAAGCGTTTGCGAAGCTTTCTAGTAATTTTCCAGATACACTTTGACTTATTGTCAGCTTTAGATAAACAGTCCTTAATTTGATTACTTTTAACTGTTTTTAAACTTGTTTATAAATTTTTAAATGTGATTGGATGAGCGTAGCGAGCGAAGCGAAGATTCCATTTCACTACACTGGAGAAAGAAAGGGCCCGGATCCACAAAAGGGGAGATTCAGATTTTGGTGGTTTCTCAATTCTCCCGCACGTCTCAATGTAAACACCGGATTCAACCAATCACAGACGCTAGCACCGCTGAACGACAACAAAGAGTCCGACTAGTCCTTCATCGAGATGGATAGAGGTAGGCGTAAACGTGCTAACCTAGGCTAGTCCTAGACTAACACATGTCATTATGTCGACCCTAGGCTGGGCCAGCTCTATGTTATTGATAAGAATACATAAACTATAGATACTTCAAGCAGTTTTCATGTGTTTATGATAACCATCATGTAAACAATATATTTCAATAACAAAACGCTAATTAAAATCATAAGATGGATTTGTTGCCGCCATTTTCTTAAAAAATTCATTTCCTCAACCAAAACCTCTAGTATGATAGGTGATTTGTTGGGAGAATTTTGGGAGAAATAAATCCCACACAAGTCGATAAATCTCCGACAATGGATCCTTTTATGTAGTAGTGCAACGGAGCTATTGTATGTGATTAGTGGAATCCACAGTTTACATCATGACGTGCGGGAGAATTGAGAAACCACCAAAATCTGAATCTCCCTTTCTGTGGATCCGGGCCCTGGAATGTTTTTCTCTTTCTTTCTGCTTTATCCGATTGTAATGATTTTTTCACAGAACCATTATGTTATTAATTAATATATTCGTGTGAAATTTAAGCGTAATCGAAAAATTATTTCTCATGAAAATCGCAATTTTACAATTTTTTTTATTTTTTAAAGTTCTGCGACTTATAACACCGACATGCTTTATCCGATTGAAATGATTTTTTAAATATCTTTAATTTTATGATTTAATATATTCGTGTGAAATTTGAGCGCAATCAAAAAATCATTTCTTATGGTTATCGCAATTTTACGATTTTTTCGATTTTTAAACTTTCTTCCACTTATAACCCCTACATTGCTTGTTTCTATTGTAATGATTTTTTCACACAACCTCAATTTTATGAACTTATTTATTCGTGTGAAATGTGAGCGTAATCGAAAAATTATTTCTCGTGAAAATCACAATTTTACGCTTTTTTCATATTTAAAAGATACGATCATCCAACTACGCGCCTGAAAAAGCGTTTGCGAAGCTTCCTAGTTTAGCGTAAGTTTGATGGAACGTCACGTTTTGGAAATGGGTTTTTATATAAAGAAGACTTCTCTTATTTAAACTCGAGATTTTTATACCCTTCGATATTCAGTTTTGCTTTTTGTAGAATGGTTTATTTTTTATTAAGCGAGCGAAGCGAGCGTTTCCATTTGACTCTGCCGGAAAATAGTCACTCGGTTTTATTTAATTACTTTTTTGTTTTTTGTTCGTTTGTTTGTATGTCTCGCCATAACGTTCGAACGGAGGTTCGGATCGAGTTGAAATTTGGATCATCGGCAAGCTTCGATCTGGATTGAATGCCATTAGTTTTGTGGGAAAATCGTTCAAAAAGTTACAAAGTTACATTAAAGTTAATCGAAAGTTTTTTTTCAAACTAAATGGCGACAAAATCTGAGGTGGCCAAATAATTTAGAATGTCCATCCGGTCACGAATATGTTCCTTTTATTTTGATCCGATAAGTAGTGTAGATGGGAATTACATTTTAACAAAAGTAACGTTACCATGGCAACGAAATGTCGCACGAGGTTTCTGGCTACTATGCACTGCCACCTAGAAGTAATCAAAATACTATCAAGGTAGCAGTGTATTATTTGTTACCAAAGAGTTAAAATAGTTTTCCCAAGGAAATGATGTCAAGGTCCTCTAGAGTCTAGATGGCGGTGGATTTTATCCACAAAGTAAAGGTTTACTCACGGGTTTCACCCTAATACCTTGGCAATAATAAATAATATTGGAAACATGGCCCCGTGGAGAGCGTACGTCGCATTTTTTTTTTTTTTTAATGTGCAATGTGGGTCTAGCTATAGCACGTGCTCGCTTATCAACGCGTCCAACTGAGCGTTTCCTAGTAGTTAACTAGGAAAACGCTTAAGTCCCGCCGCGTTGTTGGATGGGCGTAATTGGTGCATTGAGCTGCCATGTGTTACGCGGATTTTCTGTTGTTCTGTGAAAAAATCATTACTAAGTCGAAGATTTTTTTTTAAACTAGGAAAACGCTAAAGTCCCACCGCGTTGATGGATGAGCGTTTTTGTAAGTTTTTTGTTTGCGTGGGACCACTTTTCCTTTGCAAGTGCTTTGTGAATGCATTGTAGGTGATTGTTGTCGAGTTTCAAATGTTACTTGTTAATGGTTATTATAAACCTCAAAAAACTCATATCTAAACCTTTCTTCTATGGATTCTGGCTAACTTTTTCAACTTTTTCTTTAAAAAGGTACTACATCACCATAACCTTAATGTTCATGTGAAATATGAACGTTGTAGCCCACCCGTTTGGTCAGAATCGGCCCAAATGTCACGAAAATATCGCACTAAAAATCGAAAAAAAATCGAAAAAGTACGTTTATTTTATGGGTACTGGTTACCTTTTTCAACTTTTTTTTCACAAGGTACCACATCACCATAACCTTAATGTCCATTTAAAATATGAACTTTGTAGCCCCACCCGTTTGGTCAGAATCGGCCCAAATGTCACGAAAATATCGCACAAAAAATCGAAAAAAATCGTAAAAGTGCGATATTCATGAGAAATATTTCTTCGATTGTACCCAAAAACGTGGCACGTCTAAGTTCAGAGATTTCGAAGGTCCTGTCAAATTTTCATCAAGATCGCTTATGCCGTTTGCCCGGAATCGTGCGAACAAACAGACAAAAAAAAAACAAAAAAAAAAACAAACACACAAAAAAACAACCGAGCTAAATTTTTTGAGGGGTCAGTGAAATTGAAGTTTTCGCTTCGCTCGCTACGCTCATCCAATTAAATCAAATTTTAAAAAAAAAAGAATTTTTTTAATTAATCATAATTTTTAAAAAAGAAAAAAATCGTAATATTCATTTTTTCAAGAATTTTCATAAGAAATAATTATTCGATTGCGCTCAAATTTAACACGAATATATTTACTAGGAAAACGCTAAAGTCCCGCCGCGTTGATGGATGACCTTTTTTTGTAAGTTTTTTGTTTGCGTAGGACCACTTTTCCTTTGTAAGTGCTATTTGAATGCATTGTAGGTGATTGTTGTCAAGTTTCTATTGTTACTTATTGTTCTTATAAACCTAAAAAAAAAAACCTTTATTTCTGTGGATTCTGGCTAACATTTTCGAATTTTTCTTTCAAAAGGTACAGCATCACCATAACTTTAACGTCCATGTAAAATATGAACGTTGTAGCCCCACCCGTTTGGTCAGAATCGGCCCAAATGTGACGAAAATATCGCACTAAAAATCGAAAAACTTATATTAAAACCTTTATTTCTATGGATTCTGGCTAACTTTTTCAACTTTTTCTTTCAAAAGGTACTACATCACCATAACCTTAATGTCCATGTGAAATATGAACGTTGTAGCCCTACTTGTTTGGTCACAATCGAACCAAATGTCACGAAAATATCGCACTAAAAATCGAAAAAAATCGTAAAAGTACGATATTCATGAGAAATATTTCTTCGATTGTACCCAAAAACGTGGCACGTCTAAGTTCAGAGATTTCGAAGGTCCCCTTCAATTTTCATCAAGATCGCTTATGCCGTTTGCCCGGAATCGTGCGAACAAACAGACAAAAAAACAAACAAAAAAACAAACAAAAAAAAACACCCGAGCTAAATTTTTTGGGGGGTCAGTGAAATTGAAGTCTTCGCTTCGCTCGCTACGCTCATCCAATTAATGAAATTAAGGTTCTGTGAAAAAAGTATTACAATAGGATAAAGCTTGTAGGTGTTATAAGTCAAAGAATTGTTTTAAAAAAGAAAAAAAAACGTTAAATTTCGATTTTCATGAGAAATAATTTTCTGATTACGCTCAAATTTCACACGAATATCTTAATTCATAAAATAAGGCTTCTGTAAAAACATCATTACAATCGGATAAAGCATATAAGTCGAAAACATTTCTTAAAAATCGAAAAAAATCGTAAAATTACGTTTTTTATGAGAAAAGATTTCCCGATTGCGCTCAAAAACGTGGCAGTTCTAAGTTCAGAGATTTCGAAGGCCTCCATAAAATGTCATCGCAATCGGAGTATCGGTTTAGCCGGAATCGTGTTAACAGACACACAAAAAAAAACATTCCGGATTTTTTTCTCCAGTGTAGTGAAATGGAATCTTCGCTTCGCTCGCTACGCTCATCCAAAAATGGACAATTTTCACTGATGTATGACTGCAGCTTCTGTATAAATGTATTATATTTATCATCAGCCGATTAAGCTTGTGATACATCATCCCACATTTCTTCTTCAAGTCTCTCGATAAGATTATCTAATGTAGTGTCATTTAATGATTGTATTGTTTTTGTTGTCATTGGAGGAATAAAATTGTTATAAATAAAATTGTTATAAATAAATTTAAAAAATAGCCCTCGGACATCCCTTCACAATTGTTCTATCCGCAATATACCTAGTTAGTCACCTGAAGAGGATCGCACCGGTTAAATCTGATGTGTATACCCTACAGCGGGCATCCTACAAAAACTAGGAAAACGCTTAAGTCTCGTCGCGTTGTTGAGCGAGCACCGGTACGTGCAACACGACCCGAGTACGACATTCACATAATGTTACGTACCAATAAGTCTTTAAAGTCTTGACCGATTTAGCTGAAAATTTGTAAAATAGAAGAGAATGTTGTACTTATTGACCATGCAAAATTTCATAACAATCGGAACATTTTTTTGTATTATTATTTTTTATTTAATTTTTTATAACCAACGATCGGATTTTGTTCAAAAACTTTACCGCAACCCGCATAGGTGGTACGTACATGTGTGCAAAATTTCAGGTCGATCAGAGAAACGGTGCGACCTGTACCGAAGAAGTAACAGAAAAAAAAACAGACATTAGAGCCATAAGAGTCAAGTGGAGACGCTCGCTACGCGCGCTCAATTGTTATTGGTCAAGCAAATAAAACAAGTCTACTCTAAGATGTACTAGTGGACAGTGCTGTGCCGTCATCTAGACGATATTAACCGGCACCGCCACCACAAGGATCGACGCATCTTCTTCTACGATCCGTTAGTTAAGTCGCTTCGCTCCAACTTTTTGGTAAGTCCATTTCATACCTGTGTTTGTTTATGTAATTGGATGAGCGAAGCGAAGACTTCAATTTCACTGACCCCCCAAAAAATTTAGCTCGGGTGTTTTTTTTTTGTTTGTTTTTTTTTTTTTTTGTATTTTTGTCTGTTTGTTCGCTCTCTACCGGGCAAACGGCATATGCGATCTTCATGAAAATTTGACAGGACCTTCGAAATCTCTGAACTTAGACTTGCCACGTTTTTGGGTACAATCGAAGAAATATTTCTCATGAATATCGTACTTTTACGATTTTTTTCGATTTTTTGTGCGATATTTTCGTGCCATTTGGGCCAATTCTGACCAAACGGGTGGGGCGACAACGTTCATATTATACATGGACATTAAGGTTATTGTGATGTAGTACATTTTGAAAGAAAAAGTTGAAAAAGTTAACCAGAAATTACAGAAATAAAGCTTTTAATGTAAGTTTTTTGATTTTTTGTGCGATATTTTCGTGCCATTTGGTCCAATTCTGACCAAACGGGTGGGGCTACAACGTTCATATTATACATGGACATTAAGGTTATGGTGATGTAGTACCTTTTGAAAGAAAAAGTTGAAAAAGTTAGCCATAATCCATAGAAATAAAGCTTTTAATATAAGTTTTTTACGGTAAATAATACCAATTGACAAGAAACAAAAGAAACTTGACAACAATCCCCTACAATGCGTAGGCAACAAAACAAAACACTTGCAAAAGTAAAGATATCCCACGCAAACTAAAAACTTTAAAAAGCTCATCCATCAACGCGGCGGGACTTTAGCGTTTTCCTAGTAAATTAAAAACTTGACGATTCACAAAAATAACTCATCCCCCGATAAATGTACATGAAGAAGTAAACAAAATAGCTAAACCAACCATTTCCACCAACCAATGCAACACGAGCAAATATTTTTTTGGGTAATAGCCCCTTTAATAATTTGCCACAATAAAACTGAGGGACTTGGATGTCCCGTCTGGGATGAAAGGGAACTTGTTCTATTTATTTATTTAACGTCTATATCCTATTCAGATATTTTAATCAATGTCCATAGCAATAACTTAGTAGGCTCAATCATATTATGTGTTGTCAATAACCACCTCTAAATTTCTAACCTCAAATTGCAACAGAAGAATATACCTAAATGAGCATTGATTAAAATATAATGGTTTTCTTTTAATGAAGGCTAGTATTTATTGGATGAGCGTAGCGAGCGAAGCGAGTGAAGAGAAGACTTCAATTTCACCGATCCCCCAAAAAATTTAGCTCGGGTGTTTTTTTTTTTTTTTTTTTGTTTTTCTGTCTGTTTGTTCGCTCTCTACCGGGAAAACGGTATATCCGATCTTGATGAAAATTTGACAGGACCTTCGAAATCTCTGAACTTAGACTTGCTACGTTTTTGGTCACAATCGAAGAAATATTTCTCATGAATATCGTACTTTTACGATTTTTTTCGATTTTTAGTGCGATATTTTCGTGACATTTGGGCCAATTCTGACCAAACGGGTGGGGCTACAACGTTCATATTTCACATGGACATTAGGGTTATGGTGATGTATTGCTTTCTGAAAGAAAAAGTTGAAAAAGTTAGCCAGAATCTATAGAAATAAAGCTTTTAATATAAGTTTTTTGATTTTTAGTGCGATATTTTCGTGACATTTGGGCCAATTCTGACCAAACGGGTGGGGCTACAACGTTCATATTATACATGGACATTAAGGTTATGGTGATGTAGTACCTTTTGAAAGTAAAAGTTGGAAAAGTTAGCCAGAATCCATAGAAATAAAGCTTTTAATATAAGTTGTTTACGGTTAATAATACCAATTGACAGGTAACAATAGAAACTTGACAACAATCACCTACAATGCGTAGGCAGCAAAACACTTGCAAAAGTAAAGATATCCCACGCAAACTATAAACTTTTAATAGCTCATCCATCAACGCGGCGGGACTTTAGCGTTTTCCTAGTTATAGAACTATAGGCTGTTGGGCGTAACCTTAGCATTGCAAAACCGACATCTACTATTTTCATTATTTTCTAAACGTCAAAAATGTACCTTGCTCCTAGGCCTGTTAACTGCTCAGGCGTTATTGGTCCCGCCCTAAGTTGACCTATAGTAACTTTGTCGCCATGTTTGCAGTTTGCATAGTTGATTGATTGATTGGATATTGCTTAACGTCTCATATTAATGCACTTTGGCTATTCGAGACGATGAGTGGTGACATGAGGATGAAGTATGAACTGAAGGGAAGAGGGGGAACCCGGTACCGGCACGTAGCCTACTCCTTTCGAAAAGTACCAAGGGGACCAACGGCTTAACGTCCCATCCGACAGGAAGGTGTAACATTGATAGTCATATAGGTTCCTCCACTAACCCGGACTGCCGAGCAGACGTCGAGGAGAACGAAGCCGTTACACTAGCTCTCGAACCCTCCATCTGCTCTAACCAGCGATATACGTGAGTTTCAGGGCTGAGCGGTCACCCACTCTACCCCTGACTACGCCCGAGTTGCTTAACTTCGGTGTTCTAGTGGGAACCGGTTAAACTAGGCAGATTGATGTGAACGAAAACATAACTTTCAATAAGTCATTCTTCACGGACTAAGTTAAAGTTGGCGACTAAGTCGGTTGGGAATGGGCCTTAATTATTGTATAATAACATCACTACTTTACAACTTGCATAAAACTCATCTGCACTGACTCCCGACCATGATTTGCAGGCAATCCACCTGATCGATCATTAAAATACATCAGCTATCTGAGACGTGGCAGATTTACCCAAATTGTTCACAAACGTAACGCTATCAAATCTCCTTTGTTGTTCACTTATCAAGCATAGCATCCGAGGTATTTGCGCGTAACACGTGCACACTGTTTGATGGTTTCGAAGCCAGTCAACTGGTCGGTAGCTGCCGCAAGCCTGCTAGTTATTAGCAAGCGAACCGGCAACAGAGTAGCGCTTTTCATCTTCATCCTCCGACGCCGGTGACAGAAGTTCGAGTATCCATCCACTCTGGCGGATCCACACGGCGTTTAGCTCACTGGCCTGTAGCGCGCCTTTGACACTAGGGGGATTATCACCCTTAGCCCTCACTTCATTACCAGGAGGAGTGAAATGTGAGGTATTTATAAACTAGAAAACAAACTTTATTCGAATCGTCGTAGTGATTGGATGCTTGGCTAAGTAGAGATAGAGGCAACTGTGGTTGGTTGGTAAGTAAGTGTGTGTAAAGGTTATTTTATTATTCCTATTTTGTACTCTGCCACGTTGGCATTACATGTATTTTAACTGCATTTTTATCCTCCAATTTTTGTCTTTTCAGATAAAGGACTACCGCCAGAATTAAAACCACACAAAATTACCTGATTTTAATACAATATCGATAATACCCTACTAAAATCGAAAAGTTATTAAAAATTTCTATGTAGTTTCGTTATAACTATATCATGCATGGAAAAAACATCCCAAAATATAATCAGTACTGTTAAAAAAAAAAAAAAACAGAAAACAAATAATTGATAGCTAAGTCCGAGACCTGTTTTTAAGGCCGGCATGCTCATTTTACTCGCTTTCAAAATTCTCAGCCAATTTGAGTCGTATCTTTTTGTGATTTTTAATTGTGTAAAAATAAATCATTTAGGCATTCATAGCACTTTTCCATTAATTGATTACAGAAAATAAACAAAAAAAAATTCTATAATTTATTATCTCACAAAATGGTCAACAATACCCAAATAACTACGCATTTTCTGATTGATTCGTGGTAAATATTGAAAATCTGATATGATACATATGTCCTTTACGCATAAATGTACAGATGTCCTTCATTATCAAGTATGCCAAGTTGTATAAAGATGAATTGATTTATGGCTGTGGGACAAGGAACGCGCTGAACGTCAATTGACGCAGGTTCTAAACGTAAAAATAAGTTTTTATCTTAAATCGAAGCATATTCTCATTTCTAATAATAATATAAGCTGAAAATTAAAAAAAGTTATGTCAGGAAGCCTTGTGGTTTTGTGGCAAAAAAATAGATTTGCATAAATCCCCAAACATTCATGCTCTATCGTATTATTGTTCACGTTTTTTTTAATACTTTGACATAGAGCACAAATTTGATGTGGAACATATTCCCACATATCCATACAGCATATCAGATCAAAATGTTTGCCCGTATAGTCCTAATTTAAAGTTCAATATGTTTTCAGCAAGTTTTCAACATCCATGCATATTCAAGGTCAAACGCAACATCGATGCGTATCAGTGTAACACACATCTCTTTCTAGGGATATTTCAACAAAGTGGCACCACTGAATTCACCTGAAAACCACGGGACCATGGACAAGTGTCATTCTTAAATGTATTCTTGCTCAATAAACACAAAATTATAGTGTTCACCAAAATACTCCCGACTCATTCTTAAGTTTTCCAAGTTTCTTAACTTACCTGTTCTTCAAATCCTTACTCATTGCAGAACAAACACTTTCTGATATCTCCAAAGTCAAAACTGTTGAAGTCAAAAATAAAAACAATTGTTCCATCCCCACGTTACTTTTCACAAAATAACATAATCATACCGAGTAAGTCCTATAGGAAATATTAAACATATTAATATGTGTGCTAGACATAGCCAGTAAGTTTAGTTCGTCCGCACACTAAAGTGGGAGAGGTGAGAACAGCTGCCGGCCTAGCTTGTGAGCCTGGCTGTCAAGAAAACTCCACTGGCAAGGCGTCAACACTAAGTGGTCAAGAAAGAACAAACAAGCACTGACAGGGACGACAAATAAAACACAACAACTACCAACTCTTAAAACCAATTTAGAAAAACAAATACGAAAAAGCTTTAATAAAAAAATACCAGTTTTTCATGTTCGTTACGATTGTGGTTTAAGACCTATACATTATGTTGTTTGAAAGTTAATCATGAATAACTGAATGCGATGAACTAAGTCACATAAATAGAATAGCGTAATAAAAATATTTTATGCTTTTAAGTTTTATGAATGAAAACGGCCGCCTGCCAGACATGGGGAGATAGTCGCGAAATTAAAACCACGGGAAATTACAGTTTTTTCGTGATATCTCGAGAACGATGCAAAATATCTAAAAACTGATTCTAGACCGAACTGTGGTTTTGTTAGAACAATATAATGCAAGAAAAAATATTCAAATATAATAATCGGTGCGGTTTGTATTTAAAATATAAATTTAATTAATTAAATTTCTAATAAAAAACTTAATTACCATCACATTACAAAATTGTTTCTTGCATTATATTGTTCTAACAAAACCACAATTCGGTGTAGAATCAGATTTTAGATATTTTGCATCGTTCTCGAGATATCACGAAAACACTGTAATTTCGCGTGGTTTTAATTTCGCGACTATCCCATCCTCTTAACATGGGAGTGATGTGTAGGGTATAAGGGACAGGGTATAGCGACACTACACCAATCAGTCTTAGTTTGTAGGAGTTGCAACATATTATCTTATATCATGTCAGCCAGCGGTTTAGCCGAGCTCGTTTAACCGGTTCCCACTCGAACACCGAAGTTAAGCAGAATCGGGCGTGGTCATGGGTAGAGTGGGTGACCGCTTAGCCCTGAAACTCAAGTCTACCGCTGGTTAGAGCAGATGGAGAGTTCGAAAGCTAGTGTAACGGTTTCGTTCTCCTCGACGTCTGCTCGGCAGTCCGGGTTGGTGGAGGAACTTATATGACTGTCAAAGTTACACCGTCCTCTCGAAAGGAGTAGGCTACGTGCCGGTACCGTGTTTCCCCTCCTGCCTTCTGTTCATACTTCATCCTCATGTATCACCACTCAACGTCTCGATTAGCCAAAGTGCATTTATATGAGACGTTGAGCAATATTCAATCAATCAATCAATTAAATTATGTCACAGTATTTTAACATCAGTACATAAATCTGTGAAGACTGACAAATTCATTGTTAACTTTAATAAAGAGAGAAATTAGGGTGTCAGAATTGGGAGTGAATTGGGATGGGGAGCCATACTCAATCCCAAGACGATCAATGAAGGCATTCGTTTAATAAAACTTCTTTCCATTTTGTCGCACATTATATAAGGGAAGTTAAAACATTTAAACCACACTTTGTTGGAATGGCACACACTTTAAACGAATGATATTTTACGATGAAAATTGTTGTTTCATAATATCAACCGGGAGAGCTTTTATTACGTAATCTTGGTATCACCGCATTAATAATCTTTATCAATTATGTATAAGAATATTACAGCAAACATTTATTAAATTCAATCAGAAATCGCGGTTTGGCAATCAATCAAAACTTCTATCCTCATTTTCTCCACTTTGGTAAAAGCGGATGTGGCACAAATATAAGTTCTAAGGTGACGAATTATAAATCAAAACATTGTTCCCTTTGAAACAACGATATTTCTTTCAACGACATGCTTGTAGAAATGTCCAGCAACAGCCATCCAGTGAATAATGTCCCTTTCGACTCAACTCTATCGTAAATCTGTAATTTCCGTACCCATCACACTTTTCATCCGGCAACTTATGAAAGAGTACCAATTTTTCACACAAAACTGACGATGTTTCCATGTCCTGCAAATTGTGTAATCTCCGTGGAGGCAAGTATTCCCCTCGACTGCAAATTACCCACCAGCCGGCGGAGTTGGGAGTTGAGGGTGCGGGGCGATTGTTCAATAGGGCGCCACAAATATGAAGTTATCTAGACTGGGAAAGTAACCCAGTGCAATCATCATTAGCGCGCTATCTGTAACCAGTGTTTAGCTTTCTCGGGTTGAAAGGTCAGGTTCACTGTATTAATATTAGTTCTCTGCGATCTTTACTTCCAGGCGTCTCAGATGGTTATTTATGATCTATTCTTCCCGCTGATGAGGCAGAAGTGGAATACAGAGTATCATATACAACGGGCCTGTCAAATACATCAATAATTAACATATTGCATTTCTCTGTATCGGCTATCGTCGTCTTTATTTCAACATTTCACGTTTCAGACCAAACTGTGATGGCTGTCTGAAAAATACATTTGGATTTTACTTGACACTAGTGGAAGTAAATGGCAATACTGCATGGCCAATCAACTGTCAAACATTCTATGTTGGCTGCAAATGTGAAGTAACTTGCTATCCAAATAATATCTAATCTCGTAGCTAACTTCAAAATGCACTACAATGAGGGTTTTATTTTTGTACTTGTGTATCAAACAATTCCATTGATAATTTAACAAGATATAATATATAAGTATTAAAGGTTAAAGTTATATAATATATACATATATTATAGTTATATATTAGTTTATTATAAGTAAACATGCTCGGCTCAATGTAATGCACACAAAGTTGGCAACTTTACTTGTTTTAACTGTTGCACCTCGCATGCCTCCATGCCAGGCGGCGTGTCCTTGAGAAAACAGTGGCTTGCATCGTGTTGTTCGCTGGCAGGATGTCTGAGTAGCCGATCAACGTAAGCCGTTATTATGCTCGTTTCATCTAGTTAAACAATTATTATAAAATAAATTAGGCGTATCATTACACCCATTATAGCCAACTAGACCTACCAGTCTTCATTATTACTTCCACCAATCATAAATTAAGATTTTGTAATATGCTTATTGAAGATTTTCTGACAATTGCTTGAAAATATATACTAGACCATTTCGGCCATTTCGCGTTGATGGATGAGTGAATTTGGCTTGTCTAGCTTCATTCGAGAAATAACCATAAAAAGACGAACTTTATGAGAAATTATACTTCGATTATTCAAATCGAATTTAGAATATTCTCAGTCAGTCACAGTTTTCTAATGGAGGACTCTAACATAAGCGGACCAAGCCATCGATGCAAGATCAATGACCAACCAGAGACCGGTATTTTAAATGGGAAACACCGACCTAACTAACTGGGCACGATACACTGGCGGTCGACGTCAGAATCGACAAGGCTAATTATATACAACTTCATAATTTATAATGTACTTCGTTGCTAGAAAAGTCGCAGTTTTTACCAAAATTCATAGCATACCTTATAAAAGGTTTTGAAGGCCCCCTGAAAATTTTGTCAATAACGGACTACCCATTAGTCCGGTAGCTGGCTATCAGACAATTGTTTCAAAAACAAATTTCATGAGAAATTTTCTTCGATTGCACACAAATTCATAGATAAGGTAAGTCTAAAGGTTTCGAAGGCCCCCTGAAAATTTCTTCAAAATCGCATCAGCCGTTTGACCGGTTAAGAGCGAACACACAGTCAAAACACATTTTGAAAATAAAAAACACAAAAACACTGTCATTTTTCCTTATAGTATTAACATTGCAGTCTACTGTGAGACGTAACACACAGACGAACGGACAGACGGACAGATGGGCGGACAGACAGACAGACAGACGGACAGACAGACGGACAGACAGACAGACAGGACAGACAGACAGAGGAACAGACAGACAGACGGACAGACAGACAGATAGACAGACGGACGGATAGACAGACAGACGGACAGGCAGACGGACTGACGGACGGACAGGAGAGTGATGCTGATTGCTGATGCGTATAGTTTGTTGTTATTCAGACGCATGGGGATATAACCTAATACGCTACTTCCATAATTCAATCCTTAATCCTCAATTTACTTTCAAAATATTAAAAATACATAAGATAGTTCTGAAAATGGTTCTATCCATAAATAATTTTCGTGGGAAGCCTGGCCAGGGTGCAATTCATGCCCCTCTTCAGGAGTCTAACTAGGTATTAAGTTGCGGATAAGACAATGTGAAGGGATGTCCGAGGGTTGTTTAAAATTATTTTTTACCACATGATCTATAGCACAATACTACACTAAAAAGTGACAGTGACAGTGACAGTGACAGTGACAGTGACAGTGACCGTGACAGTGACAGTGACAGTGACAGTGACAGTGACCGTGACCGTGACCGTGACCGTGACCGTGACAGTGACAGTGACAGTGACAGTGACAGTGACAGTGACAGTGACAGTGACAGTGACAGTGACAGTGACAGCGACAGCGACAGTGGTGCGTTCGTTTATTCTATGATGCAAACATATTAAATCTATTCGGAGTTGTGAAAATAAACGTGGTACCTCCATGGATCAATACTAAGAGTTCTCACCCTTATCGGTAAGCAGAGAGCGAGGCCTACATCACCACTGTCGGAAATAAGATCATGCCCGTGAACCGTGATATGCATAGGGTCTATAGGGACGTTGGACTGGGAGGCTTTATTTTGCTTTTAAAATGCACATATTTTCACTTTTTCAGGTGCTAAATTACTATAAACATTAATTAGACCAGCATCACGTAATTGCTTTGCTGATCGTAGACTAGACTTGCATTCGTTTAGATAATGGTACACTTGTTAGAAAATACACAAATAGTGTTTTATTTTAACCTCAATTAAAGATAAATAAATGTTAATTAATCAAACAATGTTTATAGAAGGTAAATTTGTTTTGTAATATTATTATTATTAGTTGCGATATTCAATATAAAATCGGGACAGCATAATTGAGCGAGCGTCTCCACTTGACTCTTATGGCTCGAATGTCTGTTTTTTTTTTGTTTTTTTTCTGTTACTGATTCGATACAGGTCGCACCGTTTCTCTGATTGACCTGAAATTTTGCACACATGTACATACCACCTAGGCGGGTTGCTGTATAGTTTTTGAACAAAATCCGATCATTGGTTATAAAAATAAAAAATTAAATTAAAAAATTAAAAAATAAAAATGTACCGATCGTTATGAAATTTTGCAGGGTCAATAAGTACAACATTCTCTCCTATTTTCCAAATTTTCAGCTAAATCGGTCAAGACCTTAAAGACTTATTGGTAATCATAATTCGAAAAATGATGTTAATAAATGAAGGAGGCAGTGAAGATACAAAGATACACTTTAGAAGGCATGACGTCAATTAGTACATTGCAAAGATGTTGGAATAGTATAGTGTACAATATCAATATCCAGTTAGGCCTACACTGTGTGGTGGGCCTTATGGAAATGTCGTACTCGGGTCATGTTGCACGTACCGGTGCTCGCTCAACAACGCGTCCAACTGAGCGTTTTCCTAGTAGGCCTATGTCCCAACACAACACCTAAAGTCGTGACGTCTGGCAGGTCGGATAAAGACTCTCGAGGGTGACGGATTCTACAACCTTCACAGAAGAATTTTTAAAATATCTTTTAAAATCGTACAAATGCGTAACAAATCTCGTTAACAAGACGAAGAAGTTGAAATAGGGGTTGGGGGGGGGGGGGGGCTGATTGGATTGTGAGATCACTTCATTGTGCGTGAGTGTGTGACTAGAAGATATCTGATACACACCCACTCGAGGTCAGAGAAAGATTCCCATCTTAAAAGTTTTCTCTCTGAAAAATCTTGGAATTATAAACATTGGAGGTCTTGGAAAAGAGACTGTTTTAAATATACGGTAACGAAACTTTGCCTAAGGACTTTTCTTTATTTTTCGATCGAGTATAAGAAAATTAAATTCAGGTTCTCATCTTCGAAAATAAAAGTGATTATTTAGGAAAAGAGTTTGGACTCTAAAGGCAGTGAGTTGAAATTGAAATCTTACAACATAGGAGCAACATAACAATCAGATATTGAACAAAATATGTATGTCTGGTTAATTTTCCAAGACTCTTTCATTCAATTCGGTTTCCGAATGAATGCGACAAGAATTCTAGGGTCCATTACACTACACAATACAGAAAAATATCTTTGAGTTAAGGGAAATGAAAGTCAGTTTGTTGGAAGCCAAGCTCGAGGTCTAGGTACACACTATTCATAACCTAACCTCGCTGTCAGATTGAGGGAGGTCGAGCTCATGAAAAGCCGATTTATTAGAAGACTGTAGTAAGAACAATGTATAGTTACATATTATACCATCAAAGTCCATCTCGCAACCTTTTCGTGGTTTGACCCGTGATTAGGGGAGTTTCACTCCCTGAAACTAATGACGCGCTCTGGGTCGTCGTCGGGGAACTTTCCCCTTCCCTTTGACTATCTCCCCGACGGCGACGACAATGACAACACGGACGGATGATGACACAGACGGAGACGACCACGACGTGGAGAAACCCCTGCCCTCCCCATACGCTTGTGGCTGGTTCTGACCAGCACAGGCCTGTCCACCCCTTGTCCCCCCGCGTCACCCCTTACGCCCCTCCCTTCGTTTCGATTAGCCAAAGTGCATAAATATGAGACGTTAAAGCAATATCCAATCCAATTATTTACAAGTATTTATGTTACTTATTAGAAAAGAGGATGATATGTTGCGGAAGAACATCACTTTGGGAATAGATCTATACGGTCTGGTTCCGTATTTTGAACATAGAAGCGTCACCTTTCTGTCCATCCGTCCGTCTGTCCGTCCGTGCGTCCGTCCGTGCGTCCGTCCGTCTGTCCGTCCGTCTGTCCGTCCGTCTGTGCGTGTGTCACGTCTCTCGATAAAACCGAACACGACGTCCGATCTACATGCATTTTTGTTGGCATTTCCCTTCAACATGGATGATACAGAATGTTGTTGGTGGGGACCTTGTAGCTGAGGGGGGAGTGGCTAGACCCCAGAAAGTTTATAATTCGTCAACCACTTCCATCATTTTGAACGCGAGAATGAGCGGCCAAACATTTTAGTTTATATTCTTCCTCGACGACAGGGATGACGCTAGGGGGGAGGGTGCCACCCCCCCCCCCCCCGGATTAAAAGCGACCCCGACCACGAAGAATATAATATGCTTTATACATACTTAATAACAGAAAAATCAGACATAATCAACACAATCAGATGTATAGCCCTGACCCTTCACAAAATAATAACAATCAGATGTATTTACCTTTCATAATACAATATTTACATTTTCTTTTAAAAGATCCATCATTGTCAGATTCCTTGATGTTATTTGGTAGTTTATTATTGATGATGACAGTATCGAGATTCCAATTCCTCTTGGAATAGTGTCAATTTGAAGTTGTAGTTAAGTATTAACACAATATTTTGCTCTTTGTTCTTTTTCTGTAATTTTTTTAGATTTCACAAATTAACTGAATATGTTATGCAACCATAATATTTATATATACATGTTTTTCATGTTTATTTTGGTTATATGTTCCGTTCTCTGTATTGTCACCATCTTAAATAATTAATGAATTGTCATTACCCCACAGTTAAGCCTTTTTCAGGCTTTGTGGGTTTTTTGATTACATTCTTGTTAGATTTATTTCTGTATGTAACATTAATTATTTATTTGTACAATTTGCTATGTTGTATTAGTCGTGTATGTTCCATGACAAATAAATTTGTAAATTTGTAAAAAAAAAAAAATCGTTTCTACGTTGAGCCGTAGCCTTAGGACTTCACCCCAATCACTTTTTTCGATACTTCCCTCTCTCTTTTCTACGCCTCCAAGCATCTATTCATTGAAGCAGAATAATAATTGGATTTGGTTAACCTTGCCCATCCTTCCCACCTGCAAGCACCGTCTCACCCTCCCCTTGCCCGTGTTGAATTTATAATTTATATTTTAATCTTTCACCCTTATAAGACTACAGACAGACTGACATCTGACAAAGCGGAAAAATCTTCGACCTCGGTGATACAAAATCTATTTTTTGGATGAGCGTAGCGAGCGAAGCGAAGATTCCATTTCACTACACTGGAGAAAAAAATCCGGAATGTTTTTTTTTTAATTCTTTTTTTTGTATTTTTGTGTGTTTGTCGCACGATTCCGGCTAACCGATACTCCAATTGCGATGAAATTTTATGGGGGCCCTTTTGAAATCTCTGGACTTAGAACTGCCACGTTTTTGAGCGCAATCGAAAAATTATTTTCTCATTAAAATCGCAGTTTTACGATTTTATTCGATTTTAAAAAAATTCTTCGACTTATAACCCCACATGCTTTATCCGATTGTTATGATTTTTTCAAAAAAACCTTAATTTTAGGAATTAATATATTCGTGTGAAATTTGAGCGCAATCAAAAAATTATTCTTATGAAAATCGCAATTTTACACTTTTTTCGCTTAAAAAAAAACATACGCTCATCCAACGCGCCTGAAAAAGCTTTTTGCGAAGCTTCTAGTGTATACAAACATTTGAAACGTAATTATGTCTTCCTGGAATCATGTTATTCCAGAAATGATTGGGACGAGGGTCCCGGTGATAGATTCCCTTTATACCAGTACCGATAGGATAGCTCGGGCTAGTTTCGTCGCGAGCTGGATGGAAGTGCACGTGCTTTTATGTAGTTTTTCAATCCGGCATTTATAAAATAATGTTAAATGTTATAAATTTAAAAAGAATGTTCTTTTTTCAATTTCTGATTAGGCTATTTAATATAAACAAAAAGGTGACCCGTTTGCAACAAGTGAAAAGTGTTGCCCGTGATAGTGTTGACAGTGGCGATGATTGTCGTGGGAGTACGCTCCAGAATCAACTGTATTAGGCCTTGTTCTAGACATGGACTGCGTAGTTCCCCACTCAAAGAATCCTAGCGTCGTCCCTGCTCGACGATCTGTGATTCAGTAGCTTCGCTCCCTCGTATCCGTGCTTGAAATATCATCGATTACACATCATTTCAAATCAACTGCATTGAAATAGTTTGTGTTATCCCTCTTCAGATAGAAAGAGCACAGAAAATAATTACTGAAATTTATTGAACTACACGTCCCTAGGAAAATACCAACAACACTGAAATAAGCAATTTTATAGCAAAAATACTTCTAAAATATTATGGGTGGCCCGACCTAAGAAGACAAAAAGAGGGTCATTATTTTGATTCCATATCCATATCCATATGTGATGTGATATATCAATATATATGTAATATATCCTTATCCATATGTGATGTGATATATCTATATATATGTAATATATCCTTATCCATATGTGATGTGTGATATATCTATATATATATATGTAATATATCCTTATCCATTATGTGATGTGCTATATCTATATATATATATATATATATATATGTAATATATCCTTATCCATATGTGATGTGATATATATATAGTAATATATCCAATCCATATATGATGGGGATATATCTATATATATGTAAATATATCCTTATCCATATGTGATGTGATATATCTATATATATGTAATATATCCTTATCCATATGTGATTTTGAATATCTATTTATTTATTTATTTAAATGATATTTTCTCGCCGTAGGCGAGAAGGCCATTGTAGGGGCACAATTCCCTCTTTAGCCTGTCACAATGGTACAACAAAAACACACATAAGTTGCAAGAAAACAAATACATAATAAAGAAAACAAGTTGTCCCTTTAGACATAACGGAGAACATAATTGTAAAGCTAACATAATAAGTAAAAAAAAACAAAAAACAGTATGGTCATTTTGACAAGGGTTACAAAAGTGATACATTTATTAAGGAAGTTAAGGGGAGAAAGGGGAAGGAATATGTGATATATCTATATATCATAGTGGCTCGTTGGTCTTGTTGTTAGCGTATCTGCTTCCAATGCAGAAGGTCCAGGGTTCGATTCCCGTTACAGTCAGAAGTTTTTTTAACTTCTGATTTGGACTTAATTCTATCAGTTGATGTCTTAGGAGTTTGTAAACGGTGACTTTGGAGCCGTCCTAGCAACGAAGCACATAATAAATTTCAGAGTTGTTCTGAATCGGCCTTGTTGACTCTGGCGTTGATTCGCGGGTGTTCGCACTGTCCATACCACTGATTGCTATAATATTTCCTATTAGAAATATCGATCTTTAGTTGGTTATCGCTCACTCGTCGATTGCGTCGGGGCCTACAGGGTTGGCTTGGTCGCTTTGATTTAAAGTCCCCCACTGAAAATCAGTTATATAACTGAGTGGGTAGACTCTAAATAAAATTTATTATTATTATTTTATTAATATATCCATGACCGTATGCGATGTGATATATCTATATATATGCAATATATCCATGACCATATCCATATAAATTCTCCTGGGAAGCCTACCCAGGGTGCAATGCATGCCCCTCTTCAGGTGTCTAGCTAAGTATATTGGAGTAAGGACAATGAAGGGATGTCCGAGGGCTCAAAGAGGACTCAATCCTTTTAATTCGCATTAACGACTGAGGAAAACCTCGGGATGAACCTTCAGTCAGGATTGCCGGTCTCGACGGGACCTCCCGAATCAGAGCAAACACTGCCTGTGAAGAGGAGGGACACACATACATTTCAAACTCTTCTGGTTTTCACTAATTGAGTTGACTTCTAATAGGCCGCTTCGCGAACGCTTTTTTTAGTCGCGTTGATGGATGAGCTTATTTTTAAGTTTTTTGTTTGCGTGGGATCTCTTTACTTTTGCAATTGCTTTTCGAACGCATTGTAGGTGATTGTTGTCAAGTTTCTATTGCTACTTGTTAATTGATACTAGGAAAACGCTAAAGTCCCGCCGCGTTGATGGATGAGCTTTTTTAAAGTTTTTAGTTTGCGTGGGATATCTTTACTTTTGCAAGTGCTTTGTTTTTCTGCCGACACATTGTAGGGGATTGTTGTCAAGTTTCTATTGTTTCTTGTTAATTTGTTATTATTTAACGTAAAAATCTTACATTAAAAGCTATATTTCTATGGATTCTGGCTAACTTTTTCAACATTTTCTTTCAAAAGGTACTACATCACCATAACCTTAATGTCCATGTATAATATGAACGTTGTAGCCCCACCCGTTTGGTCATAATTGGCCCAAATGGCACGAAAATATCGCACAAAAAGTCAAAAAACGTATATTAAAAGCTTTATTTCTCTCAATTCTGGCTAACTTTTTCAACTTTTTCTTTCAGAAAGCAATACATCACCATTACCTTAATGTCCATGTGAAATATGAACGTTGTAGCCCCACCGTTTGGTCAGAATTGGCCCAAATGGCACGAAAATATCGCACTAAAAATCGAAAAAAATCGTAAAAGTACGATATTCATGAGAAATATTTCTTCGATTGTACCCAAAAACGTGGCAAGTCTAAGTTTAGAGAAAACGAAGGTCGTGTCAAATTTTCATCAAGATCGCATATGCCGTTTGCCCGGTAGAGAGCGAACAAACAGACGGAAAAAAAAAAAAAAAAAACGAGCTAAATTTTTTGGGGGGTCGGTGAAATTGAAGTCTTCGCTTCGCTCATCCAATTATATACCTCAAAAAAACTTATACTAGGAAAACGCTAAAGTCCCGCCGCGTTGATGGATGAGCTTTTTAAAGTTTTTAGTTTGCGTAGGATATCTTTACTTTTGCAAGTGCTTTGTTTTGCTACCTACGCATTGTAAGTGATTGTTGTCAAATTTCTTTTGTTACCTGTCAATTGGTATTATTTACAGTAGAAACTTATATTAATAGCTTTATTTCTATGGATTCTGACTAACTTTTTCAACTTTTTCTTTTAAAAGGTACTACATCACCATAACCTTAATGTCCATGTATAATATGAACGTTGAAGGCCCACCCGTTTGGTCAGAATTGGCCCAAATGGCACGAAAATATCGCACTAAAAGTCAAAAAACTTGTATTAAAAGCTTTATTTCTATTGATTCTGACTAACTTTTCCAACTTTTTATTTCAGAAAGCAATACATCACCATTACCTTTAAAGTCCATGTGAATTATGAACGTTGTAGCCTTACCTGTTTGGTCAGAATTGACCCAAATGGCACGAAAATATCGCACAAAAAGTCAAAAAACTTATATTAAAAGCTTTATTTCTATAGATTCTGGCTAACTTTTTCAACTTTTTCTTTCAGAAAGCAATACATCACCATCACCTTAATGTCCATGTGAAATATGAACGTTGTAGCCCTACCCGTTTGGTCAGAATCGACCCAAATGTTTCGAAAATATCGCACTAAAAATCGAAAAAAATCGTAAAAGTGCGATATTCATGAGAAATATTTCTTCGATTGTACCCAAAAACGTGGCACGTCTAAGTTTAGAGATTTCGAAGGTCCCCTTCAATTTTCATCAAGATCGCATATGCCGTTTGCCCGGAATCGTGCGAACAAACAGACAAAAAAAAAAAAAACAAAACAAAACAAAACAAAACAAAACAAACAAACAAAAAAACAACTGAGCTAAATTTTTTGGGGGGTCAGTGAAATTGAAGTCTTCGCTTCGCTCATCCAATTAAAACCTTTATTTCTATGGATTCTGTCTAACTTTTTCCACTTTTTCTTTCAAAAAGCAATTTATCACCATAACCTTAATGGACATATAAAATATGAACGTTGTAGCCTTACTTGTTTGGTCAGAATCGGCCCAAATGTATAGAAAATATCGCATTAATTTTTTTTTAAAACGTTAAAGTACAATATTCATGAGAAATGTTTCTTCGATTGTACCCAAAAACATGGCAAGTCTAAATTTAGAGATTTCGAAGGTCCCCTACAATTTTCATCTAGATCGCATATGCCGTTTGCTCGGTAGAGCGCGAACAAACAGACAGAAAAAAAAAGAAAAAAATACATCCAAGCTAATTTTTTTTTTGGGGGGGGTCAGTGAAATTGAAGTCTTAACTTTGCTCATCCAATTATATCTTGTGACAAGGATTTAACACGAATGTTCTAAGTTTTTTTATCCTGAAATATGCAAAAATGACGTTTTGGTCAATTTCTTAAATCAGCTTCAACATGCTAATGTTGTGTTCCACATGGATACTAGAGCATCATACCAATCTAAAATGACACTTTATAACGCAAAAATATGCAATCCAAAATCAAAGCCCTTCTAAGTAATAAGCATATTTTGACCGAACCACTGGCCCAAATTACAATACAAAATATAGCGAATTTACTGAAAGATTATCGAGTACGTCAATAAAGGCCAATATTTATTTGGATCAAAATTTTCTAAGGTTTAAAGCTAAGGCCGATGGGAGCTAGCTCGAAAATTACCAAGTTTGATATTTATTTTAGGGATCATGGTGGACCCAATAAATTTTCTGTTTCTTTGTGAATTCATAATAGGTAGACTGACTGAAATATATTTTTGAGTTTAGCGGGTTTACGAGAGGGCGTACAGGTCTGAGTACGTACGCTCGCGCTGAGCCAGCCCCGTCACCAGGACTCAACTGTCTATTATATTCCGTCTTGACGCGAGAGCAGATCGGATTACAGCTTACCACAGGAGCAAAGATGATCTCCGCGGTGTGTAAGATACCATTAGGGATGTGATGTACGCTGCAAAGACGCGACTAAACAGACCATTGTATTGCATTATACGACCCAGCCAAGGCTTATTGGACGATAGTAGAATCGAACTTTCATATTATGTTGCGGACGAAGAAAGTCGAAGTGAATAATCTGTACATACAACGATAGATATTTTAGATACCATACCCTCATACTAAAATGAAAGACATAGATGTGTAAAAACAATTATGTTTTATCTTGGGTCAAAATTTAATTTTGCACTTGGCTATAGTTTTGTTCAGTATTTTCAAAAAATTGTAATATTATAGTGGCTACTACTGAGTTTATCTCGCCCAAATGACTATTTGTACATATTGATTAAAGTTCCTTTCATTTAGCCAACTTTTCAGCCCATCTATCTTAGGCTTGACAGAAATCGATCAGAGCTGGCTAGTTCAAATGCCTACTTCTAGTAGTTCAAACTAACATTATATCGTGCAGTTCCTATGTTGTGGTATTAAACTACGCAAGAAGACTGAGGGTTGCCAACAAGTATCCAAGCCAATAGTTCACCAACATGTTGATACAGTCGACCACCAAGTTTAGTTTTATTTTCCTACTAGGAAAAGTTCAATGAGACGTTCTATGATGGGATCAGGTAGAGGATTGTAGACAGCACGGCTTTCCAGAGGATGATCACACGATACTGAAACGAAACCACATCATTGTTAAAAATCGCAATCACAATCGCTAAAACAGTCAAACATAATACCCCAAGGACTAACTGACATCTAACACAATTTTTGTTGAAAATCAAAGTTTATCATTGATACATGTTTTATGAATTGCAAATCAATGGTCGAAACGGTTATATTTAACATTCCAAGATGAAATGATAAGGCCTACACATATATCACCCATCCATCAACTTAAATCAGAATTTTAATACATGATTGTTTATTAATCGATTGTTGACTAGTTATAGAGCACTGTCTGCAAGTGTAGTAAGCAGTTGTTGCGGAAACTAAGACATACCCTACTGCTTGACAGGTTTCACGACAGATCCTTGGTCCATCACTGCGGCTCGCGCGGGGGCGCACGGGACTGCCCCCCCCCCTCCCCCCTCACTTCTTCCCGTGACAACACTGAAAAACTTGTAGCAGTCGGTACACCAAGGGCTCTGTGTTCCTATATGGTGTGCTCACTTGTGGCTAGTTGGAAAGATGCATAAGTTAACCCTTTCACTGTTGGTGGAAAAAACTAAAGAAATACCCCGTGCGTTGCCCAAAAATGGAGGGTGAACACAGAAGTTAAATTCCATAGAGTGACGTTAATCCGAGAGATACTGCCAATACATCGAGATGCAAGCCGGAAATCAATATTAACATAATACTACTGTGCTGATTATAATATCTCAACGTGCCATCTGAAGCTTCGGCAACGGACCTGATCGAGAGGCTAGGTGGGTGGAATTGTAATAATAAGAATGAATGGCGATGAAAAGTTAGCGCGTGAATGCACCTACGGTACATCATATCAGGCCGGGGTCACAAAACCAACAGAAATTCGCTATTTTTTTTATTTTTTTAACTTTTTTGCCGACATTTTTTTTATTATTTTATTTTATTATTATTATTATTATTATTATTATTATTATTATTATTATTATTATTATTATTATTATTATTATTATTATTATTATTATTATTATTATTATTTTTTTTTTTTTCAATGGAGATCGGATGAATGGTGTAGTAATGCATAAAGGACTAACATACATACATTCGTTTTTATATAAATAGAAGTTAGAAGATAGAAGATAGATAGGTTATTGTGATATACTTTAATGTACCGGTACTTTTTAATTTTCAACATTAATTTTCAAAAATACTCAAATTTCAAAATATTTCTAATGTTTTTTTTTTTTTTTTAATTGGATAGTCTGAAAATAGATACGTTACATCAAATAAATCTCCAATTTAGAAATGTTTAAATTTCTCAAATAATTTTTGAAATTTCCAAAACGTAGGCCTAGTTTATGAGTTACGACTTCAGAATGATTCTGCGTACTCATTGGGCTCATTGCCCATGAGATGAAATGCCTATGTCGGCCTCTGATGGCCATAAAAGGCGGCATGATTAGTGAAGCCTGTGTGGGACAACTCGTAATCTGGGGAGTTCCAGATAGCCTGGGGTCAGAGACGGGGTCTTGCTTGGGGAAGACAAACTTTTTGCCTGTACTAATTGATATTGAAGAGTCATCTCGCGGAGCGTAGGCTTAAGTATTATGATTACAGGATTAGGTGGAATGGAAGCTCAAGTATTGCTTCTACGATGTTAAAGATGAGGGTCCACACTTTAGGGGATGGCCCAGAGTTTGATTAACCTTGATTTGTTGATGTGGGATTGTGAGGTTTGCAGTGCGTTCTATCTTGAGATGGAGAGGGTTGTATATTGAGCCTATTAGAGTTTGGTGAGGGCTCCCTAGCTACACGAGAAACCCAAAGCGATTAGAAGTAGCAGTGGAGTAGGACAAGCCCTGGAGGGTGTATGTTTAGTAATAGCGTAATAATTAATAATAATTTATTATGTAATTTTAAGTGTTATTCGATATGAATTTTACATTAATTTTGATATTGTCGCCTATCTATAGGCACATCACTGTTTACGAGTGTCAATGAAATGAAATACATGATCACAACACCAGACAACATGTGAATAATTTTAATCAGTGCAAATTTTCCTTGACACTCTGTAAGAAGGGATTTAACTATAATTGTATAAACATCTGTACAATGTTTTACCACCAACAATCAAATCAATTCATAATATTTTAGGAAGTTTTAAAAGAGCTACAAAACACTTTTTATGCACAAATGGTTTTTATTCAGTGCATGAGTATTTATAATGTTTAATTAAACACTGTCTTATGAGGAAGGTTATGTTTAATTATTAAGTTTTATTTTAATGTTTTGTTTTTAATGATGTAATGAATTGACGTGTTTGTAATATTTTTTAAAAATGTAAAAGAAATCAATAAATGAATATGAATATGAATAACTATGTTGAGAGGCTTAGAGGGTATGGGTGTTACACTGGCCGACCTGTACTATCAAGTCATGGGACAGGTAAAATACATTAAATTAAAATACTACTACTACTACAATGGCCAGGTATGGCACTAAAGAAATTATATTTTTGGATGAGCGCAGCGAAGACTTCAATTTCACTTAGGCCTACCCTGAGAAAAATAGTTCGTGTGTTTCTTTTTCTCTGTTCGTTCGCTCTCTTCCAAGCAAACATTATGCGATCTTGATGAAATTTTCAGGGGACCTTCGAAATCTCTGTACTTAGATCTGCCAAGTTTTTGGGTAAAATCGAAGAAATATTTCTCATGAATATCGTACTTTTACGATTTTTTAAAAATTTTCATGTGATATTTTCGAGACATTTGGCCCGCGACCGGGCAAACTGTTCACCGTACTTTCCGCAGCTAGCAGCAGTGAACAGGATGACGCCCGGGGACGCGGCAGCAAGTAGTTCCTGTACTCTCCGCTAGGTGTCAGCAGTGTACGGCGTTACGCCGAGAGACGCGGCAGCAAGTAGTTTCTGTACTCTCCACTAGGTGTCAGCTCACCAAACCCTCTCATTCGAAACATACCGCCAAATTATGTTGCACGAAAGCGCCGCAATCCCCACATTCAGGCACCACAACCGGCTAAAAAAGCACGGGTGCAAGCGGCCACTATCAACATCCCCCCGCTTAGGATCTTCAAACAAACACCATAATGCAAAATTGCCCAAGAAATTTGTTTCTATCTTCATCTTAATTCTACAATAAATCAAAAACACATTTTATTCCTACAACTATTTATTAATATAAAAAACATCCAGGACTGTCAAAATTCTTACTCGGAGAAAACCACTCCAAATATATGCAACAGAATCGTGCACAACTCCAACATCAACAATGTCAATGTAGCTGAATTATTAGTGTGCGACGCATTTATGCCGGTGCTCAGGTATATGGGGTGGTAGAGTGGGGCGTGGGGAGTTGGGGTTACAATCGTCAATACTGCTCTTAATAATTAGATAGGGCGCCACTTTGTTTTGTCACTCGTCCCCGTCTGCAGGCGTTATCAAACAAAGAAATATAAGCCTGGGGTCGGAAGTAAGATAACAGAGGGGCAACCCAGCAAGATGTGCTTGTGAAATACATAGAAATTTAATATAATAAAGCATACCACCAATTAATAACCAGAAATATATAACAAATAGGTTAGAACTCGTGAACAAACAGATCTCCAAGTTCAAACATCAAAAGATTCACAAGGTCTCATCTGCCTGCCCAAACAAGTAGCATAATCACGCTTGGCTATATGAAAACCAACGTACCAAGTTAGCCTAATTACATAACAAATAATATACAGTTAGGTTAAGTTTAAACTTATTAGACGCCCCTCAAACACAGTTCAGGTAAATTACTCCACAAAGTTATTCGGCACTCTCAAGCCGGGGCCGTGGATAACCACGTACAACTTCAGTAGTTCTTGTACACAACAGATCGGGCTCACTTGCCGGCCTACGCGAGGGTATGAACAAGTTCTTCACGAAAGTTTGTACAGTGAGTTACTTACAGTTCGTCCGGTAAATATTAAACACGTTACCAGAAGTCCTCACAGAGTCGGTTGCCCAAGGTACCAATCTCGATCCGGCTGGAAGAGGTCGCGGGAGCGATGGGTACACGGTGCACTGTCATATCGTCCAGGGTCTCCACAAGGTCCCACTTGGTTGCGAAAACTAATTAAAGACTCCAACGTCCAAACGTTCTAGTCGAGGGGTATGGATTCGCACGCGCGACACAGTTCCACAACTTCCCAAAAAGTTTCAGGTCTCACAGATAGAGGCTCAACCACTAACAATGTTTTAAAAATCAAATAACATGGCCTATCCTGCATACAGCAGTCGACACGGAGATCCACCCTAGACAACAGCCTGACCAACAGTGACTCGCATACATTCACAGTGTCCTCCCTTTACCAGCAAAACCGCATTGATGACTTCACTAGGTACTTTAGAATATAGATAACAGTATTATTATGGTATGACTATGAAAATAAAACAGTACAGAATAACAACAGAATACAGTCAAGTTACATGTTCAAAGGTCAGAGAAGTTGATATGAGATGGTTCATGGGCGAGGATGAGAAGAGAGAGAGAGAGAGAGATAAGGTAGACTGGTCTGGGTAGGTGTGCATCTGTGGCTTGCGCGCGTGGGCTGGTAATTGCTGTTGATTGTGATGAAAAGTGATTCATGGACTGTTACACTCCCTCCTTCCTTCGGATGATTAGACCCTGTCTAATCAAAGTCTTCTTCAGCGTCATTAAAATTTTTCAAATCTTTTATGTGCCATCGGCCTATGGACTTTCCTCTCTCATTTTCTAAGTCATACACCAACGGTGATATCTTCTTACGTACAGTGAAGGGTCCTACATATTTTGGGGCAAGTTTGCTGGTGTAAAAGTTGGCTGCGTCGGATTGAGCAAAATTTTTACGCCAAACTTTCTCTCCTTCTGCGAATTCTACCGGCCTTCGACGTAGGTTGTAAACCTTTTTATTTGTCTCATAGGCTCTCTTCAGTCGAGCCGTAACATCTTGGTAAACGCTTCCGAGGGTCTTCAACTTATTGGTTACCTGATCTCTGGAACCAAAAGTCAGTTCTAGTCTTGGGTCGACCTCCCCAAAATGTCTTCCAGAAAGTTGTACTTCTCGGCCAAAATTCAGGAAATTTGGCGTGAAGCCAGTCACTTCATGGTTGGCGGATCTTAAAGCAAAACCTAGCTCGTGCAAATGTTTATCCCAGTGGCGATGGTTAGCATTCAAAACTGGCTATCATGGTTTTCATCACTCGATTCACTCTCTCGGTGGGGTTTGTTTGCGGGTGATAGTGTGGGTTGTAGATGGCTCTTGATTCATACTTCTTTAGGAGTTCTTGAAACTCCTTACTAATATACTGTGTTCCGTTGTCGCATCGGACTAGTTGTGGTGCTCCATACATGAGGATTACGTCTTCTTCAAGGTGTTTTACTACCGATTCGCTGTTGCTTGACGTAAGGGAAACATCAAGGAGAACTTCGTAAAAATAGTCGGACACAACTAACAGATAGCGATTTTGTTTGGTCGATCTTGGGAAGGGCCCAGTGGCGGCTCGTGGACATTATAAACAGGTGGTGCTAATATACAGCAAACGTAAATCACGCATATGGGTTATGTGTGACAGGGAAGGAGGGGTTGTGAGGTTGTCACAATACCCACTCCTCCACACAAATACAAATAATTGAATAACAATTTAACTGCAATCAATTTAAATTAAACAACAATTACCTACAGCGACTGCTGTAGGGTTGAAGACTGACGACTGACGAGTGAAGTGATTGCAAGGGTGTGATCGAGGCTAGAGGGCGTACCTAAACAGAGCCCGAGTGCGCGAGTCCCGATAGCACCAGAAGACCGGTTGGCGTTTCGTTTTACCCGTGTCGTTCCCTGTCGTTGCGTGCTAAAAGGGCTTAAAAGTCGTCGAATTCAGTGCGGAGCACATCGCAAGTTTCTCATATGCTTGGTTCAAAACCATCACACCATGTAATACGCGGTAATGAAAAAGTTGACATCGGCGCCATCTCTGCCAGCACGGCCGCGGATACTTTGAATAATACTTAATTTTGCAATACATACACATTGAACTTATCAAAAATCAGTTAATGGAGATGGATGATTTATGGTGGTGGTGCTACAGCACCAGCGCACAATAGCACGAGTCGCCACTGGAAGGGCCCCATCAGATCTGTCGAAATCATTTGCAAGGCTTGTCAATCTCAATCTCCTTCCCCATAAGACCACCGGTTTTTTTCTGTTCAACCTTATACTGCGCACAGGTTTGACACTTACGTACGTATTTGTTGATATCGGTCTCATTTGGCCAATAGTACGTTTTGGGATGCTCGCTTCCAAGTCTTAAAGCTTCTAGATGGCCTGCAGTGGCGGCATCAGGGCATTCTTTTAATATCTCTTTTCGTTTATCCTTGTTGGAACAACTATTCTCCACGTATCTCTTCGTGACATCTCGCGATTGTCCAGTAGTTTGTAGAGTTGAAATCGTCTACTCTCCAGGAGGGATACTTCTGAGGTTTTTCTTTACTTGATACAGCATCCCAGAGTACCACTTATCTCGGCTTTTTTCAGAGACAGTGATTAGGTCAATTTCCTCTGGTGCAGGAGCCACTGCTCGTGACAGGGCATCTGGCACAACATTTTCGGTTCCTTTTCGGTGAACTATCTTAAAATCATATGCTGCAATCGAATGGCCCATCGAGCCCAACCTTCCTGTGGGGTCACGTAGGTATGTAGCCATAAAAGGGAATGGTGGTCGGTTATTACCGTGAAGTACTTCCTTCTAAATAGGGACGCATCTCTCTATAGACCATATTACCGCCAGGCATCTTTCTCTGTGACCGTGAAGTTTCTTTCTGCTTTAGTGAGAGAACGACTGTAATAGGCAATAAACTTTTCTCCCTCTTCGAATTGCTGAGATAATACACTGCCAATACCGTAGGAGGATGCGTCAGCCTGTACGATAATGGCAGATTAAAATCTGGACAAGTGAGGATTGGGGCTGAAACAAGTAATTCTTGACAGAACCAAAAGGCAGCCTCTGCTTCGGAGGTCCACATCCCATGTTACATCTCTCTTGTCAGTGCATGTAACGGTGACATCGTAATGGCGTAGTTTGGAATAAAACGACGGTACCATGACGTCATTCCACAAATCGTTTCACAGCCTTTATATTGGTAGGAGCAGGATAATTTACTATGCATTCTACCTTTTCGGGTCGACATGTAGACCCGATTGATTGACCACATATCCTAGGTACTTAAGTTCATCAAGACAGAATTTGCATTTATCCGTATTTACGGTTAGGCCTGCGTACCGCAAACGCAACAAGATTTCCTTGAGCACGCGCAAGTGTTCCTCAAAAGTAGGTGTTATAATAATGAAATCATCCAAATAGATGAAAACGTAGGGTTCCAGGTCGGTTCCTACTATACTGTCGACTAGTCGCTGCCAGGTCGCAGGGCTATTGTGTAGACCAAAAGGTAGGCGTAAGAAATGGAACAAACCTTTACCCGGAATGGTAAAAAGCTGTCTTTTCTCTAGAAGATTTCTCCAGGGTACCTGCCAGTAAGCACTTTTTAAATCCAATGTGGATAGGTATTGGCTCCTCGTAGTCTGTCCAAGATACTATTATGTATGGAAGAGGATACGCGTCTCTTACAGTCACTTCGTTAAGTTTCCTAAAATCAACGACCAAAACGGTGCCCACCATCCTTCTTCTTGACCAATAAAATCGGAGAAGACCACGGACTACTAGACTTTTCAATTACTTCCTAAACGGAGCATCTCGTCAACTTCTTCATGAATTGTCTTCAGCACTATTGGGGACACGGGATAGTAACGTTGTTTTATAGGTACTGCACTTCCTGTGTCAATCCGATGTTCTACTAAATTAGTGCAACCAAGAGAATTTCGATTGGTTCAACATATTCTTTCCTGAATGCATTAAGAGCAGCTTCGTTATCTTTTGTTAGTAGCCCAAAAGCAACCGGTTCAGCTTCAGCACCATATGGTACGGTTTCACTGTTGGCAAAAGTCCAGGTATTCGAGGTGATATCGGGAATAATGTTCATTTGGCGCCAAAAATCGATTCCGAGAATCAGCGGGGGGGGTGGACTTCTAACACTACCAGAACAGGTAGTAAGCATACATGTCCTTCAAGCGTGAAGGGAACGTCAACAATGAAATCTACTGGGCTTGTCCTTCCATTGGCAACACTAACTCCTAGGGTACTCTTACTTGTAGGTAGTCGAAGTTTTGATAATATGTCCCAGCCCTGCTTCCCTAAAATCGTTCTGTTGGCACCTGAATCCAGTAATCCCTTCATCTTAATGCCATAGATTTGAAACAGTAAGGTAGGCTCTGTCGTCACGACCAGTATCTTGGATAAAATATAATCAAGACGGGTCTTGTTTGCGTTTTTCTGAACAATTTCCAACCAATTTTTCCACTCCTGCGAGGTCCGTTCAAGAGGGCATCTACCCCGCATCATTGATGTCCTCCCATTTCGTTTCCCGGTTTGTTACATCTCACACATCTATACCTAACAACATTAGGATTCCCGCATCCATAGCAAAAACGTCCGCCTCGCGGTTTACGGGACAGGAACGGAAGGAATGTCCTTCCTTAGCACAATTCCAACACAAAGAACTCAAACCAGTTACCTCGGTTCCCTGGAATTCGGTACCATTGTCGACGGGAATAGGTGCGGCGCTGTCAACATGAGTGTTGTATTTCCTGGGACGGTTCCCCTTGTAAGCCAAGTCCGGTTCTAGGAGGTAACGATTAGCTGTCGGAGGTCGAAAAACGGTCCATTCGCCAGCGGCTTTGTTCTAGCTTACGACTAGGCGCAGAAGATTCGTCCACCGACGAAATGTCCTGTAAACTTAAACGGTCGCTGTAGAAAGGAGCAATATTCCTTATCAGCAATCGCAACTTCTCCCTCTCTGGCATCGGTGTCGGTAGGCGACGGAATAATATCTCCATCGTGGCAACATAAATACCAAAGCGTTCCTCCTCTCCTTGAGTGCGGGATTTAATCTCATTTAACAAGTCCTCTTCATAATCAAAGGGTAAGAATTCATCTCTAAGTAAGGTGATGAGTTCACGCCAAGAATGGACCCTATTCCTTATTGCTCTGAACATATGAGTGCAGAACCTTGAAAAAGATCAATGGCAGATAACCAAAGGTCTTCTCTGGTACATGTCTCGCATCGCATAGGTCTTCTACTCTCTCTATGAACGCATTTACACTAAGTCCTTGACCATCTCCTGTGAATTTAATATTCCACTGTGAAACAGGTACTTGTGTTCTATGCACATGTTGAATACTATTATTTGCTCTCTCAATTACTGGGTTCATAAACTTTTCTTTAGTCCCTACAGAGGTTTGGTCGCGCAACAGGGAATTAAATTGATTGACCAGTTTATCAGTAGGGTCGTCCGAATCATTGTCAGTGGGTAAAGGCAGTGGACCTAAATTTAAGCCTGGTCGGTAGGCCTTATCAGTGACTTCGTCCTCTCTATTGTCGGGAACTGGCAACATCGGGGTACTTTGCTCTTCTAATTCTTCCATAGCACACAAAATTTCCTTCAATAAATGTGAGCGTTCCTTCATAACTTCAGTGTTCCTCACTCTGTATACGCTCTGTCCTCCCTAACAAGTGACACAGCTTAGTATCGATTTTACGATAATCTGAGTCTAGTTTTGCTCCTGCAAAAGTTTCAATCAAAGTTTTTATTTCGGTCATTTTATTAACAATCATTCCTAATTCTGTTTGAATGTTTGCTGGCGATATCGGCTAATCATTACCGTTCCGTTTTTTTCTAACTTCAATACGCGTCTCAACATTTTCGCATATCTTCCACAGAAGAAATATCGGTTATCCCTCTCACGTTAAGTTCATATTCTAATTCATCCTTAGCTAGACGATTTATCTCCATGATGAAAAAATGCAATTGACAATTTTCTTAAATAATCCAAAAGAAAAGAAGATCAGGCCCCACGTTCGGACGTCAGTTATTGCGAGGCATTTATGCCGGTGCTCAGGTATATGGGTGGTAGAGTGGGGCGTGGGGAGTTGGGGTTACAATCGTCAATACTGCTCTTAATAATTAGATAGGCGCCCACTTTGTTTTGTCACTCGTCCCCGTCTGCAGGCGTTATCAAACAAAGAAATATAAGCCTGGGGTCGGAAGTAAGATAACAGAGGGGCAAACCCAGCAAGATGTGCTTGTGAAATACATAGAAATTTAATATAATAAAGCATACCACCAATTAATAACCAGGAATATATAACAAATAGGTTAGAACTCGTGAACAAACAGATCTCCAAGTTCAAACATCAAAGATTCACAAGGTCTCATCTGCCTGCCCAACAAGTAGCATAATCACGCTGGCTATATGAAAACCAACGTACCAAGTTAGCCTAATTACATAACAAATAATATACAGTTAGGTTAAGTTTAAACTTATTAGACGCCCCTCAAACACAGTTCAGGTAAACTACTCCACAAAGTTATTCGGCACTCTCAAGCCGGGGCCGTGGATAACCACGTACAACTTCAGTAGTTCTTGTACACACAGATCGGGCTCACTTGCCGGCCTACGCGAGGGTATGAACAAGTTCTTCACGAAAGTTTGTACAGTGAGTTACTTACAGTTCGTCCGGTAAATATTAAACACGTTACCAGAAGTCCTCACAGAGTCGGTTGCCCAAGGTACCATCTCGATCCGGCTGGAAGAGGTCGCGGGAGCGATGGGTACACGGTGCACTGTCATATCGTCCAGGGTCTCCACAAGGTCCCACTTGGTTGCGAAACTAATTAAAGACTCCAACGTAAAAACGTTCTAGTCGAGGGGTATGGATTCGCACGCGCGACACAGTTCCACACTTCCCAAAAAGTTTCAGGTCTCACAGATAGAGGCTCACCACTAACAATGTTTTAAAAATCAAATAACATGGCCTATCCTGCATACAGCAGTCGACACGGAGATCACCCTAGACAACAGCCTGACCAACAGTGACTCGCATACATTCACAGTGTCCTCCCTTTACCAGCAAAACCGCATTGATGACTTCACTAGGTACTTTAGAATATAGATAACAGTATTATTATGGTATGACTATGAAAATAAACAGTACAGAATACACACAGAATACAGTCAATACATGTTCAAAGGTCAGAGAAGTTGATATGAGATGGTTCATGGGCGAGGATGAGAAGAGAGAGAGAGAGAGAGATAAGTAGACTGGTCTGGGTAGGTGTGCATCTGTGGCTTGCGCGCGTGGGCTGGTAATTGCTGTTGATTGTGATGAAAAGTGATTCATGGACTGTTACAAGTGCTCTGCACTAGGTGTCAGCAGTTGTACGGGGATGCGCTCGCATGCAGCCCCCCACAAAGAAGGTAAGTGTCATGCCTTGCATTCCAGTCACAGTGGGTTGGGTAAGTCCTTTATTTTATATAATATGTTGAGGGCTGTGTATTTCAATTGTTGTTGTCAAGGGAGATTGATATGTTTATGTTTATGTTTTCAGGTCTGAAAGACAAGATTCAAATAAATCATGATCTTAAAGAATATTGTTTCTTATTCAATTTATAAGTTGTACATAGTATTAGAACGTATTTCTTTATACCCTGTCGGTGAGTCAACATTAAAGGTCCTCCGTTGGCTGGATCTTCAAGTCCTCGGAAGTATTATACTCCAATTTGTACCAAGGTAGGCCTATGTGGTAGGCTATTGAGTGTAGTTTTTTTTAAAAATGGATTAAAAGAAGATTGCGTATAGTACTGCTGTAGCATATCGTGGTGTTCGATCTACTCGTGGGATTCCAGCAGAGAAGTTCCCAGGAAATGATGACTGGATTAAAGCTGGAAAATCCACGTCACAAGAAGTGAACGTGAAAACAAAAAGAGATCTAGTTTAGATCAATTGCAAGTTGCAATAATTCTAGTTTCAGTTCTAATACTAGTACAGTTCGTCGGCGTAAGCTTCAAGTGGAGCAAGATGCCAAACAAGAAATGCTTCGTATCGAAAGAGATAGGATTGCAGCTGCACGAGTACGACATGAGCACGAGGAAGAACTTGCACAGAATAAATCGACATTGAACTTGCCCGTACGCGACGAGAAGCTGTTGAAGAAGAAAACTTTACTGCACTTCAACGCGACTTGATTGAGAGCGCTTCCCAGACTGAGTTAACTGAGATTGATGAAGAATTCGATCTGGAAGTTGATGAAAACGAGTCACGAAGGATGTCCAGTGTTGGTGATTGGGTGAAAAATGCTGAAACTGGTAAGTTAAACAGCTGTTCGAATCCAGTGGAGTTATCTGGTATCAATGTGGGTCCAGGTTTAACTTCTCCAACCACACCAATAGATGAGACGCTAGCAATGGTCAGACAATCCAATTTAGCTGGTGCATTTAACAATATTGCTACTATTCTCAAACATGTAGGGCTAGGTGCTAGCAACCAACAACAATACACTTAAAAATACTTAATCTTCCAGCTGCCACGTTGTTATGCAACACTTATGTTAGTATGAGCTGTCCTTAAACGTGTTACTTAATGACAAGGCTGCTTCGCGAACGCTTTTTCCAGTCGCGTTGATGGACGAGCTTTTTCTTGGAATATTTCTGTCCGATGATTACGTTTTTATGTGGAATCTCCTTACTTTTTCTATAGTTACTTGATATTACTTGTTCATTATACACCTGTAAAAGGCTTATATAAAACCTTTATTTCTACGAATTTTGACCAACTTTTTCAACTTTTTCTTTGAAGAGGCACAACATGACCATAATCTTTATGTCAATTAATGTAAAATATGAACGTTGTAGCCCCACTTTGGTCACTTTGGATTTTTTTTTTCTTTGGTCAAAATCGGCCCAAATATCACGAAAATATCGTATTAAAAACCGGAGAAAAAATCGTAAAAGTACGATTTCTATAAGAAATATTTTTTCAAATGTCTCTTAAATCATAACATATATGATTTCAGTGATTTTAAACGTTCCTATAAAGTTTCATCAATATCGGAGTAGCCGTTTGCCAAATATCACGAAAATATCGCAATAAAAATCGAAAAAATCGTAAAAGTACGATATTTATGAGAAATATTTCTTCGATTGTACCCAAAAACAATACAGCTCTAAGTTCAAAGATTTCGAAGGTCCCCTTCAATTTTCATCAAGATCGCATATGCCGTCTGACCGGTAGAGAGCGAACAAACAGACAAAAAAACTAACAAAAACAAAACACCCGAGCTATTTTTCTAGGGGTAACGTAAGTAAAAAACAAACAAAAAAACACAAAGTCAAATTGAAGTCTTCGCTTTGCTCATCCAATTACGCTCATCCTTCTACGTTACTTTAAATGTACATTTTTGTAGAACTTTAAATCACGTTCGCGGAAACCTAGTATTTAAAATAAAGGTTCTCAACCACTATACCGCGACACACTGGTCTGTCGCGATCAGTTGTGAGGTGTGTCACCAGTATTTTGTTTATTTATTGTTATATTGAAGTCTATTCATGTACCCCACTAACATGAACGCTATATACCGCCAAAGTTCTAGGGGTGAATAGAAAGAGAGTGACAACTATGGGAGTACCCTTAATTTCTAGTCGAGTCGAGTATCTGGTACTCGAAACGGAGTATTTAAAAAACAAGATTTTGGTGGAGGTGCCGGGTCGCGCGCGTGTGTAAACGTAAATATCACTAGGAAAACGCTAAAGTCCCGCCGCGTTGATGGATGAACGTTTTTTGTTTGCGTTTTTTGCGTTTGTTTGCACTTTTCCTTTGCAAGTGCTTTTTGAATGCATTGTAGGTGATTGTTGTCAAGTTTCTATTGTAACTTGTTAATTGGTACTATAAAACCTCAAAAAAACTCATAGTAAAACCTTAATTTCTGTGGATTCTGACTAACTTTTTCAACTTTTTCTTTCAAAAGGTACTACATCACCATAACCTTAATGTCCATGTGAAATCTGAACTTTGTAGCCCCACCCGTTTGGTCAGAATCGGCCGAAATGTGTCGAAAATATCGCACTAAAAATTGAAAAACTAATATTAAAACCTTTATTTCTATGGATTCTAGCTAACTTTTTCAACTTTTTCTTTCATAAGGTACTACATCACCATAATCTTAATGTCCATGTGAAATATGAACGTTGTAGCCCCTCCCGTTTGGTCAGAATCGGCCCAAATGTGACGAAAATATCGCACTAAAAATCGAAAAAAATCGTAAAAGTACGATATTCATGAGAAATATTTCTTCGATTGTACCCAAAAACAATACACCTCTAAGTTCAGAGAAAACGAAGGTCCCCTCAAATTTTCATCAAGATCGCTTATGCCGTTTGCCCGGAATCCTGCTAACAAACAGACAAAAATACAGAAAAAAAAAAAAAAAACATTGGAGCTAAATTTTTTGGGGGGTCAGTGAAATTGAAGTTTTCGCTTCGCTCGCTACGCTCATCCAACTATGCATTTTTGGTGCTACCTTGCCAATCTTGCTTTTCGAAGAAACTAGTGTTGTGTTTATCAGCAAGAAAGAAACGCGATGTCAATTTTTCAAGCTGCAATGAATGCATCAAGTAAGTTGGATGTAAAATCTAAAATCAGTTCAAGAAAGATATAATTCAACACTTGACCAGTCTTCAGGATGGTTTGAAGAAATACTTTTCTTCCATTTCAACAAAAGGAATATAAATACTCCAAGGAACGAAGCTGACGAATAGGTTTGATCCGGAACTAATTGGTACAGAATTTTTTGTTAGCGTAAGTTGTTTGTTATGTATATACCTACACATGCCAGAGAAACTTTACCACAGTTCGACCACCCTAATTTACATAACTAGGAAGCTTCGCAAACGCTTTTTCAGGCGCGTTGTTGGATGAGCGTATGTTTTTTTAATCGAAAAAAGCGTAAAATTGCGATTTTCATGAGAACTTATTTCACTCCAAATGTGAGCGCTCAAATTTCACACAAATATATTAAATCATAAAATTAAGGTTCTATGAAAATATCATTACAATCGGATAAAGCATGTCGGTGTTTTAAGTCGAAGAATTTTTTAAAAAATCGAAAAAAATCGTAAAATTGCGATTTTAACAAGAAATAATTTTTCGATTGCGCTAAAAAAAAACGTGGCAGTTCTAAGTTCAAAGATTTCAACGGCCTCCAGAAAATTTCATCGCAATTGGAGTATCGGTTTAGCCGGAATTGTGTAAATAAACACACAAAAATACAAACAGAAAAAATAAGAAAAAACTAAAAAAAAAAACGTAAAATTGCGATTTTCATGAGAAATAATCTTTCAATGAGCTCAAAAACGTGGCAGTTCTAAGTCCATAGAATTTGAAGGCCTCCAGAAAATTTCATCGAAATTGGAGTATCGGTTTAGCTGAAATCGTGTTAACAAACCCACAAAAATACAAACAGTAAAAAACAAGAAAATCGAAAACACGTAAAATTGAAATTTTCATGCGAAATAATTTTTCGTTCGATTTTTCGCACGTGGCAGTTATAAGTTCAGAGATTTCGAAGGTCTCCAGAAAATTTCATCGCAATTGGAGTATCGGATTAGCCGGAATCTTGTTAACAAACAGACAAAAATACAAAAAACAACATTCCGGATTTTTTCTCCGGTGTAGTGAAATGGAATCTTTGCTTCGCTCGCTACGCTCATCCAATAAATTGATTAGTCAAAACTAATGTAAATTAATATTTTCTGTATTTTAACACATTTTTCGAAAATTTGTATAGCTAGATAAACCAAACAATTTTTAACATGGAGAAAATTATAATTAAAACATTCATGGTTTTTTGAAAGTCAAAGAAACATGGCTGAAAAGTTTTCTGAATGAAAGAGGGCCTTACATATAACATTAAAACAAATTGGGCGGGACACGACCTCGCTTTTGGCTACTAGGAAAACGCTTAAGTCCCGCCGCGTTGTTGGATGATCGTAATTGGTGCATTGAGCTGCCATGTGTTATGCGGATTTTCTGTTGTTCTGTGAAAAAATCATTACTAAGTTGAAGATTTTTTTTAAATTAATTTAAATTAAATAAAAAATAAACTTTAATTTTTAATTTTTTTAATAAATCATAATTTTAAAAAAGAAAAAAAATCGTAAATTGCGATTTTCACAAGAAATAATTATTCGATTGCGCTCAAATTTCACACGAATATATTAATTCATAAAATTAAAGTTCTGTGAAAAAATCATTACAATCGGACAAAGCATGTAGGTGTTATAAGTCGAAGAAATTTTTAAAAAAGAAAAAAACGTAAAATTGCGATTTTCATGAGAAATAATTTTTCGATTGCGCTCAAAAACGTGGCAGTTCTAAGTTCAGAGATTTTGAAGGTCTCCAGAATATTTCATCGCAATTGGAGTATCGGTTTAGCCGGAATCGTGTTAACAAACAGCCAAAAATACAAAAAGAAAAAAAAGAAAGAAAAAAACATTCCGTTTTTTTTTTCTCCAGTGTAGTGAAATGGAATCTTCGCTTCGCTCGCTACGCTCATCCAATTATATGTCGTTTTTTGACAAAAGTGTAGCCAGCACATCTAGTGCAAAATTAAATTGTGAGAATCGGTTTTCTGGATATTGTTTCTAAACACCTTTAGCTTCAGCTTCAGCTATAAGGACAAATAGATTTCTGAAATAACATAATCCTGTCAAATAAGATCTCATATTGACGTTTGGAGGAAATAATTGCGATGTCGCTGAATTTTTGCAGAGACCTGGCCAAAAAGTGTTTGTTATCGAATATCTCAAATTGGATGGAGATAGACAAATTGTCACAACGGCAAAAATATTCCCCATTAAATTTCCCTACAAAAAAGATGTCTTCTACAGTTTTGGTAGGGGCAAAGGTTACGTCACAAAATCGTGGTTTATATGTTGCTCATTGGAGTACCAGCTAATTTCCTAATTTTCACGCACAGCATAAAAAAATGCCCGGTAAATCCGTAAGAAATCGATTTAAATACAAAATAACTTTTGTACGGGGTTCATGAAAGCTTCCATTAGTATTTTAAAAAATCAGGTCTGCGAAATCGGATTTTGCATTTACCCGGAATTTAGGTTTTTCCATTGTTGGCATTTCCTCAAAAATGGCATATTTGACTGTCCATTATTAAGCACTAAATAGCATCGGAGGAAAAATTCTTTCTACGCACATTGAAGTGACTTAAATAACGATGAGAAAACAACCAAAGTTTTAATCCAATATGGCTGATAATTCCTAATATTCACAACATCGAAGTGAATGATGTAACAAAAAGAGTGTAAAAACAGCACGAACAGTATTCATATTGTGACCATGCATGAAATGAAAATCAACGAGATAGAAATGCGGCACAACAGAAAACAAAATAACGGACAGTACCGAGAAATATTTGCTCTGTTTTTTGCAATTGTAATTAGATGTGACTGCATTCATTTTTACTTATGGCGTGCGGGTATCCAAAATTTCGGGTCAGGTCGAGTATTTGGCGGCCGACCTGATGGCAAAAATATGTACACGAATTTCGAGTTACAGAATATATATTTTGGGGGATGGTGTAAGTGCCGGTCCAGGATTTGCATGCGTTTTTGGTGGAGGTGCCGGTCCAGACAATTTTAAATTTATATTTTGTGTACAAAACGCCATTCAATGAAAATCCACAGAATACAAAAAAATTGGTAGAAAATTAATTATAATAATATAAGATTCTACACAATTAAAACCAACATCCATTTTCACATGCAGTATCATAAGAGCCTTCTTTTCCGTACCCGCAGCAAACCAGACTTTCCAAACCTCTAACCGCAGTCCTCAATAATTGTACTAAACTGTACAAAAATTCCGAGTTATAATACGGTGATAAACTGACACTGTATCACCCACAACTAACACACACTAATGGAATTTGTATTTTAACTTTATTATTTTATACTTGCATTCCATTTTAATTATTTCAAATAAATTAATAGATTTAAGCTCTTAAAGAAGACTCAATCCGGAATGTTTTTTTTTCTTTCTTTTTTTTCTTTTTGTGTGTCTGTTAGCACGATTCCGGCTAAACCAACACTCCAATTGCAATGAAATTTTCTGGAGACCTTTGAAATCTCTGAACTTAGAACTGCACGGTTCAAAAAATCGATCGAAAAATTATTTCTCATGAAAATTGAAATTTGACGATTTTTTTCGATTTTCTTATTTTTTTCTATTGGTATTTTTGTGTGTTTGTTAACACGATTCCGGCTAAACCGATACTCCAATTGCGATAAAATTTCCTGGAGGCCTTCGAATTGCCACGTTTTTGAGCGCAATCGAAAGATTATTTCTCATGAAAATCGCAACTTTACAATTTTTTTCGTTTTTCTTATTTTTTTTGTTTTTATTTTTGTGTGTTTGTTAACACGATTCCAGCTAAACCGATACTCCAATTGCGATGAAATTTTCTGAAAGCCTCCAAAATCTCTGAACTTGGGACTGCCACGTTTTTGAGCGCAATCTAAAAATTATTTCTCATTAAAATCGCAATTTTACGATTTTTTTCGATTTTTAAAAATTGTCTTCGACTTATAACACCTACATGCTTTATTCGATTGTAATGATTTTTTTACAGAACCTTAATTTTATGAATTAATATATTCGTGTGAAATTTGAGCGTAATCTAAAAATTATTTCTTGTGAAAATCACAATTTTTCGCTTTTTTCGGTAAAAAAAAAAATCTTCGGCTTATAACACCTACATGCTTTATCCGGTTGTAAGGATTTTTTCACAGAACCTTACTTATATAAATTAATATATTAATGTGAAATTTGAGCGCAATCGAAAAATTATTTCTTATGAAAATCGCAGTTTCACGTTTTGTTCGTTAAAAAAATACGCTCATCCAACAACGCGCCTGAAAAAGCGTTTGCGAAACTTCCTAGTTTAAAATTATGTGGATGAAATTTAAATTTCATCTTTTAAACCCGATGTTTTGGGGAATTTGAAGACTGCCTTACTAGGGTCTTGTATAGAAATTGCATATCACAATAAAAGCATAGTTATGAAAATTCAGAGGCAAGTCTTTGTGGTCAAAATAAATGGTATTTTTGTTTTCGTTTTGCCCAAAATCAATAAATTAGTGGTGAAAATTTTAATCTTTAGAATTAAGCAGTTCATTTTCACCATTAACATAAGGCAATTAGGGACATATGCCCCAATAGTCCTACCCAAACACTAGAGGCGCTTGGTGGGAATTGAATTTTTCGTAACTAGTTTTATATCAAGAAATATGATAAAATACTAGAAAGCTTCGCAAACGCTTTTTCAGGCGCTTTGTTAGATGAGCGTATTTTTTTACACGAAAAAAACGTAAAATTGTGATTTACATGAGAAATAATTTTCGATTGCGCACAAATTTCACATTAATATATAAATTCATAAAATTAGGGTTCTGTGAAAAAATCATTACAATCGGTTAAAGCATGTAGATGTTATAAGCAGAAGAAATTTTTTTTAAACCGAAAAAAGTAAAAAATTGCGATTTTCATGAAAATTACGCTCAAATTTCACACGAATATATTAATTCATAAAATTAAGGTTCTGTAAAAAAATTATTACACTCGAATAAAGCATATAGGTGCTATAAGTCAACGACAATTTAAAAAATCGAAAAAAAATCGTAAAATTGCGATTTTAATGAGAAATAATTTTTAGATTGCGCTCAAAAACGTGTCAGTTCTAAGTTCAATGATTTTGAATACCTCCAGAAAATTTCATCGCAATTGGAGTATCGGTTTAGCCGGAATCGTGTTAACAAACACACAAAAATACAAACAGAAAAAATGAAAAAACGAAAGAAAATCGTAAAATTGCGATTTTCATGAGAAAAAATCTTACGATTGCGCTCAAAAACGTATCAGTTCTAAGTCCAAAGATTTTGAAGGCCTCCAGAAAATTTCATCGAAATTGGAGTATCGGTTTAGCTGGAATCGTGTTAACAAACACACAAAAACACAAACAGTAAAAAACAAGAAAATCGAAAAAAAATCGTAAAATTGCAATTTTCATGAGAAATAATTTTTCGATCGATTTTTCGAAACGTGCAGTTCTAAGTTCATAGATTTCAAAGGTCTCTAGAAAATTTCATTGCAATCGGAGTATCGGTTTGGCCGGAATCGTGTTTTCAAACTGACAAAAATACAAAAAAAAAGAAAAAAAAGAAAATAAAACATTCCGGATTTTTTTCTCCAGTGTAGTGAAATGGAATCTTCGCTTCGCTCGCTACGCTCATCCAAAAATACTTAAAAATTTAAATAAAATTGGTCTCAAGTTATCATATTTTCATGCCATTCAAATTTTAAAATTAATAATATGTTGGAGCTAAATTAGTATTTCTAAACATCTATGAATTTATCGGCAAATTTATCTTGCAACACAGCTTTGAGCAATAAGAGTTTCTAGGCTCATTATAGTCCGGATGTTAAGGGATATATTTGGGGCATACCTTGCATTTTTTGATACAAGCAAGGCACTTGGCACACGTGTTCTAGGGACCATACCCTACTAATTTTCACTTGGAGCCATCGTGATATCCCGTGCAGGCACCCGTTATTGCATGTTGCCTACCCCTGCTGGTTTGAAGGGTTGATTAGCAAAACAATTCGGTGTTTGGTGATAGAAACTTGAAATTTTTACCAAATAGGGGTAACATTAGGCTTAACATACTGGCCACGGGGAATTGCGGATTTCTTCATAGTTAAGGGATGAATGGAGTTATAATTTTGGGGGTTGAACATTTTGAATTAAATTTTTATTGATGACACCCTTGGTTTAATGTTGGATTTCTACGTTCAAGTACTTCCCAAAATCTTCAAACAAATTGATGGTGCTAAAAATATGACTAGCGACCCCTAATTTGGTCATAATGACCTGTTGACATAATGAATGACCTGAGGAATGACCTGTTCGAAAAAAAGTTAAACATAGTCATGTGACCACTCCATTTAAAGCTTAGACGAAGTAGATTCATATGCAATAAATTTTAAACATGCCATGTTGACCTGTGACCTTTATCGTCCTTTATTTGACCGTGATAACTGTTTCAGATTGACTGCACAATGTATACTTACAGCACATCCAAATGCATGTGATATATTATTAACACGTTTATTTATAAAATGCACTCAACATGTATGAATATATCAATATGATATTAGGCTTCATTGCAAACGCTTTTTTTCTGTCGTGTTGATGGATGAGCAGTTTTATACCATTGAACCCTCTATACTATACTTTTACTTGTGTCGTTTTTTAACGTGTTTTTCATAGAATATATATCATTTTAAAAGGAGAACCAAGTTCCTCGTTGATCGTTATGGTAATAAACTTTTTAGATTAACATTCATTAAACAATTCACCCATTGTTGATTAGGTATCGTACTTTATTAATCAGTTATGCAGTAAAGCAAATTTGTTATAGTTTTGATTTTTGCACTTAAAGGGGTATCCAACCGCTAAACTAAAAAAATATATTTCATTCAAGGCAGCTAGTCATGAATTAAGAAATTAACAGAAAAATTATTGGGTCAACCATTAACCCCCAAAAAATGGTCAAACTTGGTATTTTTCCGAGCTAGGTGCCATCGGCAAAATCTTCCATAAGAAATAACATGGGGATGATCTTTATGCCCCGTGACCTTGGAGGATTTTGATCCAAAAAATATTGGCCATTATTGACGTACTCTACAGCTACAGCCTTTTCTGTAACCTCTATGTTTTGTAACTTGGGCAAGTGGTTCGGTCAAAATATGCAGATAACCAAGAAGAGGTGTGATTTTGGAATACATATTTTTGCGTGTTTGAGAGTATATTTGTGCCCAGTTTCAAGACACGATGTTACCAAAGGCCATTTTAGTTTGTTATGAGGCTTTAGTATCTATGTGGAATAAAAAAGGTGCAGGTTAAAGCCGTTTTAAGAAATTTTTCCAAACGCCAATGTTCGCTTTTTTCTGGATAAAAAAATTGAAAAATTGATATAAAATCACAGTTAGAAGATATAAGTTTTTAAACGGTCAATTTAGTGTATTAATATGCCATAGATTATGCGGTAAAAAATAGTGTTTTGCTCAAAAAGTGCGACGCACTGGCAGAGCTGTGTACTTTCATTAAAGTTTGACATACTTGCATCATCCTCCACATCCTTTCTTGCACCTGCATCGTACTTACTCCATACATGCTTCAGCAGCAATTGTAAGAATGGTCCACACTGGCACCCATCTGCAATCATATCCCATCCCCACTCAGAAGGCCAAGGCAGCTGTTGTTGTAGGAAGAGAGTTTGATCCCAGACGTGTACTCCTTGATAGATTGAGGGTCGAATGTGCTGTACTAAGACGTCTTTTGTCGGAAGAATCGTTTCTAGCCGTCTGTTTTACTGGGTGAAAAGTATTTTGCGACATTCATTCACGGTAAAGTATGTGCTTGGTCAAAAAATGAAAATTAACGTACACACATTTGTTCTAGAGTATCTCAAGCGTACATTTTTGTAGTTCTTGATATGTGATATGTAAAATGATCTCTAATTTTATTCAAAACTACTACAAACATCTTAAAGTCTCAATGGCAGCCTCCACTTTTTCAACAATAGCTGCGATGAAACCATCTGTAGCATCAGGAAACGCTCTCCAAACATCGAATACAGGCTTTCTCCCATTACCATCAGGAAAGGAGGAACCTTTTCCATCCCGAAAACGCGTGGAACATAGGAAGTGCTATAGATTTAATAAAATAACCTGTAGATCATTCAAATCGGTTGCCGGTATTCTATTTTAGAACATAGTCAATAGGGTTATTTATTTACCTAGATAAGCTGCAACATGGTGTATGGCGACGTACTGATGGGTTTCCTTCCAGTCCTCAGATGCTCCTATATAGCGCTTCAATGCCAGTCAATTACGGAACACAGCTGATTGCAAGGACTAGCAAATCAGTAGCAATATTGATATATGCTGGAGGCTAACAGCCTAAACAACTTCTTTATGGCCTGAATCACGTAGAAAATTTGGCCATCCTTTGGGAATTTTTGTAGTTGGAGTTACGCGTCTCCCAAATGTTTGTCCCGTGTCATATTTAAAGACTTATTGGGTAGTACTTATCCCAGATGATGTCTATGCGTAGCACAGACGCTAGTTCGTTCTTGAGGAAGGGAGGAAAGACACTGTCTACATAATCTTGGAATGTAATTGAGTGGCCCGGGTGTTGGGGGGGGAGGGGCTCAACCCATCACGCATTTTTTCATCTACAGGTGGTGCATTTACTACAGAACTTTTTTGACTGGTATTCAAAAGGCATTTCACTAGATCCAATTTGGTACAAGATCTCAACGCCCCCAATACCGACAAGGACGATGAGCTTGGTACATTTTCATGAGCAAAAAGAACGCAGCCAGATCACCAGATCGATGCCAGCATGTAGCTATGTATAGCATACTGAAGAGAATCGCTCTTCGCCAATCGTCATTTTGGCCTTAGATTTATGAACAAGAGGTCGACTGGCTGTGCTAAAGAGCAGAAATTCGTTTATTTTTATATGGTCCATACAATATTTAGCAAATTTACTACTCACTGCCGCGCCACCAGAGAGCGAGAAAGTGCGCTCTCTCGCAAAATGGTCCCAAAAATGAGCGCGATTTAAATATCTGTTATTTGTTGATTTGTATTATTTATGTTATTTTTTATATTAAAGGGGCTAAAAACCCCAAAAATTATTTTTTACCACGTGATCTATAGCACAATACTACACTTAAATGACCGTTTAAAAAATCATATCTTGTAACTGTGATTTAACACGAATTTTTGAATTTTTTTGATCCAGAAATTTGCGAAAAATTGGTGTTTTGGGAAATTTCTTAAATCGGCTTTAACCTGCTTCTTTTTTGGTCCACATAGATACTAGAGCATAATACCAATCTAAAATGCCCATTTATAACATCGTGTCTTAAAACTGTGCCCAAATATACCCTCAAACACGCAAAAATATGCATTCCAAAATCACACCCCATCTTGGTAATCAGCATATTTTGACCGAACTACTTGCCCAAATTACAAAACAAAATATAGAGAATTTACAGAAAAGGCTGTAGAGTACGTCAATAATGGCCAATAATTTTTTGGATCAAAATCCTCCAAGGTCACGGGGCATAAAGATCGTCCACATGTTATTTCTTATGGGAGATTTTTTCCGATGGGACCTAGCTCTAAAAATGTCATGTTTGACAATTTTTTGGAAGGTCATGGTGGCCCCAATAATTTTTCTGCTAGTTGCTAAATTCATTACTAGTTAGCCTGAATGAAATATATTTTTGGAGTCTAGCGGTTAAATACCCCTTTAACGTCATACTGCAGTATACTTCTAGCTAGTCACATTTTGGTCCAATCATAAGAAAGAACGTTCATTTCACCCCAATAAAAGCGGGCCTGAACAAATTTCGTGTTAATTTTTACTTCATTGATGAGCAACTAGCGATCAGTTAGCCACTGATTGGCCACGATTTACCATTGGGATAGAACAACATAAACAACGCAATTACTATTATTTTTTATGGTTTATTACCATAAGGATCTACCAGGAACTTGGTACTTCTTGTAAAATGATATATTATATGTAAACACGTTGAAAAACAACGAAGTAAAAGTATAGTAAAAGAGGGTTCAATGGTACAAAACTGCTCATCCATCAACGCGAAAGTAAAAAGCGTTCGCAATGAAGCCTAATATCATATTGATATATACTTACATGTTGAGTGCATTTTATAAATAAAAATGTTGATATATCACATGCATTTGGATGTGCTGTAAGTATACATTGTGCAGTCAAGCTGAAACAGTTATCAAGGTCAAATAAAGGACGATAAAGGTCACAGGTCAACATGGCATGTTTAAATTTATTTCATATGAATCTACTTCGTCTAAGCTTTAAATAGAGTGGTCACATGACTATGTTTAACTTTTTTTCGAACAGGTCATTCCTCAGGTCATTATGTCAACAGGTCATTATGACCAAATTAGGGGTCGCTAGTCATATTTTTAGCACCATCATTTTGTTTGAAGATTTTGGGAAGTACTTTAACGTAGAAATCCAACATTAAACCAAGGGTGTCATCAATAAAAATTTAATTCAAAATGTTCAACCCCCAAAATTATAACTCAATCATCCCTTTACTATGAAGAAATCCGCAGTTCCCCGTGGCCAGTATGTTAAGCCTAATGTTACCCCTATTTGGTAAAAATTTCAAGTTTCTATCACCAAACACCGAATTGTTTTGCTAATCAACCCTTCAAACCAGCAGGGGTAGGCAACATGCAATAACGGGTGCCTGCACAGGATATCACGATGGCTCCAAGGAAAAATTAGTAGGGTATGGTCCCTAGAACACGTGTGCCAAGTGCCTTGCTTGTATCAAAAAATGCAAGGTCAAGTCTCTTAACATCCGGACTGTTAAAACCATTATAGACATATTTCCTGGTCGGCCCCAGTGGGGATATGCCTTGTCGCTGCTGACCGCGCCTTGGCGTGTATAGGTGTAGCTATTGGGCTGACTGCGCTACAGCGATGGATGGTTTCTGGACATGAAATAGCCCGCATCGTAAACGTTTTAAGGAACTGTAATCAAAAACACAGCAACGATTCAAGACAGGCAGCATGATTATGTCCCTGGCAGTCAAATCCGCGTTCATAAGGATCTCAAATCTCTGGTTGACACTATTAGAAATTTTGGAAATACATTTATGGACACGACTTCGATTTCTTTTAGCCACGTGACCTACGAGCCTAAGCTCTGTGTAGGACTACCGTGACAACCAGAGTCGACACCTCAAGCGCCAAGCGCAAGGATTCCCCATTTCCAATTTACTCCAGGCGCTGCCCTCCTGAAGTAGCGCGGATTGACGGCTGGCTCGGATAGCATCCCCCACTTGGACTTCGACGGCTAGGCTCGGATACTAGACTAGGATTGCTCCCAGCCTAGCCCGACACCTCAAGCGCCTGCATGTCACCGTCATCAATGCAACCGGCCGAACTTGTATAGTTCGTACCCTGTCACTGCGACTCCGACCGCTTTCACGTGGGCAGTGGCGTAACTTCGTTTCATGGGTCCGCCCGCAAAATTTCCATGGGGGTCCCCCTAACAGATCCATACATGCATAGACTCAGTGTTGAATTCAGACTTTTCATCCCGGGCGGGATATATATCACGAGGGTATCATATAGGGACCAAGCACGGGGGGGTTGAGGGCTTGCCCCCCCAACAATAGCGCCGCAGGCGAAGATTTTGAAAATCAGGTTTTTAGAGTGCGTTTGGTACGTTTGAGAATAAAGTTGTGGGCTAAATGCAATACCAAAATAATGTAGTTTTTGTGAGATGTGTTGTGGACGCTAAAAGTTCCTAAATATCCGCTAGATTTCATCTTCAAACCGCTAGATTCACAAAACGGTCATTTTAGCAACGAAAACAAATACTTTATTTTCCGAACAGGGTGAAATGTCTGGGCCCGGGGTAGAATTGACCCAGAGCATGGCTTTGCTAATCGTAAAAGGTGATTCAAGAGAAAAAGTCCACCTCGCAAACATCAGCTAGTATGAAGGGTAATATTTTGCTCCCCGAAAATGGAGGCGAGCTCTGGCAATCGTCGTCGGGGACCTTGCCCTTCCCTTCACGAACCCTCGACGACGATGACAAAGACACCACGAACGATGACAAAGACAATTACGACCGCGACGTGAGAACCCCCCTTTCCTCCCCTTAACCGTGGCTGGTTCTGACCAGCATGGGCTCCTCCTCCCCATATCCCCTAGGCTAGAGTGGTGCATTATGACCTAACGGTTGACGCGTCCTTAATCCAAATAAAACAAAAAAGAGTGAAATACGGTTTTTTACTGAGTTTTCTTTTTTAACTGGCCCCCTAAACGGCCTGGGCCCGCCCGCAGTTGCGGGCCCTGCAGGCGCCTAGTAACGCCACTGCACGTCGGGCAGACCCATGGCGAGACACCGCGCAACTGGTGGCTAGGCTTGGATGCTAGTGCCAGGAGATACCCTGGTCCGACTCCTCAGGCGGCTGCCACCATTTGACTTTGGATTCGGAATACTGAGCAAGTTCCCCCGCTGATCCCCTCCAGCATCCAAAGTCGGCGTCATCTATGCATAAGAGTTCCTCCCTATCCTCCGCCTTTGCGTTTCCAACCACCTCCATCTCGCGGTTTGTCCTCACCTACCATCAATACCTTCTGCCCCTAAGAGTCCAACTCCTTACGGGGTGTCATCTTCCTGAGTGAGACGAGGCGACCAGGCAGGCGTCTCTAGCCTCCAGAGGAAGGTGAGGCATACTCCGCCCCCCCCCCCCCCCCCCCCCCCTAGTACTCTTGTCGGCCGGGCTACCCCGGCCATGTTGGAAGAGTGACCACCGACGGCTCTTGCGAGTTACGTCCACTGACAACCTGACCGAGCACCTTTACGACCATGCCCCGTGCAGTCTGAACGACACAGCCCGACCACATTATTCAAACGGAATTATTCTGATGAGAATGAATCTTTGTTTGTATCTTTGTATCTTTGTTTGTGTCAATGTTCGTTTAAAATAATAATTTTAATTTTAATTTGACACCTATAAAAGTTACATTGGAAGAGCACTGGGGACCAGCGTATTAACAATATGACAACAAAATTGAAGGAAATTAATTATTGGATGAGCGAAGCGAAGACTTCAATTTCACCGACCCCCAAAAAATTTAGCTCGGGTGTTTTTTTTTGTTTTTTTTTCTGTCTGTTTGTTCGCTCTCTACCGGGCAAACGGCATATGCGATCTTAATGAAAATTGGAGAGGACCTTCAAAATCTCTGAACTTAGACTTGCTACGTTTTTGGGTACAATCGAAGAAATATTTCTCATGAATATCGTACTTTTACGATTTTTTTCGATTTTTAGTGCGATATTTTCGTGACATTTGGGCCGATTCTGACCAAACGGGTGGGGCTACACCGTTCATATTTCACATAGACATTAAGGTAATGGTGATGTATTGCTTTTTGAAAGAAAAAGTTGAAAAAGTTAGCCAGAATCCATAGTATAAAGGTTTTATTATGAGTTTTTTTAGGTTTATAATAACAAACTACAAGTAACAATAGTTAAGAAACTTGACAACAATCACCAACAATGCGTTCATAAGGCACTTGATAAGTAAATAGATCCCACGCAAACTAAAAGCATTCAAAAAAGCTCATCCATCAACGCGGCGGGACTTGACGTTTTCAGTTAAGAAAAAATTTTTTGTAAAAAGATCCCAAAAAGCCAAAAATTATTGCCGCTTGTGGTCCATAACGGGTTTTTTTTTTTCGCAAATCCCGATCCATAAAACGATCCGCTTATGGCCCATAGGTCAAAACCCAGCAGTGGTACAGTGCGAGTGGGGCCCTTTGGGTCCAAAGCACAAAAACCAACGTGGATCGGTGTGTAGTGGGCCATAAGCGGTCAAAAGCACAAAAAACAGCGCTGGATTAGTGCTAGGGACAAAAAGCGGTCCCATGCACAAAACCAGCTGCGGGGAAAAAAGTGCTAGTGGACAAAAAAGCGGCCATAACACAAAACCAATGCTGGATCAGTGCTATGGACCATAAGGTCCATAAGCACAAAACCCGCTGTGGATAGGCTAGTGGACCATAAACGGTCCACATGCACAAAACCGCTGTGGCGGGTGCAGTGGCATAAGCGGTCCCCTAAGCACGAAACCAGCTGCTTGGGCCCAGTGCGAGTGGACCATAAGCGGTCCAAAGCACAAAAACAGGCTGGGCAGTGCAGTGGACCATAAGCGGCCAAAAATGCACAAAACCCGCCCGCTGGCCGATGCGAGTGGGCAAAGGGGTCCCTAAGCACAAAATATAAATAAAAGGAATAGTTTGTAAACAGCTGGATTTGTTTACTTATTTTACCATTTGTTAAAGTGAAAATTTTTTTCATCTGGCTACACTTTTTGTTTTTTAAATTTTCGTGTTATTATATTATGATTTTTTGTTTTTTTTTACCTAATTACGGAAATAGCTGTTTTTCTCTGAAACGTTGTCCTTGTTAAAATAAAGATTTGTTTCCACTAATAAGTTTAAAATAGAATAGACAATAATGTATTTTACGTAAAAAATCCCACACAAATTAAACGACTTTGATTACGTATATTTTTTTGTATAAATTGAGAAACATATAAATGAAGGGCAAAGATATATACATTGCTAATAAATAAATTGACACTATTAAGTATTTACTCCTACACTACGGGACCTGATACTATTTTTTTACTGGTCATATCAAGTATATCTTAGGGGTTACCCCATCGTAATGAACAATGCGTTTGTCTTTTTTCCAATCTGTCAAGCTTAGAAAATCCCCTGATAATTTCTCATCTTTACACGGAAATACAAGAAACCCATATCAAATTTTGACTGCATCTTGATCTTCTAGAATTTATACTACGAGTGACTTTAAAGGGGAAATTTTTTAGTTTTCATTATTTACAAAATAATCAGTCGTTTTAACTCATTTGTCTGGGTAAAGCTGAAAAATAACATAACAATTGAAGTTTTATTTGATTCTGACAGAAGTAAATAGTTTCATATTAGATTTAAAATCATTTTTAAACCCTTTACTTGTACCTAAGACAAGGTAGTATATGCTATTATAGTATAATACTTAGTAGTTGACGAAAACTCCGTTCATTATTTTAAAAAGATTTGTGGGGATTTAAAGTCTTTAAAAAATTTACTGAGGGGACCTCATAAGCTACCTTTAAAGTTTGTTATTTTGTTTTATAGCCAATTGTCAATATTATTTGTTTACACTTTCTTGACAGCAAGAATAAGGTTAATTGGAATTATATAAGACCTTTTGATTTTAAATAGTGATTCATTTTTCATTCAGAATGGTTAAGTATTGTACCGTGTGAAAAGTTGCAAAAAGAAAAAAAAAAAAAAAATTAAAAATAAAAGCCTAAAGTGCTACGGATTTTAAAGCTTTTTTTCATCGAATGTGTATAAATATGAGCAATGAGACATTCGATTTTTATTGCTTGGACGATGGAATGCATAAGTTTATAGACAATTGGATCCAGCAAGTGTCTTCATGTGGTGTTCAAGATGTCTATGACTGAAGATTAGACAAGAAGAGTTTCGCGAGATGGTACTTATGAATTTTTTATTTCCCCCTCTAAGTGTACACGTTTTTTTTTTAAATTTTCAGATGTGCGAAGAGTCTCAAAGTATATGATGTTGCTAAAGGTTTACCGTTTGCAAAAAGAATGAAGCTTGACATCTTAATATGTAGTTGGATAATATAGTCAGTTGAGGTTATTCTTGACCGTACAATTTTGATATATTTGCTTCTGTGAACATATCTGATGAATCTGTTTCTGTGGTTTTTTTATTACTGTTGCAATTATAAATGCTAAGATTTTGATCGTGAAGGGTAGGGGGAGGGTTAGTTATTTTTTGCTGAAATTCATGTAAGTGTAGTTTAGTTAAGTTAATTTTTCGATGGTGTTGAGTTTTGCATTTCAGTTAAATTCTGGTTCCAAATGTAAACCATGATTTTTTAAGCAGTTTATAAAGCTCCCTACGAAAGTTAGAAGAATTTTCAATTGTTTTGATAGTTTGTAATAATTTAAAATTTTGGAAGCTAATGATTATTTTTTCTAGGCGATTTCAACTTGTTTGATAAGAGACATTTACCAGTAAATCTTTCAAAATTCTCACTGATCACATGGATTGGTGCAATTGATAAAATCTGTTACTAAGTTATAATAGGTCAGCTACTTTAATTGATCACGTTTATGTAAATCACAATGAAAATATTATTCAGTCAGGTCTTATAAGTGTAGGATTAAGTGATCATGAATTAATTTATTGTGGTTCGAAAGATTAATAAGCAAAAGTTTTTTTCCTAAATTTTGGGTAAATACTAGAAATTATAAGAAATGTTGATTAGAAGCAGGAAAATGAAGATATATCAAGGTGGTCCCATTGACCAAATTGGTATGCGGTAAGTTCAGATGATAAATTAAAAAATGTTGTTAAAGTAACCGTGGAAACTCTAAATGAGCAATCACCCCCCTTGAAATTAAGAGTTAAAGGAAAACCAGCCCCAGGGGTTACGCAGATATTAGGAAATCCATGCATAGGAGAGACCACTTGCGCAAAGAATTCAGTTTTTTTTAGAAGGCCATCAACGTGGGAGGAATACAAGAAAGTTAGAAATAAGGTAAATAATCAGTTTTCGTTTTTCTAAGCGTTGAGCATTTTAAGTCTTCTTTTGATAATGATATTTTCTTCAAAATCTTTATGGTCATTTATAATAAGTTGACAGGTAACAAAGTGAAAAAAGAGTGTAGCATAGCCTCATTGACAGAGAATAGGGTTTATCCTACACGTCTATCCTGACATTTCCCTGTTTGTTAAAAGAAAAGTTTTGTTGTGAACGGTGTAGATTTTTCCAGTGAAATTGGTAAGTTTAAAGATTTAAATAGAAAAGAAGCAGATGATCTCCCGCATGTAAAGGTAACTAATGAAGAAGTCATTTCAGCAATTAAACGCCTTAAAATTAAAAGCTCGACACACTTCAAGAGATTCCATGCATAGTATTCAAGAAATGCGCATCAATAGTCGGATTATGAGCGTATCTAATTTTCCATTTCTTTCTTGTAGGTGATTTCCCAACACAGCTAAAATTGGCAAGGGTAACACCTATTTATAAGGGTAAAGGTAAAAAGAGTGATAGGAATTCTTATCGACCTATATTCAACTCTTCCAATTGTAGGGAAAATTATTGAAATATTTTACACATGAGGTTATTACATGAAGTGGGTGCCCTCTGAAGGTTTAAGTGAAAACCAACATGGGTTTTTTGGAAAGGTAGATCAACGCAAAGTGCCCTTTCTAGCATTTACAGATTTTATCTATAAAGGGATTGACAAGCGGAATGGTAAGGTTGGAGCTGTTTTTGGGTTTATCTTAGGAAAGCATTTGATTCAGTACCATTTTTACCTCTTTTTAAAAAAACTAAAAACCAGGTATAACATAAGTCCTTATTTGTTATCAAAATTGGGGGGTTACTTTTTTAAAAAGAAAAAAGTTTTTTCAATCTTGCAAAATATAGGCCTAGTTCAAAAATATTCAATATATTTTGTGGAGTACCGCAAGGATCAATATTAGGACCTCTTTTATTTATTCTTTTCATAGATGATTTTTATCTACTATAAATGGGAGGAATCAATTATATTTTATATGCTGATGACTTGGTCTTTTATTTAGAAGGTGTGGATGTTGAAGAGATCGTAAGACGTCTTCAAGAAGTTTTAAAGAGGATGGTTGATTGGTTTAAAACTCAGGAACTTGATATTAATTATAGTAAAACAAATTTTATGATTTTTCATAAGGTAATGATAGAAGCATGAATGATATTCATTTGACGTTGAAATTGTAATGGTAAGCTAATTTCTAGAGTATATGAATTTAAATATCTTGGAGTTTTTCTTAGATTGTAATTTAAATTTTAAGAAACATATGAATATGTTAGTAATAAAGTATCATCAGCAATAGGAATTATAAGTAGAATGAAGAGGTTTGTAACAGAGAGAATGTTGAGGTTACTTGTAGATTCTTATATTTTACTCTATTATTGATTATTGTTTAGTGGTTTGGGCAGTAAGACCTTCTACCGAATATGTTGTACTTCAGAAGAGAATTGACCATCTGTTTGATTCAATTCCTATGAGCCAGAATTACAATCTGATTGCTTCACGATTGAGGAAAGAATGAAATATAGCGTACTGGTAAATACATACCAAAAATATTTAAAGGTATGTATTCAGGTATTTTACCCAATATTTTCAATTGTTGATCGTGATAGAAATTCTATTCTAATGAACTCTTTGAAAGTTCCTAAATTAATTTCTGAATCATTAAGAAAGTCATTCTTGTACAGAGGAGTATCCTTTTGGAATTCAATTTCTTATGATATTTAGAAGCCAATTTAAATGAGCTAGGAATAGTACAATTTAAAAGTCAAATTGAAGCAATGATAATGAATCGAAGAACAAAGAAAATTGATTTTTACTATTTATTTGTGGGGCATTGTTCTGTGTTTATGGGAATGTTAATTTTTCTTCATATGTTCTTATTTATGATTTTGCTGTTCTCTTTGTTTGTTCATTATTGCTTTGATTTTGATGTATTCAATGTATTTTTCAATTGATATTTTTCTGCTAGATTGTTTTGGTTGCCGCCCACTGGTGGAACTTGCAACTTGAGTAATGTGTCCTGTATTTATTGCTGTGATCAGTTTTTTACTTGAACAATTTTAAATGATTATATATCTGATATAATTATATATTTGAGTCAAGATCTTTTGCACTAAATTGTATCAAGATTTGAACACAAGAATGATGGTTGAACACAAGAATGAAGATTCGCGTTCGGTGGGTTTCTTCCGCGAAAGATTGATTACTCCTGATTTGCTGTTCCTGATTTTTGGCAAACCTCATATTCGTTTGAGGGGGGTCGTCTTATAAATCAGTTTTTTTTTCTTTTTGTTTTTTTTTCTTTTTTTTTTAATGTTTTTATTTTTTATTTTTTTGTTCTTTCTTTCTTTCTTTTTTTTCCTTTCTTTTTTTAATTTTCTTTTCTTTTTTTTTCTTTTTTTTTCTTTTCTTTTTTCTTTTCTTTTCATTCCCCACCCCCTTTTTTATATATTTGTTTTTCAAATATTTACTTAAATGTAGTTCATCGTTGGGTCTGCATCTATTTAATAAGATTTATTTAGTTGTACTCCTATGTAAATCAGTTTTTAAACTGAATAGGATAGACGTTAAATAAATAAATAAAATAAAATAAATAAATAAACACGATATTAATCCGCGAACGTAGTACGTACGTAAATACTAAAGACCCTGAGAAAAATATAATAATATATATAAAATTATTATAAAAATCACCCCACGAACTGTAGCCTGGGTTTAACTTACTTACTAATTTACGATATTTCGGAGAGCTCCGTCTCCTTTCTCAAGCATCCATGCCCGACTGCTTCTGCAATGCTTAAGAAAGGAGACGGAGCTCTCCGAAATATCGTGATTAATACGTAAGTAAACCCAGGTTATAGTTCCCGTGTGGGGATTTTTATAATATATTTCCGGGTTAATGGTTGTTTCCATATTTTAAATAATAAATTATATTCCATGTTTTTCAACTGTAATTATACCTGAAGAAGAATCACTGTTTTATTTTGCGTATTTGTGGAAAGATAAACATAGCCGGGGGTAGCCCTAATATTAGTCAATACTTCAAATTTTAATAATTATTTTATCGTGACTATCATAAAAAAACATGCGCAACAATTATTTCAAATTAAATGTATGAGATAAATTGTATTGTCTCCGTTGTATAAACCATCTTTCTTAACTAAGTAAAAACCAAAACGAAGTTCTAGTTGAAAGGTCATTCAATAAAATAAATCAAACATGGTATATGTTACAAGGAGCGTTTCGTAACATTATTGGTATTAGCAACGCTTTTTGACAATTTCGTTAGTCGAAAGTAAATCTCAATTCGTAGATAAATAAAGAATATAATAAACATGGTGACATTCGTCAAGCAGATGTATGCGCGCTTCCTCTACATGAGTTGGATTAGCACGCCAAGCCTTCAGTGTCACCGTAGCCGAGTGGTTATGGTACCTGCACATTTCAGATCCAGACCAGCAAGACGCCACGCAGCATCGAGTTCGAGTACGGTTGTTGGCGATATATTATAATTTGTGCTTACGTTCCTAATAAAATAACCATTTACCTTGTTTCTAGTTGGTGTTAATGATATACGAAACGAATGAATAGATAAGCAATTATAATTTTTTATATACATATTGCAATGATTAAATAGCGTGCCTCCTCTGTTTGCTACCAGATAGCGTTAGTGTTCTCCGCCTGGGACTGGAATTTTGCTTTCAAAAGAATTTTATTTCCTCTCAAAGCTGCTGGGTTTGCTACAGGCATCCGCTAATGGATCACAGGCGGCTAGCCAGCAGTGGTCCATAAGCGGCTGGGCGGCAGTGGACCATAAGCGGCTAGCCGGCTGTGGTCCACAGGCGGCTGGCCGGTTGTGGTCCATAGGCGGTTTACCGCTTATGGAAAGCTTCTGGATGTTGTGCCAAAGCCACATGCGATCCACTTGCACAGAACCGCCTATGGTCCATAAGCTCCACTGCTGGTTCTCCTACAGTTGGCCATAAGGTTTCCATAAGTTTGTGCTACTTGGGATGATGATGCAAAATGGTGATGAAATGCTTTAAAACAGTGGGAACAACGGGATGAAATAGCGCTTAAGAAATAGGATGAAAAAATAAGAGGGCTGCACGTGCTCCTATTAGAAGACCGATGATCTCCCATTGATCGGCCGGAATGTGGTATCTTCTTGCTAGACCAGCTATGCTTATTTGGTAAATGCGTATCTTTCTTCACTGACATCTTCTGTAAGGTTGTCTTCCAGCTCAAAGCGGATGGTTGGATAAAGATTAACAATTTCTTCCTGTTCTCGCGAATCAAGATTATATCTACTCTCCCACGGGATTTCTTCGTAGTCTTCCCAAGTCCCTTTTCTCGGAATGCATTTGCAATCAGATCGAATGGTGTTGACTGTAATGGCGCTTTATTCATAGTGTTTCGCCCTTCTGTCTCACCAAAGGACCAAACTCTCCAAACATGACGACAATAACAATTTACGCAATCACTTGTTGCTGTCGATTGTGATTCAATAAATATACATTATTTTGAGTTTAATCTTACTTATCAGTGAATGTGAGAAGTTATTTTCCGTGGGAGACATTAATATGAGATTTGTTATGTGCTTCGGTAATCGTTGCTAGGGTTCCCAAAGTTACCTTTTAGTTACACCGGAATAACATATTGATTGATTGATAAATTTCAGAATTAAAAATTATCTTCCTGAAACGGTAATGAAACCATCTGTTAGTTGGCTGGGATAACCATAAGTGAATAACAACGAGTCATGTTAATGTACCCAAATGCCCAAACTGACCCCGTCTGGACCCGGGGTAGAACTGGCCCAGAGCATGACTCTGCTATACTAAAAAGGCGATAAAGGCTAGAAAGTCCATCTCGCAAACATCAGCTATAATGTATGTAGGAGAGTTTTGTTCTCCCTGAAACTAAATGCGAGCTCTGGCCGGAGACGTGAGAAACATCCACTTTGCCCTTTTTATGATGTAACGGTTGACGAAACCTTCATCCAAATAAATCAAATCTTACCGAAATCAATTAGAAATTTGAATTCTTCCTTCGTTACCAGCATCAATTAGTTCGACAAACAGACGCTGGCGCCAGCAGGTGGTAGTTTGTGAAGTATGATTGTGTACAATGGGAGTTCGGGTGGGGAGGGCCCCCCAGCTAATGCGGGTCCGGGGCGCACTGTCCCAGATTTTTTCGATCCTTAGTGTGATGGTTGGAGTATTTTAACGAGTTTTTCTTGGCAAATATCTAATAAAAGATGTATGAAAAAGTAGAAAAAATAAGAAAAATATTTCAATAACTACTTGATCTGATATCAAAATATAAATTATGCCCTTCTCGCCCCCCTCTCTGACCAAATCTCGCCTCGCCTAACCCCCACCCCGTAGTTAGGCCTACGCCACTGGGCCTAGAGAAGCTAAACCAATATTTAGCTGCGTCAATTCCGAGAAAGTAACTTATAATATTATATCTGTTGTAGGCCTATATTTGGTTTTTCACGTCTGTTCCAGCTTCCAACTTCCAGGCCACATTTGAAAATCATTTATAATTTATTTACTTCATCAGCTGACGCAGCTAATAAATGGTTAGGTAAAAAGAAAACTGCATTTTATTACTTATCCAGGTTCTCTAGTCTTTAGTGCACATCGTAGCCTTGCAGGTGTTGTCGACGCTCTTAAGGCGACGCTCAGGACTGGTTCCTACTTCACTCGCTAGGCCGCGCTAGGTCGGCCCTCCAGGGCAGTGGTAAGGTAGCGTCTTGCCTTGCAAGATCGTACGGTGGTGGTGGTGCGCGTGTGTAAAACCTCGTCTGTAGGAAGCTGTCGTGAGATGTCGTCAACTTCACTTGCTCGTTCTCGTGTGCCACGTAAGTTATACTGCAGTTTTGCACTAATACATTTCGTAGTGTTATAAATAATGTTTGTGGGAAGCCTGCCCAGGGTGTAATTCATGCCCCTCTTCAGATATCTAACTAGGTATGTTGCGGATAGGACGATTGTTTAGGGATGTCCGAGGGTTGTTTAAGAGGACTCAATCCCTTGCATTCGCATTAACGATGATGAAAACCTCGAAAGAACCTTCAGTTAGGATCGCCGGTTTCGACGGGATTTGAACCCGGGACCTCCCGAATCAGAGTCGCGCGCTTAACGCCCGAGCCAACACTGTCGGTAATCCTCGAAGTGTTGTGTACTATATTGATAGCAAATGATTGTCCCAGCAACAGAATAGAGCAACCATGGCTATGGGACTTTCCATCTAGGTTCGTTCTCGATTCTGCCGTTTTGATTTCATACGTTTGTAAAATGGTCAGCGATCTCGGTCTGCATGTAAGCTTAAGAGGTGAACATGGGTTGAGTTGCCCATCTTTGGTTTCCCTACAACGTGCTCTAGAGAACTATTAGCTTGTTTACATGGAGGACTGACTGAGAGTTCCTGATTAGTGTTTCACACTGGTTACCTAACCTTACTCTTATGTCATGTTCGAAGACGCGGGAAGGAAAAGGCCTAGGCCTAGGTAGGCCTACCTGATTGTGTGTGTTTACATGAGGTAGCCGACTGAAGCCGGGTCTCAAAGCTCCTTAGTTGGCGAAATAGTCGACTATTTTATGTTATATTGGCGTCCAAAGCTCGAAGTCGTTACACCTTTAGTCAATACCTGTTAAAAACCGAGAGTGTCGACTTGGTGACTGCTCACCTAAAGATGGCAGACGCCGACGTGAATGATCTAGTCATCATGTCCTTTGCTCATTGGACAGCTTTAGTGTTTTGCATTTATCAACTAAATTAATTCCCGACAATAGTTGACTAACATATTACCCTGCTGAAAAACCTTGGCAAGATTATATTGTACTAGGAAGCTTCGCAAACGCTTTTTTTAGTCGCGTTGATGGATGAGCTTTTTTAAAGTTTTTAGTTTGCGGGAGATATCTTTACTTTTGCAAGTGCTTTGTTTTGCTGCCTGAATTGTAGGTGACTGTTGTCAAGTTTCTATTGTTACTTATCAATTTGCTATTATTTACCGTAAAAAACTTACATTAAAAGCTTTATTTCTATGGATTCTGGCTAACTTTTTCAACTTTTTCTTTCAATAGGTACTTCAACACCATAACCTTAATGTCCATGTATAATATGAACGTTAAATCCCTACCCGTTTGGTCAGAATTGGCCCAAATGGCACGAAAATATCGCACTAAAAATTGAAAAACTAATATAAAAACCTTTATTTCTATAGATTCTAGCTAACTTTTTCAACTTTTTCTTTCAAAAGGTACTACATTACCATAATCTTAATGTCCATGTGAAATATGAACGTTGTAGCCCCACCCGTTTGGTCAGAATTGGCCCAAATGTGACGAAAATATCGCACTAAAAATCGAAAAAAATCGTAAAAGTACGATATTCATGAGAAATATTTCTTCGATTGTACCCGAAAACAATACACCTCTAAGTGCAGAGAAAACGAAGGTCCCCTCAAATTTTCATCGAGATCGCATATGCCGTTTGCCCGGTAGAGAGCGAACAGACAGAAAAAGAAAAAAAAACGAGCTAAATTTTTTGGGGGGGTCAGTGAAATTGAAGTTTTCGCTTCGCTCGCTGCGCTCATCCAATGATTTTTTCCTTTGCGTTGTTGAAAAATGTATGTTTTTTGTAACAAATCTATATTTCTCATATTTTAATTAAAACACTATAAATCTCATCAAAAAAGTGTCTTGTGAATTTGTCAGAATAAGACTTGTGAGCATGTTAAAAAAGAAATCATCCTTTCATCTTAAAACTGTAGAATAAGTAGGAAAAAACGTTAGCAAATGTGCCAGAATAAAAGTTTTGAGATAATAGCATTTAAAGTTTATTTATGTTGTTTTTCGGTAAATTTGAGTGTAACATAGCCTAAAGGTTCAGTTTATTTATTTTACATGAATTCACTGGGTCTTTTTAACCTGTTAATCTAGGCTTCTTTAAAATTGACTAAAATTGTTATGAATAACACTCTATACAACCCTAGATTAGGCCTAATATCAGTACCGGTAAGCCATTTTCCCATGCAAAATAGCATGCAGCGCTCAAAAAAAATCATTTAATGCTTTTAGCATTATATCAGCATGAAATAATAAATTTATGTAGTCAATAAATAAAATAGTACACTTAAAAAACAATTAAAACAATAATAATGCGAAATTGCTGGTCTTTCATACATTTTCAGTGAAATAACCCCTTAAAAAATTACGCTCATCCAACAACGCGCCTGAAAAAGCGTTTGCGAAGCTTCCTAGTCTATTATGTCATCTGCTTTCTTCGACTCATCTGCGATCAAGTAGGAGGGATTTTTATTACACTAGGTCGCTTCGCGAACGATTTTTTTAGTCGCGTTGATGAATGAGCTTTTTTGAAGTTTTAAGTTTGCGTGGGACCACTTTACCTTTGCAAGTGCTCTTTGGATGCATTGTAGGTGATTGTTGTCAAGTTTCTATTGTTACTTGTTAATTGTTATTATAAACATAAAAAAACTCATATTAAAACCTTTATTCTACGGATTCTGGCGAACTTTTTCAACTTTTTCTTTCACAAGCAATACATGACCATTACCTTAATGACCATGTAAAATATTAACGTTGTAGCCCCACCCGTTTGGTCAGAATCGGCCCAAATGTCACGAAATTATCGCACTAAAAATCGAAAAAAATCGTAAAAGTACGATATTGACGAGAAATATTTCTTCGATTGTACCCAAAAACAATACAGGTCTAACTTCAGAGATTTCGAACGCCCCCTTCAATTTTTATCAAGATCGCATATGCCGTTTGCCCGGTAGAGAGCGAACAAACAGACAAAAAAAAACACCCGAGCTAAAATTTTTTGGGGGTCAGTGAAATTGAAGTCTTCGCTTCGCTCATCCAATAACCTGTATGAAACATGTATGTAGTTACTACTTAGAAACCCAAATAAATAAATAAAGATGTCATACATAGCCAGGCGTTCCTGGTAATTGGGCGCTAGGTTCTTCTGGATAATATTTAGCTAGTCCTTGCCTGGTATTCTAGTACTTAGGAATGCCTAACTATATTCTCATTCTATCTCGGAGCCAGCGGTTTAGCCGTGGTCGTTTAACCGGTTCCCACTAGAACACCGAAGTTAAGCAAACTCGGGCGTGGTCAGGCGTAGAGTAGATGACCGCTTAGCCCTGAAACTCACATATATCGCTGGTTAGAGCAGATGGAGGGTTCGAGAGCTAGTGTAACGGCTTCGTTCTTCTCGACGTCTGCTCGGCAGTCCGAGTTAGTGGAGGAACCTATATGACTGCGTCAAGGTTACACCGTCCTTTCGGATGGGACGTAAAGCCGTTGGGTCACCTTGGTACTTTTCGAAAGGAGTAGGCTACGTGCCGGTACCGGGTTTCCCCTCCTCCCTTCTGTACATACTTCATCCTCATCTATCACCACTCATCGTCTGGAATAGCCGAAGTGCATTAATATGAGACGCTAAGCAATAGTCAGTCAATCAATCCTTATTCTCAGTCTCAGTCTCAGTATACTAGAGGGGTAACTTTCGATCGTTTCTTGATGAGAGTATCAACAATGAAACACAGACAAGAAGCTGTGGAGTTGACACATGCAGGTGGCCGACTGATTGCGATCTTTATCTTGTTTTAGATCTTAACAGTATTTTAAAGTGTTTCACAACGTTTCCATACCAACTTTGATTGTTGTGTATTTGAACTACGAGCCACTAAGAGCTCTCTGGCGGTTCTCTGTAGAACTACCGACTAGCAGTCACGTCATGTGACGAGACGCAGTGGCGGACTGGGATGCCATACTGGTTGTACCAAGTGTTTTTAATAATTATGTTAAATTCACTTTCTGAGAGTTACAGTATACTTTATTAAGTACTATTATGTTTAAGTACACTGATTGTTAAGTGTCCGGTTTAAAAAAAAAAATCGATCTTTGGTTGGTTATCGCTCACTCGTAGGTTGCGTCGGGGCCTACAGGGTTGGCTTGGTCGCTTGGTTTACTGTCCCCCACTGATAATCAGTCATGCGACTGAGTGGGTAGACTCTAAATACGAATGTATTTACTTATTTAATATGCATGATTGATTATTTACTATTTACTACTACCTACATTATTAATTACATTTAATGCCATCAAAGTCCAACTCGCAACCTTCTCGCGGTTTGGCCCGTGAATAGAGGAAATTCACTCCCTGAAACTAATGACGAGCTCTGGGTCGTCGTCGGGGAACTTTTCCCTTCCCTTTGACTACCTCCCCGACGTAGACGACAATGACAACACGGACGGATGATGACACAAGACGGAGACGACCATGACTAGTCCGGATGTTAAGAGACTTGACCTTGCATTTTTTGATACAAGCAAGGCACTTGGCACACGTGTTCTAGGGACCATACCCTACTAATTTTCACTTGGAGCCATCGTGATATCCCGTGCAGGCACCCGTTATTGCATGTTGCCTACCCCTGCTGGTTTGAAGGGTTGATTAGCAAAACAATTCGGTGTTTGGTGATAGAAACTTGAAATTTTTACCAAATAGGGGTAACATTGGGCTTAACATTCTGGCAACGGGAATTTCGGATTTCTTCATAGTTAAGGGATGATTGAGGTTATAATTTTGGGGGTTGAACATTTTGATTTAAATTTTTATTGATGACACCCTTGGTTTAATGTTGGATTTCTACGTTAAAGTACTTCCCAAAATCTTCAAACAAAATGATGGTGCTAAAAATATGACTAGCGACCCCTAATTTGGTCATAGTTACCTGTTGACATAATGACCTGAGTAATGACCTATTTGAAAAATGGTTAAGCATAGTCGTGTGACTACTCTATTTAAAGCTTAGATGAAGTAGAATAATAAGAAATAATTTTAAACATGCCACGTTGACCTGTGACCTTTATCGTCCTTTATTTGACCTTGATAACTGTTTCAGCAGGGATGCATAATGTATACTTATAGAGCACATCCAAATTTATGTGATATGTTAACAGTTGACTTAATAAATGTACTCAACATGTTAGAAGGGCCTATATCAATATGATATTAGGCTGCATTGCGAACGATTTTTACTGTCGCGTTGATGGATGAGCAGTTTTTGAACCATTGAACCCTCTTTTACTATACTTTTACTTCGTTGTTTTTCAACGTGTTTATACAAAGAATATATCATTTTAAAAGGAGTACCAAGTTTCCGTTAGATCCTTATGGTAATAAACCATAAAAAATAAATAATAGTAATTGCGTTTGTTGATGTTGTCCTATTCCAATGGTAAATCGTGGCCAATCAGTGGCTAACTGATCACTAGTTGCTCATCAATGAAGTAAAATTTATCAAGGAATTTGTTCACGCAGGTCCGCTTTTATTTGGGGTGAAATGAACGTTCTTTCTTATGATTGAACAAAATGTGACTAGCTAGAAGTGTACTGTAGTATGACGTTAATATAAACAATAACATAAATAATACAAATCAACAAAAAACAGATGTTTAAATCGCGCACTTTTTGGGACCACTTTCCGAGAGCGCGCACTTTCTCGCTCTCTGGTGGCGCGGCAGTGAGTACATTTGCTAAATATTGTATGGACCACATAAAAAACAAATTTCTGCTCTTTAGCACAGCCAGTCGACCTCTTGTTTATAAATATAAAGGCCAAAATGACCAGCATCAAGAGCGATTCTCTTCAGTAAATTATGCATAGCTACATGCTGGCATCGATCTGGTGATCTGGCTGAATTCTTGTTCATGAAAATCAACCAACCTCATCGTCCTTGACTGTATTGGGGGCGTTGAGATCTTGTACCAAATTGGATCTAGTGAAATGCCTTTTGAATACCAGTCAAAAAATTTCTGTATTAAATGCACCACCTGTAGATGCAAAAATACGTGATGGGTTAAGCCCCCCTCCCTTCCGCCCCCCCCCAAACACCCGGGCCACTCAATTACATTCGAAGATTATGTAGACAGAGTCATTCCTCCCTTCCTCAAGAACGAACTAGCGTCTGTGCTACGCTTAGACATCATCTGGGATAAGTACTACCCAATAAGTCTTTAAATATGTCACGGGACAAACATTTAGGAGACGCGTAACTCCAACTACAAAAATTCCCAAAGGATGCCAAATTTTCTACGTATTTCAGGCAAAGTTGTTTAGGCTGTTAGCCTCCAGCATATATCAACGATAAATGAGGAAGGCAAAGAAGTCATTAGCACACTTGATACCCTCTTAGTTACTATACCACCATACTCAATACTATCACTATATACAGGATCTCGCAGGCGGGTTGGCCCCAGTGTAATCACAAGCAGGGAGAACACCAAGGAGGTTCTACGTAGTAGAACCTCCTTGGAAGACACGCGCATAATAGTGCCCTCGCTGCTGTTACTCAGGGCTTCACGCGTGTATTGCTACTGATGTGCACGTCCTTGCAATCAGCTGTGTTCCGGAAATGACTGTCAAAATTATTTGTTAAAATATAATAATTATATCAAAGTCGATTTAATTGCTATGAAATTAACAATTAACAATGGAATGTAAAATATCTAGTGGCCCAAAGACATTCTTTTTGTAAACAATGTGGGCGATCATTGTCAAGTAACTATAGATACTTGATGATTGTATGCCTGTATAAGGCTTATATTAAAACCTTTATCAGGAAGCCTTCCAGCAAACTTTTTCAACTTTTTTTCTCAAAAGGATCTACATCACTATTACCTTAATGTTCATGTAAAATATGAAAGTTGTAGCTTCACCCGTTTGGTCAGAATCGCTGGGCAATTGAAACTGACGAATTAGACAGAAGTAGCCAGTAGCATGTAGTAGTAGTAAGTAGTAACTAACATCCTTAAGTGATTTTTATGTTTCAAGTCATTTTTTCACCAAGAAGGAATGCTCGTACCCCAAACAAATTTGGCATGTGTTGTCGGGTACCTAAATCCCCTCGATTTTGATAGTTTTCAAATTCACATCACGTTTCATGACGGCTGGGTAGCACCTCGAAATCACCCCAACTTTGCTTGCTGTATAAGGTGCCTGAGTGTGTAGCACACCGCGGCTTGGCTGCGGCGCCCTAACGGGCACCTTGATAATCTACAATGGGTAAATTGTTACTTTCCTCTTAATGAATGTTAATCTAAAAAGTGTATTACCAAAGCGATCAACCAGGAACTTGGTACTCCTTTTAAAATGATATATTCTTTGTATAAAAAACGTTTGAAAAACAACGAAGTAAAAGTATAGTAAAAGAGGGTTCAATGGTACAAAACTGCTCATCCATCAACGCGACAGTAAAAAGCGTTCGCAATGCAGCCTAATATCATATTGATATAGGCCCTACTAACATGTTGAGTAGATTTATTAAGTCAACTTGTTAATATATCACATGAATTTGGATGTGCTATAAGTACACATTATGCATCCCTGCTGAAACAGTTATCAAGGTCAAATAAAGGACGATAAAGGTCACAGGTCAATGTGGCATGTTTAAAATTATTTCTTATTATTCTACTTTATCTAAGCTTTAAATAGAGTAGTCACACGACTATGTGTAACCATTTTTCAAATAGGTCATTACTCAGGTCATTATGTCAACAGGTAACTATGACCAAATGAGGGGTTGCTAGTCATATTTTTAGCACCATCATTTTGTTTGAAGATTTTGGGAAGTACTTTAACGTAGAAATCCAACATTAAACCAAGGGTGTCATCAATAAAAATTTAAATCGAAATATTCAACCCCCAAAATTATAACACCAATTATCCCTTAACTATGAAGAAATCCGCAATTCCCCGTTGCCAGAATGTTAAGCCTAATGTTTCCCCTATTTGGTAAAAATTTCAAGTTTCTATCACCAAACACCAAATTGTTTTGCTAATCAACCCTTCAAACCAGCAGGGGTAGGCAACATGCAATTTACGGGTGCCTGCACGGGATATCACGAAGGCTCCAAGTGAAATTAGTAGGGTATGGTCCCTAGAACACGTGTGCCAAGTGCTTGCTTGTATCAAAAAATGCAAGGTATGCCCCAAATATATCCCTTAACATCCGGACTAGACGTGGGGGAACCCCTGCCCTCCCCATATGCTTGTGGCTGGTTCTGACCAGCACAGGCCTGTCCACCCCTTGTCCCCCCGCGTCGCCCCATACGTTCCTTCCCTTGGAAAGAAGAAAACATGGTGGTAATCCACAATTATGGAAAAAGAAAATTTTGAAGATTCCAAAACACTTGACATGGGCACTGATAACTCTACTGTTGAGTGCCCTAAAACAACAATAACTAACTAACTAATAACTAATAACTTATTTGGTTACTCAACGTGATTTGGAAGTGTTTTATTTCGATCATCTCCCGAGGCCGCCATCTTATAGTAATAAGAATGAGAACGAGTGTGGTTATTTCGTTACTTGGTTTCATTCTCGTTCTCAGTCTCGATCTGGACACTTCGTGCGTTGCCTCTGACGTCACTGATGATTGATGACGTCAAACTGAGAATAAGAATAAGCCACGTTTTGCAAGCAATCAGACACGTCGTCGTAATACCCCGGTAATATAGTGGCGTAAATAGCCTGTATGTATAACTAGGAAAACGCTTAAGTCCCGCCGCGTTGATGGATGAGTTTTTTTTTAAGTTTTGGTATGCGTGGGATCTCTTTACTTCTTCAAGTTCCATTGCAAAATCATTTTTGTTTGATTAGGCTAATTTTTATAAAGTAGTACTAATTGCTATGGTAATAAGAATGTTAAATAACTGGATGCCCGGAGACTTGCTTTCTGTACGCATTGTAGGTGAATGTTGTCAAGTTTCTATAGTTACTTGTTAATTATTGTTATAAACCTCAAAAAACTCATATTAAAACCTTTATTTTTATGGATTATGGCTAAATTTTTCAACTTTTTCTTTTAAAAGGTACTACAGCACCATAACCTTAATGCCCATGTAAAATATGAATGTTGTAGCCCCAACCGTTTGGTGAGAATCGGCCCAAATGTAACGAAAATATCGCGCTAAAAATCGAAAAAAATCGTAAAAGTACGATATTCATGAGAAATATTTCGTCGATTGTACCCAAAAACAATACAGGTCTAAGTTAAGAGATTTCGAAGGTCCCGTCCAATTTTCATCAAGATCGCATATGCCGTTTGCCCGGTAGAGAGCGAACAAACAGACAAAAAAAAACTAACAAAAAACAAAACACTCGAGCTATTTTTCTTGGGGTCACAGAAGTGGAAAAAAAACAGTAAGTGAAATTGAAGGCTTCGCTTCGCTCATCCAAAGATATTTTTGAAACAAAGTTTACCGCTGTATAGCCTCCCTAACAAGCGTAATTATTTAAAATGCTAGTTCAAATAAAAACTCTTATTGCAGTTAATACTAGGAAAACGCTAAAGTTCTGCCGCGTTGATGCATGAGCGTTTTTGTAAGTTTTTAGTTTGCGTGAGACCACTTTTCCTTTGCAAGTGCTTTGTGAATGCATTGTAGGTGATTGCTGTCAAGTTTCTATTGTTACTTGTTAATTGTTATTTTAAACCTCAAAAAACTCATTTTAAAACCTTTATTTCTATGGATTCTGGCTAACCTTTTCAACTTTTTCTTTCAAAAGATACTATATCACCATAACCTTAATGTCCATGTGAAATATGAACGTTCTAGCCCCACCCGTTTGGTCAGAATCGGGGGAAAATGTCACTAAAATTTCGCACTAAAAATCGAAAAAAATCGTAAAAGTACGATATTCATGAGAAATTTTTCTTCGATTGTACCCAAAAACGTGGCAGGTCTAAGTTCAAAGATTTTGAAGGTCCCCTCAAAATTTCATCAAGATCGCATATGCCGTTTGCCCGGAATCGTGCGAACAAACAGACAGAGAGAGAAAAAAAAACATTGGAGCTAAATTTTTTGAGGGGTCAGTTAAATTGAAGTTTTCGCTTCGCTCGCTACGCTCATCCAATAAAAGATGTTTGTAAAATTTATTTAAAAGATGAATAAACTGACTGTTTAAAAATTCTAAAATGCACATTTTTTAATGGTTATCCGTAATTGATTGATTGATTGGATATTGCTTAAGTTAGTTAGTTAATGTTGTTTTAGGGCACTCAACAGTAGAGTTATCAGTGCCAATGTCAAGTGTATTGGAATCTTCCAAATTTTCTTTTTCCATAATTGTGGATTACCACCATGTTTTCTTCTTTCCAATGGGAGGAACGTAAGGGAAGATGAGGGGGGTTAATGGGAAGGAGTGAGGATGTTGGATAGGATGGGTTAAACTGGGTGGGAACGGAGGAGTGCTCGTTGCAGAGAGGGCCGGCAAGTATGGAGAAGAAGAAAGTGAAAGAAGAAAATAAATATGAGTAAGGCTGTGTGAATGAAGAAAGGTGTGATAAAAAGTTGCGCGAGAGCTCTCTCTGCAACACGCACCCCAACCGGCCAGAGCTCGCCCTTAGTTTTGGGGAATACACTACTCCCCTACTCACAGGCCAAACCACGGGAAGGTAGCGAGTTGGACTTTGAAGGCCGATATTGCTTAACGTCTCATATTAATACAATTTGGCTATTCGAGACAATGAGTGGTGATAGATGAGGATGAAGTATGAATAGAAGGGAGGAGGGGAAACCCGGTACCGGCACGTAGCCTACTCCTTTCGAAAAGTACCAAGGGGACCAACGGCTTAACGTCCCATCTGAAAAGACGGTGTAACCTTGACAATCTTATAGGTTCCTCCACTCACCCGGACAGCCGAGCAGACGTCGAGGAGAACGAAGCCGTTACACTAGCTCTCGAACCCTCCATCTGCTCTAACCAGCGGTATACGTGAGTTTCAGGGCAGAGCGGTCACCCACTCTGTCCCTGACCCAAATACGGCTCGCTATTGGAGGGACAAATTAAAAATATTTTGAGCGGAACTTCTGGGGCCCTCCTCCAACACGTCTCTCCCGCAATCCCCCCACCCCCATGTCCGTTTCATATCCAAGATTATGCTTAACGCCTGTGACACCTTAACACTGAGACACATTTGGTAATAAACATTTTCCGAAAAGTGTCGTCGTGCGAAGGGGTCGTGCTCTTATCTAAAAAAGGAATGCGCTCTCTTTTTCATTCTCTCACTCAGGCTCATTTCTGTCAGTTCGGAGATCCATACGTTTCAAAATGCTTTAAAGGAGAAATTGTTTTATTTGATTGACTTTCCTCAGAAATACTGTCGAATTGAGCCTTGGCCGAAATCTTTCCCTATATGTGTTTTAAAGGGCACACCCTGTAAATAAATATCTATAAAAAATATAAAAAATATTTTAAAAAAAAATATATAATTGGATGAGCGAAGCGAAGACTTCAATTTCACCGACCCCCCAAAAAATTTAGCTTGGGTGTTTTTTTGTTGTTGTTTTTTGTTTGTATTTCTGTCTGTTTGTTCACTCTCTACCGGGCAAACGGCATATGCGATCTCGATGAAAATTTGAGGGGACCTTCGAAATCTCTGAACTTAGACTTGCTACGTTTTTGGGTACAATCGAAGAAATATTTCTCATGAATATCGTACTTTAACGATTTTTTTCGATTTTTAGTGCGATATTTTCGTGACATTTGGGCCGATTCTGACCAAACGGGTGGGGCTACAGCGTTCATTGGATGAGCGTAGCGAGCGTAGCGAGCGAAGCGAAGATTCCATTTCACTACACTGGAGAAAAAAATCCGGAATGTTTTTTTTTTTTTCTTTCTTTCTTTCTTTTTTTTTTTGTATTTTTGTGTGTCTGTGAACACGATTCCGGCTAAACCAATACTCCAATTGCGATGAAATTTTATGGAGGTCTATGAAATCTCTGAACGAAGAACTGCACGGGGGAAAAAATCGATCGAAAAATTATTTCTCATGAAAATCGCAATTTTACGATTTTTTTCGATTTTTAACAAAATTCTTCGATTTATAACACCTGCATGCTTTGTCCGATTGTAATAATTTTTCACACAACCTTAATTTTATGAATTGATACATTCGTGTGAATTTTGAGCGTTATCGAAAGATAAATTTATTTAAAAAATCGCAATTTTTGGAATTTTTTTTGATTTTCAAATTTCTTTGGCTTATAGCACCTACATGCTTTATCCGATCGTAATGATTTTTTCACAGAACCTTAATTTCATGAATTTATATATTCGTGTGAAATCTGAGCGCAATCGAAAAATTATTTGTTATGAAAATCGAAATTTTACGATTTTTTTCTTTTTTTAAATTACGAATAATTAAAAAAAAAAAAAAATTAAAGTTTATTTTTTATTTAATTTAAATTAATTTAAAAAAAATCAACTAAGTAATGATTTTTTTACAGTACAACAGAAAATCCGCATAACACTTAACAACTCAATGCACCAATTACGCTCATCCAACAACGCGGCGGGACTTAAGCGTTTTCCTAGTATTTCACATGCACATTAAGGTAATGGTGATGTATTGACGTTTGAAAGAAAAAGTTAAAAAGGTTAGCCAGAATATAAAGAAATAAAGGTTTTAATTTGAGTTTTTTGAGGTGTTAAATATTAAAACCTTTATTTCTAGAGATTCTTGCTAACTTTTTCAACTTTTTCTTTCAAAAGTCAATACATTACCCTTACCTTAATGTCCATGTGAAATATGAACGTTGTAGCCCCACCCGTTTAGTCAGAATCCGCCCAAATAGCACGAAAATATAGATTTTAGATCTTTCTCACAGCCTTGTATGAAAACTTCACAGGAGATTGTTTACTTTACTCACAGCCTTGTTACCAACAATCAAAGATCCAAGAGACCCTAATGATTGCTTTGTATGGGCCGTGTTAATATGTTTTTATTTTTTAAAATTAATATTAACATTTTATAATTAAAAAGCTCATCCATCAACGCGACTAAAAAAAGCGTTTGCGAAGCTTCCTAGTATAAAAAAATGTTCAGTCGTGAACTGACTGCGCATCTTTGAGTTTTCGTGCTACATGATGTAGACCTATTTGTTTGATTATTTATTCGTGAACAATTAATATGTTTGTGAAAACAGTGGTGTGACGATAGTTGTGATACAAAATGTATCAGTCATTCAAAGTCTCTTCAAGATACCATTCTTTGCTGCATCGGGTCACAATAATTTCACAAAATCGTCTTGGATTTATATTCAGGAAATGTAATTGCGTTTGGAAATACACAAAGCATCCGAGCTGCTACATTGATAATTTATGCAAAAATAGATTATTTTAAATCACTTATTTCTCGTCACTCAATGCTAGTGATCGGCTGATCGCACATATTAAAAAAATCTCTGATGAAAATTAATTGCAAAGTGTAACACAAGGCAATGCAAGGCGTTTCTGGGGGGAAAACACACCTTGTCTCGAATTATCATTATAGGTGAATGTATTTAGATAATTTGCGTACGCGATATATGACATGATCAAGTAATATTGCCATGCAGCGCGTTGGAAATGTGCGTGTGGAGATTGGTGACAGATTGCACGCGTGTTTTGTCTATTCCCAGCGGTAGCTGTTTCAAGTCTATTGTAGAAAACCTAGAACTAGAACATGGGGCGTAGCTAGAACATGGGGCGTAGCAAGGTCCTACCCTTTCCCTGACTCAGAGATTGCTGACCAAGATCGTACTGTGTTTTGAGGAATTCGGGTTGGCAGATGAACATTGAATTACACAGTTAAAAGATGTGTTTCAAACATGAATCAAATGCCTTGTTTATTACACTCGTAGATTACTGAAATGTGAATAAGACTGTGCGTCTGACTAGCGAGGTCTCGAACCCTGGACTCCCGAGTTAATGAACAACAAATAACTGACAACAAATCACTCTTGTTGTCAAACTCGTAACCATCTCGTGGTTTGGCCCGTGAGTAGGGGAGTTCTTCTCCCTGAAACTAATGGCGAGCTCTGGGTCGTCGTCGGGGAACTTTCCCCTGCCCTTTGACTACCTCCCCGACGGCGACGACAATGACAACACGGACGGATGATGACACAGACGGAGACGACCACGACGTGGGGGAACCCCTGCCCTCCCCATACGCTTGTGGCTGGTTCTGACCAGCACAGGCCTGTCCACCCCTTGTCCCCCCGCGTCATCCCTTACGTCCCTCCCTTCGTCTCGATTAGCCAAGTTGCATAAATATGAGACGTTAAGCAATATCCAATCAATCAATCAACCAGATTTCCCACAAGATTGTTAGTGACAACTGTCCGGTCATTCTCGGTTCATCTGTTTTCAAGCTCTGCGCACCTTCTTATTTCTCGTACGAGGGCCAATCTCCAATCAGTCTCCCTGGTCTACCACCAACCCGCCATTCTTCATCCCCCCCCTCACTCCTCTTACACATCCAAGTAGTGTTCATGCCCTAGTTCTTCAGTAACGTTGTTGCATAGATATTGAACACCTATTGCCTACAATAGTTGTTCAATATCTATGCGTTGTTGTACAAGTCAGCGTTCTTTGAAAGTAAACGCAGTCAAAACCAAAACAAAGTGTTACTTAAGTTTCCCTTCCACAACAACAAGCTCAGCACATTCTCGACGTTACTCCAAAACAATACTGTTAATCTCGGTTTCGTAACCGTGCAACCATAAACAATAAAGACTTTTATGAGCCACACATTCATATCTTCCTAACACTGTTATAATATGACTTGAGATTAGAACGGCTTCACGTGCGATGTCAGCTCCAGTATGTGTTTAAATAAGTGTATATAAGTTAACACACATAACAAAAACTTGTAGAAATACAGCCAAACCTTACACACTCAAAAGGAATGAGATCTAAAAAAAGGGCCAAGCTCATCTACCCTTCCACATAAACGTACAGTGTCCCATAACAGCATCCTCGAAAAGCTTGGCAAAATAGAATTTGCGATTATTAATTTAACGTAATAGTTTATCCAAGTTCTTTTTTTCTAATTAATTTAAATGTAATAACATGCAAATTCTATTTTGCCAAGCTTTTCGAGGATGCTGTTATGGGACACTGTACGTTTATGTGGAAGGGTAGATGAGCTTGGCCCTTTTTTTAGATCTCATTCCTTTTGAGTGTGTAAGGTTTGGCTGTATTTCTACAAGTTTTTGTTATGTGTGTGATCTCATTACTTTTTCAAGTTCCATTACAAAATAATTTCTTAAAATATAATATTTTTATCAAAGTTGATTTAAATTCTATGGTATTAGCAGTAACAATATAGGATGTAAAATATCTAGACCCGGATTCATGTACATCCTGGGTATAGGTGGTATAACCATGGTATAACGACGGTATAAGGACTGGACCCCAATTCTTGAGTTCGTGGGAGATGAGTTGAAAACGCAATTTGAAAACGAAGTCGTTTTCGTTTTCGAAGGAATTGGTATTCTTGAACGGTATCGTGGAAAACGTCATGGGTTGTGAGTTGAAAGCATTGATATTAAACCCCTAGGTTGAAAGAGTATCACGAAATCCAAACACTTTAAAAAGATTTGCGTATAGCAAAGAGCTCGAAAAAGTTCTATATTTATTCTAGATGGCAGTGCCTTCATAAACGCGGGCCAATCGAAAGACGAGTTGTATGAAATGATTTGATTGTTGCAATTATGTAAACAAACAGATGAGCAAGCTCATATCAGAACAATGTTGTGCTGGCATAGGGTTGGCTAGGCTTGTCAAACATGTAATGTAAGTATGAATTTTACTAGTCCTATAGCCAAATGGAACTTTAGACCTACACTTTTGCATTATAAATAATTTTCCACATCTGGGCCTAGGCCAGGGACGGTTTCTGATTTGTTTTATGAGAGTATAATGACAACTTTTCTCGTTTCACACATAGAAGCAAAATTTAAAATGTCCGCCATTTGTTAACGTATCGCACTTTCCCGCCTAACTCTGCTTATACCGTCAACAAGTGTCAAGTAACTATGGTTACTTGTTGATTGTATGCCTAGTGTTTAAGGCTTATTTTAAAACCCTTATTTGGAAGCCTTCCAACAAACTTTTTCAACTTTTTTTTTCAAAAGAGACTATATTTCTATAACCTTAATGTCCATGTAAAATATGAACATTGTAGTCCCACCCGTCTGGTCAGAATCGCGGGCCGACGTATTAGATGTTAGCAGTAGCAGTAGCAGTAGCAGTAGCAGTAGCTAACATCCTTAAAGTGATTTTGAGCATGTTTCAAGCCATTTTTTCCCCAAGAAGGAATAATCGTACCCCAATAAAATTTGGCATGTGTTGTCAGGTACCTAAATCCCCTCGATTGTGATAGTTTTCAAGTTCACATCACGCTACATGACGACTGGGTAACACCTCGAAATCACCCCAACTCTGCTTGGTGTATAAGGTGCTTGAGTGTGTAGCGCACCGCGGCTTGGCTGCGGCGCCCTAACGGGCACCTAGATAAGGAAACGCTTACTATTATAAAAACACAGTGTACTCATACAGACTATTTCATAGGCTATCACTGCCATCGGCAAGTCAGCATTGGTAGATATGAAAGGAAGTATTTTATTATGAAAGGAACTGAGGGAATGTCTCACCAAATATATATTTACCTTAATTAACTAAGTATATCTTAATCGCGTGATCATTATTTTGAACTTGATTGGTTTACTATACCAAGTGAATTGCAAATACGCAGGCTGGGTAATGTAGGCTAGGCCTACACTTAGTGTAAATACTAAATATCCGTGTTTTTAACATATTGAAGGTACCGTACCGGTGTCCCGAAAGACTATTTAAAATGACGTGTTTGTACCGGTTTGCACGTTTGGGCAGAAAGTGTCCTGGTATTTTCTTAACTATACCGGGCATTGAAGGATAATGTTTTTCTTTAAAAAATACACTCCGCTGATAAATACTAATAGTAAAAACAATTAAATAGTTCTTCCACTTTCAAGAAGATAATTCATTTTTAGGGGTGTGAGTATTATTAATGATTTTGGTGGAGGTGCCGGGTCGCGCACGTGTGTGAAAACGTAAAACTTGTTAGGCCTATATATTTTTGGCGCTACCTTACCAATGCTGACTACTTAGCCAGGAACCCGAGTCTTTCGATACAAATTTATATTCATTTGGGAAGTTTTGAACTATTTTTAAATCAATTAGATGTTACTCTGTCGTCACGTTTGGAGCCTACATTAAGACTAACATCAATAAATAAAATTAATATTGTTCATATTGTATATAATAAAATATAGTCAAAGAGCAAAATAGTGGGATTTTAAAAATAAGACGAAGTACTCGGACTCGAATTGGACTCGATACTCGAGTTATTTTAAGAATCTTTTCGGACTCGACTCGAACTCAAACACCAGGACTCGCACGACGGACGGTTACGAATTTGGCCATTTTTTTTTAAAATAGCGGCTCAAATTTTCAAATTTGGAACACGATTGCAGTATAGAGGTCGTTTTCGCCGATTCGGGTGTGGGAAAAGCGACGGTAGCTATAGGTTTGTTCTTTTGTCCACCTCAAATTGTGCACGGTAATTGCACCTAGGTGTAAAATATAGAATCAGAAATGGGTTTAAAAGGAGTAATATTTCACGGATGGACAAAAGAACGATTTTGTTGCAATTTGACAGCAAATTTTGAGGTTATGTTGCTAGCTGTCATTCAATTCAAACACTTTCAGAAGATATCACTCAATAACACAGCTTTGTGCATTTTCTACAATTATTCTATTACATATTATTTTATTATTACCAGCTTAATGTTCTATTTTTATTAAACAATCGCACATTATAACGTAGTTACATTTGAAATTGGCGCGAATTTACATAGCTACACCTTTTACACCTTCTCAAGAGGCAGGTGCAAAAAGTGTAAAAGTTGTTATTACCCCCTGGACAAAAGAACACGTCTTTGGAAGAAATACTGTAATTACACCTGGACAAAAGAACGTTTTTTCATCAAAAGGTGTAAAAAGTGCAAAAGGTGTACAAAAAATGGTGGGCAAAAGAACAGACCTCACGCCACGGCCGTGGGGTCTCATCGGTTAGGCCCTAATGCCGCCATTTTTAAATGTTAGGGCCTAACGGAGTAACGGTTTGCATCCTGGAGATGTGGTTGAGTTGGGTGTCGTTCTCGGGTATTTACGCACGTCCAAATACTATGGTGGCCTTATGAACGTCCTACATGAAACCATTATCACAATGAGCCGCCAATTCGGAAAATGGCGCACGCCCTTAGGCCCGTTTGTCTATGAACACAGCGCCCAAGTAATGTGGAGTATCGAAATCAGATAATTCCTGAGCGCTGACCGTAACTGTATTCTCTGAAGGGTGTTTTAATGCACAATTACCACGGCACGATTGAGGTGAGAACTGAAATATTTATTTTAAAACGAACATAATTAATCACACTGGGAATAGCATTACATACAAATGGTACTTAAAGTTTCTTGTGTTGTATTGTTGGTCTTGTGGTTAGCCTACCTGCTTCCAATGCAGAAGGTCCAACGTTCGATTCCCGACAAAATCAGAAGTTTTTTAACTTCTAATTTGGACTTAAGTCCATCAGTTCTTGACTTAGGAGTTTGTAAATGGTGACTTTGGAGCCGTCCTAGCAACGAAGCACACAATATATTCAGAGTTGTTCTGAATCGGCCTTGTTGATTCGCGGTTGTTCGCACTGACCATACCACTGATTGCTATATTTCCAATTAAAAATATATCGACCTTTGGTTGGTTATCGCTCACTCGTCGATTGCGTCGGGGCCTACAGGGTTGGCTTTGTCGCATTGATTTAAAGTCCCCCTCTGAAAATCAGTTATAGAACTGAGTAGGTAGACACTAATGTTTTTTTTTTTTTTTTTTACTTTACTATATCCAGTATAGATATGAAAATAAAAACGTTTCCACATATAATTGCCTACTTGACTTGTAACAGTTTTTAAAATGACAACAATATTCTTATCATCAATGAAACGTTATTATTTATGTACTACATTCAGCAAAGCTATAAAGTACTTCCTAAAGTTTTCCTTCAGTAGACCCTGAAGCTCCGTACGAGGCGTGGGGGTCACGACTCACGAGGGGGAGAAAGAGAGGCAATAACGTTTTGCTTAAGTTTAGCAACAAATAATATGTAGGCCCTAAATAGAACCCTTTTTGATTTGACACCTCCAATATTCAACAACCTTCCCGTTCATCTACGTCATTTAAAGAAAACCTCAGCCATAAAATCACGAATAAAACTTGCTCTCGAATCATTATGCTGGCAAAACTTGACTCCCCCTCGACCCTTTATAGTTCTTGAAGTAGGTTTCACGTGGTCTATCATAGCATTATACCTGTATTGTTTTATTTTATACTTGTGCAATCATTTACGTTTATTATTGTCTAGTTGCAAACTATGCAGTTTAATTTCACTTCGCTATTTGTGCATGCATTTACTCCGTTTATTTAGATCAGTATTCTTTTGGAATTCTTATCCGGATGAATTCCTATAAGAGTTTTTATATTTTGTTTTTGTAGTTTTCACTCGCACATAACCATAGAATTTAATGAATTGTTATTGCTTTTGTTTATAGTCTTGTTTAAGGCTTTGTGGAACGAAGACAATTTTTATAACTAGGAAAACGTCAAAGTCGTTGTTAGACGTGTGAGTAAGCCATGTGTTAAGTACCCGGTAACATTCATTCCCTTTCCTCCACCTACCTAAGGCTGGATCCAGCATGGGTCTTTCCTCCCTATAGCCTATCATAGGCTAGTGTGGCAGATTGGCCTTACAACGCGTCCTTATATTCCAACTAAACTCAAACCCCTATACAATTTATACCTTATATATTAATGTTCCCGGGTACTCAACACATGACTCGCTCACTCGTCTAACAACAACTTTGGCGTTTTCCTAGTCTAGGCAAAGGCGCCCTTATACCCGGAATGTGGGAGACCTGGGTTCAAACAACAGTTGGGTTAGATTTTTTATTTCCGGACTGTATTAAAAAAATATAGAATATGTTTTGAAATGCATGTACAGTACTATGGTAGACATAGCCAGTACGAAATACGAGTAAAGATTGCAAGGTTTACTCAATCTCCGAGAGTAATTTGGGGTAACCTTAAGCGTGCATATTCGGTACACCTTGGTCACCGCCTGACATTCAGAAAATGATTATTTGATTGAATGATCGTAGCGAGCGAAGCGAAGATTCCATTTCACTACACTGGAGAAAAAAATCCGTAATGTTTATCTTTTTTTTTCTTTTTTTCTTTCTGTATGTATTTTTGTGTGTTTGTTAACACGATTCCGGCTAAACCGATACTCCAATTGCGATGAAATTTTATGGAGACCTTCGAAATCTCTAACTTAGAACTGCCACGTTTTTGAGCGCAATCGAAAAATTATTTCTCATAAAAATCGTAATTTTACGATTTTTTTCGATTTTAAAAAAATTCTTCAACTTATAACACCTACATGCTTTATCCGATTGTAATGATTTTTTCTCAGAACCTTAATTTTATGAATTAATATATTCGTGTGGAATTTGAGCAGAATCGAAAAATTATTTCTCATTATAATAATCCCAATTTTTTGTTTTTTCCCGATTTTTTAAATTTCTTCGACTTATAACCCCAACATGCTTTATCCGATTCTAATGATTTTTTCACAGAAACTTAATTTTATTAATTAATATATTCGTGTGAAATTTGAGCGTAATCGAAAAATTATTTCTCATGAAAACTACAATTTTACTCTTTTTTGTGTTTTTAAGAAATTACGCTCATCCAACAACGCGCCTGAAAAAGCATTTGCGAAGCTTCCTAGAAATAATAATTTCTTTTATTACAAAAGCATTGTCGTTAAATTTAATCCTACTCATTTGCAGCCTATTTTTCAATTTATTATTTCTTGTTGGATGAGCAAAGCGAAGATTCCATTTCACTACACTGGAGAAAAGAATCCGGAATGTTTTTTTTTCTTTTTTTCTGTTTGTATTTTTGTGTGTCTGTTAACACGATTCCGGCTAAACCAATACTCCAATTACGATGAAATTTTGTGGAGAACTTCGAAATCTCTGAACTTAGAACTGCCACGTTTTTGAGCGCAATAGAAAAATTATTTCTCATGAAAATCGCAATTTTAACATTTTTTAAATTTTAAAATCATTTATTAATTCATAAATTTAAATTCAATTAATTTATTCATCATTATTAATATATTCGTGTGAAATTTGAGCGTAATCGAAAAATTATTTCTCATGAAAATCGCAATTTTACGATTTTTTCGATTTTTTAAATTTCTTCGACTTATAACACCTACATGCTTTATCCGAATGTAATAATTTTTTCACAAATCCTTAATTTAACGAATTAATATATCCATGTGGAATTTGAGCGTAATCGAAAAATTATTTCTGATGAAAATCGCAATTTTACGCTTTTTTGTGTTTAAAAAATTACGCTCGTCCAACAACGCGCCTGAAAAAGCGTTTGCGAAGCTTCCTTCCTAGTAGGTTTAAAACTTTAAATTGCAACGGATTGTGCTCATTTTGTTAGCAATTCTCAGTTAACTGATCACGGATGTCTGTTAAAAATATCAGCTCAATCTGTTTGGCCGTTCGGCCGCGTGGGACCGGACAGACAAACAGACAAATCACGGCGAATAGTCGTTTATTATTATTATTATTATTATTTATTTGCCTTTGAATATGTACAAAACAAAGACAGGCAGCCAGAAGAAGACTTGAAGCCCAAAACACATGTGGTGTCCGACTGCCTTACTACAACAAACCAACATAAATAAAAATAACTAACAATACATTCAATGAAATATTTACAAAATAATGCAATTGACACGCACGCGCACACACTCACACGCACGCGCACACACTCACACGCACGCGCACACACTCACACGCACACACACACACACACACACACACACTCACATTCACATTCACACTCACACACACACTCACACTCACACACACTCACACTCACACTCACACTTGCACAAAACAAGTTTCAGTTGACACGTGGAGGAATATATGTTCGAATTTTGTTCAGGAATTGGTTTGATGATAATGTTTTAAGGGATGTTGGCAATCTGTTCCATTCATTGGCCGCTCTGCTGTAGAATGATTTCTGGTATGCTGCAGTGCGTGCGAGGGGTGGCTGTAAGTAGGTTACTTGGCTACGATGCTGGAGGCGTATGCGCAAGCGTTGTAGGGGGTCAAGGTCAACCGATCCATGAAACATTTTCCGCAAGAACATCAAGTCCACTTGGTAAGCATAATCCGTCAACGATGGGAGGTGACATGCAAGAAGTCGAGACTCGGAGCGCCCAATCTCTTTACTTCGTTTCCCAAGAATGTGTTTTGTCGCTCTGCTTTGCATTGCTTCCAGGTTAGCCAAATTGCTCTTATTTGGACTCCATGCCGGCCATGCATATGTTAAAAGAGAACGGACAGTCGCTAAGTAAACTGATCGCTTAACTCTTGGGCTACAGCACTTGAGATTTCTAAACACAAATCCAAGTTGCCGGGATGCACGGGAACAGATATTAGTCGTATGGACGTTCCATTTGAGATTACTAGCTATAGTCAACCCAAGGACTTTTGCGCTGTCACAGGTTTTAAGCAACCTACCATTCAAGTAATAATTGCTTGCGATTTTGGCAGAAGTTAGTGCCAAGCGGATCACTATTGTTTTAAGAGCATTAAAGTCCATTTGGTTAACGCTACACCATACCTCCAAATTAGCCAAATCTTCTTGAAGTATGGTGCAATCTTCTGATCCATAGATTGGCCTGTAAAGTGTACTGTCATCCGCATACTGTACCAGGTCAGACTTGACAGTGTTTGGTATGTCAAACATAAATACATTAAATAGGAGTGGTCCAATTGACGAACCTTGAGGGATGCCTGATGTCACATTAATCTTACCAGATCTGGCACCACCGAAGACAGTCGTTTGAGTACGCCCATTTAAGTAACAGTGAAACCATTGCAATAACTTCCCTTTAACCTGGTAGGCTTCCAGTTTATCTAGTAGTCTTCTATGTGGAACACGGTCGAATGCTTTTGACCAGTCAAGACATATAACATCAATTTGCTTGTGGAGAGTCTAGTTGTTTTTGCCACTCTTCTATGACTTTTGTAAGCATTGTCGTCGTTGATCGTCGCGGTAAGAATCCATGCTGGTTGTGGTTGACTACTCCTGCCTCATACAAATGCCGTAAAACAGCCTTCGCCACCAGGAACTCGAGGGCTTTTCCAACTACCGAGGTAAGCGATATTGGCCGATAATTGGCGGTGTCTTCCCGCTTGCCTGATTTAAATACTGGCACAACGTCTGCAGTTTTCCATTGCTCGGGAAGTGATCCGGTACTCAACGAGTGGTTGAAAAGCGCAGACAGAGATTGAGCTAGTGAAACCGCACAGTTTTGGAGGATTCGAGCGGGGATACCATCAGGACCGGTGGCTGCGTTGGGTCGTATTCGTTGGAGACTAAGGGCAGTTTCTTGAGGAGAGAAGTACAGATCTTTAAGTGGTAAAGTACTTTGATCGAGCTTTGTTGGTGGGCGGATGTCTTTGTCACTGGTGGGTATGGAGAAATTATCTTTAAATGAATTGCTGAAAGCGTTAGCAATATCTTCTGGCTTTGATATTTGTTTTTCCTTATGAATGAAAGTTTGGGGAGCCGAGCTGCCATGTTTTGCATGGATGTAGCGCCAAATTTCTTTGCCATTATCTTTCTTTTCCCCTAAGTCCCAAACATGCTTATTATGCGAGTTCCTTATCAATAATTTAGTTTTGTTTCTCAAGATTCTATATTTTTCCCAATTTACGTCAGATGGTATTTTTTTCCACGCCCTGTAAAGTGAGTCACGTTTCCTTAGAGCCCGTACAATATCTTCTGAGATCCAAGGAGCACGTCGGCGGCGGTTCACTTTAAAACTGGGAATGTGTTCATGCACTGCTTTCCAGAACGTGGAAGTCCAATTCCGCCACACTTCTTCAATGGTTACATTATCAATAACGGTTGGTAGTTTTGCTTAAAAATCGTCTTTTAGAGCATCCCAATTGGCATTTTTGAAGTTAAGAACAGTCTTGGTTAGTTTCTTATGCTTGAATGTAGGAATTGTCAATTGCGATTTTATGGCCAAGTGATCGCTAACTCCAGTATGACTTCAGTCAAAGTTAACACTGAAGGGTTGTTGCATAATAGGAGGTCTATTAATCTTCGTGAGCCATTTACTATCCGAGTAGCTTCAGGAACCAGCTGTTCAAGAGATAGTTGTAGAAAAGTGGTAAGGAAATGGTTAGCAAGAGTGTTATTAGGGGTGGCTGCATTGCCTAAAGACCAGGTAATGTCAAGGTTAAAGTCCCCTGTAAGGACAACTGCTTTGTAGTCATCTTGCAAATCTTGTGCCAAGCGCAATGAGGATAGTAAACTATCATTTACTGCCTTTGATGCATTAGGTGCTCGGTAAGCTGATCCAATCAGTACCTTGTCAGAACCAATAGTTACTTCAGCCCACACAATTTCCGCTAGCTCCGTTTCCAGAATCCTGTTTCTAACTGGTGAATATTCTGGACGAATTGCAAGCAAAACGCCCCCATGAGACGAAGTGGTACGATCCTTCCTAAAGACAGTGTATCCTTCTGGAATTACTTCACCATCACCAATTGAGTCGTCAAGCCAGGTTTCGCACACGGCAATTATTGCAGGGTTATGAGAAACCATCCAGGCCTCAATGTCTGGTTTTCGCTTGGGGTTTTTTAAACTTCTGGCATTGAAAGATAACAATGTCAACTGTTTATTATTTACCGTGTCCTGGTCACTAGAGAATGAAAGTTGTGAATCACTCTCAGTACTAAACAAGGAGTTCGAGAAGGCTGGTAGTGAGCAGGGCCAACAAGTCCATTTACTCACTCCACTCGTTATTCTCTTGTACACCGATGTTTTTATGTTTACACAAGATCGATGCGCCATGTTTGTACACGAGTCACATTTCACAAATAACTGGTTTTGCGGCCCTTAGATTCGCACATAAAACATTTATTAATTGACCCGATAGTATTTGACATAGGTCCAGGATTAAGGGCTACATCACCACACAGACCTAGTAACATTAAGGCAAGGCTGAGTATGTTTTCTGGAACTCTTAAAACGGAAGATGTTGCCAACCGTTTACGACGAATAGTTAAACTTTGCACACTTTGTGGCATATGTACTTATCTAAATTATGCAGTATTTTGTAATTCCATGTGGACAAGAAGCAAAGAAGACAAATTGACATTGTTAATTATTAACGCCTACTCCGCAAATGTAACACGACTAATAATGTAACTAACAAATAAACGATCACAGTTACACTGTTTACTTACTGTAATACATCTATTTACAGCGAGAAATGTCACAAATAACCGGAGAATACGGACACGCAATCCAGAAGCCATCATCCTTCAATTCACAATTCACCAGATTTAGAAGTAGAATAGTAGAATATCTTCATGCAAAGAAGTTAAAAATGTGAAACACATTCTCCATTGTTAAAAATGAAAATAACATGTCCCATGCTAAGTTAGTTTTATCAAAAGTGGCTTAAAACCAATTAAAAACGTCGAGCCCCGACTCACTAACAATTGTACAACAGTAAAGTAATATGAAGATGTAGCTTATCACAATAAATCACGAGAAAACTAAATATTTACCTTTAAAAAACACTTTTTGTGATGGAGCTGCTCAGATCAAAACATCACTCAATTCACTGCCTTCTTATATTCGACTTGCGTTGTAAGACTTCGTCTTATCATATAACAATGTATTAATATTTTTTTTGTATTGTTATATAATGGTATATGGCAAATAATACAAAACTAACATACAATGAATAATATTACAGAACCGACCAAACAAAATACAGCTTTCATTTAAAAAATTCCACAAAGCTTGAACACGGCTTCACTGTACGGTGTAAGAAGTTCAGTAAATAATTAATAAGTAAATTAACAATGACGAAATAAATAAACAATAAAAAATAGTTAAAACAAATTGTTATACAAGTGACATACACATAAAATGTTTGGCGATTATTATAATATTATTACGGTCTCTCCACTAACCAATGTTCAATTTCCAATTACCTGATAATACCTGATCATTATAAAAATGACAATCCTTTGTAAAGCCCACAGACAATACGTTTTAATAGACTAGTTTATACCTACTGACGTTTTTTAGCACAAAAAAAATATGTTGCATATTATATCACTAGGAAGCTTCGCAAACGCTTTTTCAGGCGCGTTGTTGGATGAGCGTAATTTTTTTTAAACGAAAAAAAGCGTATAATTGCGATTTTCATAAGAAATTATTCCTCGATTGCATTCAAATTTCACACCAATATATTAATTTATAAAATTAAGGTTCTATATAAAAATCGTTAGAATCAGATAAAACATGTGGGAGTTATAAGTCGAAGAAATGTAAAATAAAAAAACAAAAAACGTAAAATTGCGATTTTCATGAAAAATTGTTTTTTGATTGCGCTCAAATTTCACACGAATATATTAATTAATAAAATTAAGGTTCTGTGAAAAAAGCGTTACAATCGGATAAAGCATGTAGGTGTTATAAGTCGAAGAAAGTTTTAAAAATTGAAAAAATCCTAAAATTGCAATTTTTATGAGAAATAATTTTTTGATTGCGCTCGAATGTCACACGAATTTATAAATTCATAAAATTAAGGATCTGTGAAAAAATTATTAAATTCGTATAAAGCATGTAGGTGTTCTTGCCAACCACTGTGACTCCAAACTCCGTAGAGTCACAGTCAACCTTGAAAATGTCTGACGTAGTACAGACGAAACGTCGGTGGACGCCCAGGTTCTGCCCTGGTTCATCTTATTTTCGACGCGGTTTTACCCAAGATCCTTGTTTTTATCATATATATATGAAGTTTTTAAGCATAAGCCCGCTTTAAGGACATAGTTATTGATTCATAGCAGTTGTCGAAAAAGTTTGCCCCGACTGGGGTTCTGGGTTCGAACCCCAGTCGGGGAAAACTTTTTCGACAACTGCTATGAATCAATATATATATATATATATAATAATATATAATAGTTTATTTAATAATATTAGTATATATTCTATACTCAATGATAATACACAACATTTTAGACAGCCATTGAATTGTTGTTGCATATTTTTTTTAAATACCGTGGTTCTTTTATTTTATGTAAATAAATAAATAAATAAATTTTATTTAGAGTCTACCCACTCAGTTATATAACTGATTTTCAGTGGGGGACTTTAAATCAAAGCGACCAAGCCAACCCTGCAGGCCCCGAAAATAAAGTAAAGCTATTCTACGGATTATGTCCAACAATGTTAAAGTGCATAAAACAGTGAAATCGATTATTATTAATTTTGCAAATACACTTTTGTTTTTAAAAATAAAAAATAATGTGTTTAATGATAATAATTAAAAAAGAAATAATAATAATTGTAATTTTAGCCAAAACTTTGACCTTTATGACAGGTCAAAGTTCCGAAAGTTTCGACTTTTGACTCCTTACGGAATTTCGGGGAACCTTGAGCGTGCAAGATTTGGTACACCTTGGTCACTGTCATGCATTCACCGTTTGGCATTAAAAACATGGTTAGGGTAAAATGATTTCTTCAAGAACAAAAGCCGCCGTCGTTAAATGTAATGCTACACTGTCATTTTAAGCCTAATTTTAATTTATTATTTCACTCACTCACTCACTCACTCACTCACTCACTCACTCACTCACTCACTCACTCACTCACTCACTCACTCACTCACTCACTCACTCACTCACTCACTCACTCACTCACTCACTCACTCACTCACTCACTCACTCACTCACTCACTCACCCACCCACCCACTCATTTACTCACTCACTCACTCACTCACTCACTTACTACTTACTACTTGGAAACAGGCTCTTGTCCACCCTCTACCTAAAAAGACTAAACCAAACTCAGCCAATGATTATCGACCCATAAGTATTCTACCAGCACTTTCTAAAGCGTTGGAATTTATTGTCCATAAACAAATTTCAGCATATCTTGCAGAAAATGACATATTAGATAAATATCAATCCGGCTTCAGATCAAATCACAGTACATGCACAGCTTTAATTAAATTAACGGATGATATAAGGAAGAAAATGGACAGTCGACAATTGACACTCTTGACACTACTTGACTTTAGCAAAGCTTTTGATTCTGTTGACATTGACATACTTATAACTAAACTAAAATCTATTAATTTCTCTACTCCTACACTTCAGTGGATGGAATCTTACCTTCGTCAAAGACATCAATGCGTAATATCCGATGGCAATCAATCAACCAGGGAACCCGTATGTGCTGGAGTCCCGCAAGGAAGTGTCCTTGGACCTCTATTATTTTCAATATATATATTAATGATATATCATCTTCTCTTAAGTTTTGCTATCATCATTTATACGCCGATGACTTGCAAATCTACTTACATGCTTCACCTTCATCAATTAACCAGGCAATACTGATGATGAATGAGGACCTAAAATCTCTTGCTAAGTGGGCATCTAACAATCTCCTTCATATAAACCCTAATAAATCACAAACCATCATATTAGGTTATAAGAAACTTCTAAACAAAATTGATTATGCAACACTTCCTAATGTTATCTTGAATGGCATGGCTATACCTCTACAACATAATGTTAAGAATTTAGGAATCTATATGACTGACAATCTTTCTTGGACTGAACATATTAAACATGTTTGTCAAAAGACTTACGCCTCACTACATTCATTAAATAGACTTAAGAACTTTCTTCCAACTAAACTCAAAAGAATGCTTGTACAATCCCTCATATTTCCTCACTTTGACTACTGCGACGTTATTTATAATGACTTGACTGAAGACTTATCTATTCGACTTCAACGGGCTCAAAATTCATGTGTACGTTTTATTATGGGTATTAAAAAATCTGATCATGTAACTCAAAGTTACAAAGATCTTCAATGGCTTCGCCTAAATGATCGACGTAACCTCCACTCTGTCTGTCTCGTTCATCGCGTATTATCAACTTCTTTACCGTCTTATCTTGCTACCAACTTCACGTACCTCCATTCAAATCATCTCTTTAACACTAGATCAAGGGACAGGTACTCAACTCATTTTCCCCGTTCACAGGACAAACTTACTCGATAATTCATTCACTATCAGTGCAATAAGAACTTGGAACGCTCTACCTTCAAACATCAGGGACACCCATATCAATAGTTACAATATCTTTAGGAGTAAAATTCATGAACTTTATTTCAAAAAATGCCATGGGAATACTGACAAATAACAACATGCACAATATGTTTAAACTCACAATAATAAGCTTTTTCTTGATTTTAACTTCTGTAGACAATTCACTTAATAATATGGTATGAATGAGAGTATAAATGTGTAATATGTATAGTTTAAGCACTTTAAAAATGTAAATTAATGATATTTTATCAAATATTTTATTGTAAATTCAAAATTGTTATTAACAAATTAGAAATCTGGAAATGTATTTAAATTAAAGGTTCTATCTATCTATCTATCTATCTATCTATCTATCTATAATTTACTCACACTCACTCACTCACTCACTCACTCACTCACTCACTCACTCACTCACTCACTCACTCACTCACTCACTCACTCACAGACATCGGAACAAATTGTTTGAGTTGAGTTGTAAGACTGAGTTGCTTCGCTCCCTCGTCTAATATCTAAAAATATTTTTCTTGTAAATTGTGATTATTTATTGTAAATCAGTGAAAATGTATTTAATAAAGGTTGGATGGAAGAAAAGGCCTAGACCACAGATAACAGAGTACTCTACGGAAGTGTTCTCTGTTATCTGTGCCTAGACCGTCTGGACAATAAAGACGTGTCAAGAGTACACATGGTGAAACCAAGGTGCAAATTAGCACATTTACTAATTCGGGTATGAGGAATTCAAAACTCGATGGCTCCAAGTTGAGTTCCTGCAAATTTTTTATTAATTTAATTAATGAAATCTTAAAAACGAGCGCATGCAGCGAGTTTTTGCTCGGACTGTTGGTTGTTGTATGTTCGGACGCAGCTTTGATGGCGAATGAATGTGTTGAATTCAGCTGCGCGAGATTTCATGGAAGGGGTTTTGAAACTATAATAATATGTATGATTAGGACAGAAACATAAATACCGCACTCTAGAAGAGCAGTTCTCAATCCCTGTGTCGGTATACACCGTGTGAGTTGTGTTCAGTGATCAGTTGTTAGGTGTCACAAGTATTTCGTTTATTTATTGTTATATTCATGTACGCCACTAACATGAACGCTATATACCGCCAAAGTTCTAGTAGTGAATTGAAAGGGAGGGACAACTAGGGGTGTGCGAGTACCCGAAATTTCGACTTGTCTTATATTTGATAAGTATTTAATGGGGCTTTTAACGGTTTAACTCAAAAAATTATTTTTTACCACATGATCTATAGCACAATACTACACTAAACTTACAGTTTAAAAAACTATATCTTGTAACTGTGATTTAACACGAATTTTTAATTTTTTTTTGATCCAGAAATTTAGGAAAATTGGTGTTTTGGGAAATTTCTTAAATCGGTTTTAACCTGCTTCTTTTTTGGTCCAGATAGATACTAGAGCATAGTACCAATCTAAAATGCCCCTTTATAACATCGTGTCTTGAAACTGTGCCCAAATATACCCTCAAACACGCCAAATTATGCATTCCAAAATCACACCCCGTCTTGGTAATCAGCATATTTTGACCGAACTACTAGCCCAAATTACAAAACAAAATATAGAGAATTTACATAAAAGGCTGTAGAGTACGTCAATAATAGCCAATATTTTTTTGGATCAAAATCCTCCAAAGTCACGGGGCATAAAGATCGTCCCCATGTTATTTCTTATGGGAGATTTTTGCCGATGGGACGGACCTAACTCGAAAAATGTCATGTTTGACAATTTTTTGGGAGGTCATGGTGGCCCCAATAATTTTTCTGTTAATTGCTGAATTCATTACAAGTTAGCCAGAATGAAATATATTTTTTGAATTTTGTGGTTAAATACCCCTTTTTAAAAAACACGATTTTGGTGGAGGTGCCGGGTCGCGCGCGTGTGTGGAAAAAGTAAATATCACTATGCATTTTTGATGCTATTTTACTAATCTTGTTTTTCGAAAGAAAAACACTAGTGTTGTGGACATAAGCAATAAAGGAAGGCGATATGTCAATTTTTCCAACTGCAATGAAAGCCGCAAGTTAGCTGGAAATAAAATCTAATGATCAGTTCAAGAAAGATATAATTCAACACTTGACCAGTCTTCAGGAGGGTTTGAAGAAATACTTTTCTTATATTTCAACAAAAATTAATAGAATGGGTTATCTCTCCATTTAAAGTTTCTGTTGGGAACACAAACGACGTGTCAGAAAAAGAAGAGTTCATGTAGTTATGCTTCATATTACACAACTCTAAAATCAAGATTTTAAGAGATCTCTCTTGATTCACATTGGATTTCTTTAAAATGAATATCCTGCAATTGTTAACAAGGCTATGTGTGTTTAACTTCCCTTCTCCACTTCATACCTGTGTGAGGCAGCTTTCTCAACTTTAAAACTATCAAGTCAAAGAACAGAGGGAGACTCTTTGATGTTGATAGAGAGATGCGCGTCAGTTTGTCTACTCCCTCGTAATGAGAAAGTCCCAGGTATCTTACTGATGAGGAAGCATGTGACATTTGCACATTAGTAACATTGTCACACATTGGTAAATTACTCTTGATGTATTGTTATTTGCAACATTTAACAATAAAGTAAGGTTCATTTAAGCAGGTTAAATACTTTTCGCTGAAATGTGGGTACTCCCACGTAGGTGTGTCGCGTACGAGAACGTACTCAACATGTGTGTCGCAGCAGAAAAAAGTTGAGAGCCGCTGCTCTAGAAAAAAGTATACTAATACCGGGGTAGAGAAAAACCGGACTCTTTTCTTCATTGCAATTCATTTTTGCAGCATGAATGCAAAGAGCTGTTTATAATTTTTCAAAATACAAACACAACATTTACTCAAACCCCAAAACCCATTATGTATACTGTGCTTTTTTCATGCAAGTTTTTGGTTGAAAAACCCAATGTTTTTTGTTTTTTTTTCGGTATGTCAAAACTTATAGATTCTGACTAATACTTTCCGTTTAATACGTTTTTAGAATCTCGGAAGAATAAAACGAAAATCTACGAAAATTTTTATACCATGGCAAGTAAGAATGGAGACATAGACAGATTCGCAAACGCGTGTTTTAATGATGAAGAGACCACAGATGCCAAACAGGTCGAAATCACCTTGGAATACTTCAGGAGATACGACGTGTTACCGTTTGATAAGGCTGACAAACCTAAGTTTGTAAAGGATCGGCAACGCGCAATCGACCTCCGGAATAGAGGCAACGAACTCTTCCGCACTGGCGACATGAAGGCAGCGTTAGAGCTGTACACTCAGGGCATTGCTGCGGCGCCGTACCCCTTGTCCGACCGAGACCAAGAGACTCCCTGCGCCCCCCGAGACCAAGAGAGTCCCTGCACCTCCCAAGACCAAGAGAGTCCCTACACCTCCCAGGACCACGTCCCGGGACAACCATCAACCACAAGACCGTCACGGCTGCCCCGCTTCAAGCGTCTGACCACGCCCAAGGGTCGGGGACGACGCCAACCCACCCGTCCAGCCACCGAGACTGACAGCGAGCAAGACTCGCAGCTGGCCCTGGCGTTCGCCAACAGGAGCGCCGTCTATATCATGTTGCGCAAGTACGAGGCCTGCCTCGCAGACATCACGCACGCTGTCATGTTCGACTACCCTGCGCGGCTCATGTTCAAACTGCTGGAGAGGCGAGCCCGGTGCTTCAAGGCTCTCGGCAGGATGGAAGAAGCAAAACCAACCCCACAGGTTAGTGCATATTACTCAACTTTAGACTTTAGGAAGGCTACTTAAACATGTCAACTAAATGAAATCACACTTTTATGGGGTTTTCAGCTAATTTTATGTTTTAATGATGTAGATGACGATGACGATGACAATGACGATTTTGATGATAATTTTTGTTCCTCGAACTAAGGCTAATCAAGACGATGAGTGGTGATAGATGACGATGAAGAACGATTACTATAAACCCATGCCTTATGATGCACATCCTTGTAGAGCCATACGCTTCGAACCAGCGCTCTAATGGCAGTTTTGAAATCTCTCGCCTAACATCTAAAGTATTTCTTAGTAGAATTAGTTTAGTTTAGTTTAGTTTCAACAGCATACTATAATTTCGTTGGTGGATTTGAAACAATGGTTACAAATGAGAAAAGTTGACACTTTTACATCCTGTTGTTTGTTGAGAATAAAATGGCTCATCCATTAATGATGCGAGTGTAAAAAGCGGTCACAAAGCGGCCTCGTTGTGAACCATGGATGAAATTGTGAATCTGCTTTGTCCAGGATGTCAACTACCGTGCCGCCGATAAGGAGATGAAGTCCGCTATTGATGGGATGGCCAATCTTCATCTAGACCCGGGCAGTGTGAGGCTTATGCCGCGTGAAGCTGGCGCCGAGTTGGACCCTCTTCTTCTTTCCAAGAAGGCTTTCGGACAACACAAGGGCATCCCCTGCGCGTCAGAGTGTGTGGACATAGCGTTCAGTCCGACGACTGGCCGATACGTCGTCACCAACAGAGATGTCCAGCCAGGTAAAAACACCTGAATTTAAATTGACTGGAGATTAGTGCAAACTTTGTTTACAATGTTATAACTCGTTTGTCGTTTGATTGCCGAATCCACAGACTATTTCACATACATTGTGAACCACTTTTTGACCTGATTTCACCCAATTTGAAACTTTGACATTTGGTATAATAATATTGCTCTTTACTCTGTCAAAGTGACACAAGATTTTTGTTTGCCAAGGCAAGGGAAATGACCAAATATCCTGATGTAGGCCTATGGTTAGAATATTTTTTAAATTTATGAATGCTCACTCTTTTTGCACCTCAATTATTGTATTATTGTTTTCACCTAAGAGCAATGTGGCCCTACTTAATGTTGTTTCAGTACCATACATACAGTTTTCTATCGTTGCACTTTGCAGGTGATGCCCTGTTTGTTGAGGAGCCGTATGCCACGATGCTGGAACCACCGTTCTACTTAACTCACTGCAACAACTGCACGAAACTGGCCGATGCGATGATACCATGCAAGCATTGTGATCAGGTATAAGTGAGGGATTTACCTCTGGCTAAGTGTACCCGAATGTTATAAATATAAGTCATTAGACTTTTTCACTGTTAGTTAACAAAATATTTATTTAATGTGATATTTCGATTTCTTTCCAGAAATCTTTATCAAACAAAATTAACAATTAAAAAACCACAACATACAGGACAAAAAACATTTCACAAATTATTATAAATATGGCTGTGCATTAGTAGCAAATTATTAACAAAAAAGTTTATTATGAATAAAAAATAAAAAAAAAACAGAACATTAAATTGACATTGGTGAAACCAAGAGACCTTTGATGGTAAGAATAAAAGAACACAAAAACAATGTGAAACAACATAAGATTGATACTTCAAAACTCGCAGAACATGTTCATGAAAATCATCATCATATTAATTGGGAAGACGCTTCAATCCTTACACATGAGTCTAATGCCACAACACGGAAAATTAAGGAAGCTGGTTTGATTTCGTGTGTGGCCAATACAATCAGTGTGCCTAGTGTTAATTATCCAGCCATTTGGAAAAGTTTATGTCCATCAATTTCATCACTAGATCAATAGCTTTATTTCATACATCAATAACTGTCCAACATGTCAATTTAATGTTCTGTTTTTTTGCTTATTTTTATTTTTATTCATAATAAACTTTTTTGTTAATAATTTGGTACTAATGCACAGTCATAAATAATAATTTGTGAAATGTTTTTTTGTCCTGTCTGTTGTGGTTTTTTAATTGTTAATTTTGTGTGATAAAGATTTCTGGAAAGAAATCTAAATATCACATTTAAATAAATATTTTGTTAACTAACAGTGAAAAAGTCCAATGATTTATATTTATAACGTTACTACCTGTTATATAGTTTCATTTTTTATAAGTACCCGAATGTGTTCCAGACTTGATGTATCATATGGACTAGAGAAGACTAGACTTTTAAATGTACGCACGCGGTAAAATTATTGTGACGGATATGGAATTTGCATAATTTTATTTTTTATCTATTTTTTAATAAGCAGCATCATTGCAATAATCCAGTCAAACGCTACGTCTCTTAACCCTATGTACATCTGCTTCCAGGTGCTGTACTGCTCGGAAATATGCCGCCAAACATCCTGGAATTCGTGTCATTTTATTGAATGCCGCGTCCTTCCGGCTTTGATGGAACTTGATATTGGATTCACCGGGAATTTATTTGCCCTCCGTGTTTTTTTGCTATCATGCAGTAAAAGTAATAACTTAGTTGGCCTATATAACTTGGTTTTGAAGCTCGACCTAGCAACCGGACACACCAAAGGCTTCGATGAAGATGGCCAGTACAGATCCACGGACTACCAACAAATTCACTATCTCCATCGGAATACATATCCCGATGAAAATTTATACCATCTCGTAATTGCAGCTTCCATAATGAATTGTCTCCAAGCATACTCCGATATATTCTGTTTGGAATCACATCAGTCCAGAAAGGAACTAAAAAAACTTACATCGTTTGCTGGAGGATTCATTCTCAAAAACATTGAAGTTGTCACCACAAATTCCTACGAAGTAGTAGATTTCAATGGTGATAGTGTTGCATGGGGTGTATACTCAACATTAAGTCTAATGAACCACTCGTGTGACCCGACCGCTTGCACACCCATCAACAACGGCCCAGTTCGCCTAGTCATGGCACGGCAGCCGATTAAGAAGGGGGGCGAGGTAAGCATTTGTGTCATTCATTACCGGTTAGTTAGTTAATGTTGTTTTAGGGCACTCAACAGTAGAGTTACCAGTGCCCATGTCAATTGCATTGGAATCTTCCAAATTTTCTTTTTCCATAATTGTGGATTACCACTATGTGTTCCATGATTACCACTGTGTGTTCTTTCCAATGGGAGGAACGTAAGGGAAGACGCGGGGGGTTAATGGGAAGGAGTGAGGATGTTGGATAGGATGGGTTAAACTGGGTGGGAACGGAGGAGTGCTCATTGCAGAGAGGGCCGGCAAGTATGGAGAAGAAAAAAGTGAAAGAAGAAAATAAATATGAGTAAGGCTGTGTGAATGAAGAAAGGTGTGATAAAAAGTTGCGCGAGAGCTCTCTTTGCAACACGCACCCCAACCGGCCAGAGCTCGCCCTTAGTTTTGGGGAATACACTACTCCCCTACTCACAGGCCAAACCACGGGAAGGTAGCGAGTTGGACTTTGAAGGCCCGTGCACATGTCGTTTCTTGACCTGTAAACCACTAGTTTACTTTGTTTTGTTCTAGGTTTCAGTGACGTATCAATACACCTTCGATAAAACCAGGATAGAAACAAGGCAGAAAGATGTAAAGCTGCGGTATGGCTTCGACTGTGCGTGCATTGCGTGCACCAACAACTGGCCGCTGTTCGAAGACCTTCAATCCTTAGCAGATCCCACATTTGTGTGCAGGGCGTGCCGTATTCCGCTGCCAAAAGCGTCTCTGGTGCTTGAAAACGAATCTGTGAAGTGCACAAAGTGTGGGGAGAAGTACAGTGGATTTGAAATGTTCAACACAGCAACCTGGATAGATAACAGGTTGCAGTACATTACCAACGCTGATAATGGCATGAGCGTGGCCGATGTGACCAAGGAAGTAGCAGGATTCATAGGAACCCTGGATACGATCCTTCATTACCCTAATCAGCTCAGCATCAGGTGTCAGGAGTATGTGCAGCATATAGGCCTAAGTATTCAAAAGTGAATGAATGTATACACTGTATCTAACATTAAACACTAATAATCTCCTAGCTTGTAAACAACTGGCGAGAATATCTTTCAGGAGTTCATTTATTCAACATTCAAAAATGGCAATTTCACTAAATCGAAATTTGTATACACGGAAGTGTGGGATTCTTCTCACACGGTAAGTGGCGGGACGATTTGCTTTGTATAAAGTTTTTTCTCATCTCTTTTCCATTCTCATTTTTGTATTCTTTATAATATTATTGATTTGAGCTAGTTTATTATTCGTAACATTTGGACTACCAGTTCCACACAAAATATGTTTGTGTTTAACAGGGACCCAATAAAAGCCACCAGGTTTCGTAATGGTCAATTCCATATTCCTGCTCTCATAGTAAGAGGTAATTCATACAATGTGAGTTAAGATGCCTAAAAGTAGGAGATAAGTTTGATGTACTATTGAAACTTTAAGAATTGGAAGTCATTGGACTAGATATGCATTACAAAATTGTTTGTTGCACTACATTTAAATTTTAATACAGACAATATATTTTGTCACTGTTCTCACTACACATAGGTATAGACTGCGAGTGTTGCCACTACCCAACCCTGGTGTTTAATGGCTATTATGCTCATGATATTACTTATGATTAAAAATAATAATTCAATAATGATGATTAATAAAATAAATAAAATTTTGCAATGCCTTTTTTTCTTCAGCACACGTTTTTAATTTTCTATGAAATGCTCTTCTTTAAACAGTTGTGCAATATGGTATGATGCTATGTACTTAGATAGTAATAATAAATGGTTACCGTAAGGTGGGGTGAATAGGAACAGTTTCGTAAGTTAACTTCTTGTTATTTAAACATGAATCATAGTAAACCAATGAGATATTTTTTAAATTATGGCTATGTGGTTCCTTTAAATAATATAACCAACCATTAGCAGAGTATATGAATATTATATTTTATTTATATTTTTATATTGTGCGTTCCTATTCACCTCCATGTGGGGTCAATAGGAACAGGGATATAAATATGCCTGAAAATACATATAGATATGCTAGCTGTTCCTAATAACCCTGATGAACGGAACCGAGCTGAAGAGATAGCAAAATGTACTGATTACAATGTAGTCTCATATGAGTCAGTGCATTTCAATTTGACGCGGAATGCTGAACTGAATGGATTTGAACTGAACGGCTGTAGTGCGTTCGGAGCTTAGGCCCAAGTGTTCGCGGCAGTTATGTACTTTATACTTTTCCCCAACCCCCTTCCCCTCTAGCTTATCTAATCTCTGATTTGCAAATCATGATGAAATTTGCAAAATTGTAGCTTCTTAAAGCCTAAAAAGTAAAAACACATAAAAATCTAAAATTACCTAATAGGTTATAGCAATAGTTGACAGTGATATTGTGATGATATGCTGTTAATTGGTGATGATAATTCTTGGTCAAAGTTGAGTTTTGCAAATTTGCAACTATAAAAGGCCTAAAAACATGTTTAAAAATCTAAAATTAGATACAGATAAGAAAGTTGGCTATGAAATGAAAGTGAAAGTATTTTCAAAAGTGTCCTATTAAACCCTAAGTACCTAGCTAGTCACCGGTAGATAGGGGCAAACGGATGTGCACCCTTCAACTTGCTTACATTGAAAACTGTCAACCCCATTCACTGCAATGCACATGCAATAGTCACAGTGCACATATAGGGCAATTGATTCCTACACAGGCATCTACTTTCAGGGGCGTCACTAGGGTTCTATGCTGGGTTTGCATGGGCCCCAAGGGTCCGGGCTGAGCCTCCAGCCACCTGAGACAAGTGTTTTTATCCTCTTTACAGCGATTCGAGCAAAGGATAATAATACATGAATATTATTTGTTAAACTTGGGAGGGGTGTGTGGGTAACCAACATTTCGGGTCTGGCATTTAGTGACCTACACGAAATTTTAAAATTTACCCGATTTTAGGGTGCGATTTTTGGTGGAGGTGCCAGTCCAGACTGAACATTCTCGTGTGGCAGGCGGTACAGTAAACATACGACAATGCAACATCGTTCCGTGAAGTGCAACGGGTGGGAAAGAAGTCATCAGGGGCCCCGAGGAAATAAACTGTCAAAATAACGGCGCATACAAATAATTGTTTTTCCTTGGGAGTCGATTCTTAGGTTACAATGATCGATTCTAACTTTTTGGAACTAACAATAGTCCTTTATCGAAACGCAGTTTACTACACAAATTACGAACCCAACCCAATTGTCAAAACCTCGCTACACACACATCATGACTAATTGTATTTTTTAACTTTTGCCATTTAGTTTGCACTGATAAAAATACCTGTGCTAAAAATGAAATTTAGTTAAGGTTATTTGCTGTCAGGTGCTTATGTAACAAACCACCACCAGTCTTACCAAATTGACCAATGTTGAAAGTCATTCAACCCAAAACTCTCATTTTTCCGTATAATATATTTTACAAACGTTTGCGAAATTAAAATAACTTTTGAGTAAGTAGGCCTACCCAACCTGGTATTTTACTACCCGAAACCGAACCAGACTCGAAATAAAAAAGTGCTACCCGCACACCCCTACAGCATGCTATGTTACATAGCTATAAGTGTAACTACATACATAGTGTTTACCACATGCAGCCATCAATTAGTATTACCAGTATCTACTACTTTACAAAATCCTGGAAGGTTCTAAGGACCAATTAGCCCCACATATCAAACAACTTTTAATAATGGTATAAGAATGTCCAGCCTCTCTCGGCATCGACAACGACAATAAGAAATGACCCTTCGCCTGTCGCTGGATCTGTCATCTCAGTACATCCCTTCACACACACATGATGACATTATCATTAGGGATGCACACCATTATCGATATTACAGATCGATAATCAATAATGGATATTATTTCGATAATCGATAACCAAAATTCATTGTCGATTATCGAAATATCAAATTATTGGTCGGAGATTATCTCACGTTGTGCCATGCACTGGCTGGGCTGATGGTGTCACACTCGAGATTTATGTTTGGAAATGAGCTATCAGTCGATAACGGAAGCCAACACATGACATCGAAGACAGCGAGGCAGCAAACGGAACGCGATTGCATTGTTTTGACTTACACTTGCCACACTTGAGGTTCCACTTATAGGTCAAAACAGGCTTTGTTGGTGATACCGATATTATCGATTCGAAAATGACATCACCATTTTGATAATCGATAATGAAAAAAGTATTGTGGTGCATCCCTAATTATGATTATATTTTTATTATGGTTGATGTAAGAAGAGGTAGTAAGTAAGTAGGTAGATAGTAAAAGACGGGAAACATAGTCAAGTGTCGCATGTAGTGGCACAAACAGGAGTCGTTGAGCTAGAGAGTAATTCCAGCTCTCGTGCGCTTATAACAAGGAGAAGATACAGAGGGAAAATGATGCACATTATTGTAGTACATACAGTACTTGATTTTTATTGGTACCACACCACCACTGTAATGGATGACTGTTTAGTCAGTATGTACCAGACATGTTTTTTACAATTTATTTTTTGGGATTGGGGAAGACCAATTTTTTAAAGAAAACAAAATATATCAGACACATACTGATTATTTATATGGAACTAAATACAAATTTACAATAAATTCATGTAGGGACCATAGCCCTTATGGTACTGAAAGTTTCAATATAATTTTCATATGTTAAAATTATTGAAATATACTTAATTTTGTATTATATATGAGCAGAGTTGGGTATGAAGTACAGGAACTTCAGAACAGAATATGAACTTCACATATTGTTCACATGAACTGGGAAAGTCAAAAGTACTGATTAAAAGCGTGTACAGTAACTTGTTTTGAAATGGCATTTCATTAAATTATAATTGAATGTTTTGTTCGTCTGCTTTGTAACTAGTTTGCAGATGGTAAATTAAATTAACTCAAACTCCCAAGGTATTAGAAAGTATACACCGGCCATGGCCAACCATCATCAAAACATATTATATTATATGATATATGAATATAACGTAAGAGATGTTTTTATACTTCCTGTTCACATTTGTGTACTAAACATCGAACAACAGAAACAAATCTGATAACCAAGGTTGTAGCAAAGTGACTAAAATAAAACCTGAACTCAATTATTTTGTATGAAAGTTACTTCCGTGAGTATGCTATTCAAATTGCTGTAGTACTTCTGAATGCGTTTTAAAAGCATTGTTTCCGGTATTTTACACTTTTGATTTTTTTTTTAATTTTTGAAATATATAATTCATTAATAAGAAACCAACTGAATGGCATACTGCATACAGAAGATCTATCCTTCATGGACATTTTTGAATCTAGTATGATGAGGCATGAACCTAATCGCTAGCTAGTTAGTTGCCAAGTGAAAGAAAACACACAGACAACATAGGCAAGTAGCAGCAAATTATACTGTAGTTCCTCTTAAAGCAGAACTAGGAATAAAACAATATAAATATTCATATTTAGTCTTACTCACTTGGGTCACAGAACACAGTCATCTTCAGTGAGAACTAATTAAAAGCGGTCCGAGCCACCCCTGTCGGTACAGACACCATCGAGGAGCCGCCCAGAGAAACATCACTCGCGGGCAAACCTTCGAATTTATTAGGAGCTTCATTGCTAACACGGCTCCAAAGTCACCGTTAACATATTCCATGTAATAATGCCTGCCGGAAGTGGGCTATTCATTTTGTTTTATAACTTACCCAACTCTGTATATGTACATCAGAAAACAATTGAAGGACTTGATGAAAAGTGTGTAACAAAACAAATTTTAGAAATAACTGAATACTCATTTACTCATTCAGTGAGTCTCAAGAGGTACAATGGAAGTAAAAGTACTCTTATCTGTAGATATCAAATCTAGTAAACAGATGCCAAAGTCAGTGAAAGACATAAATACTCATTTTTTAACTAGGTATATAATATATAGTAATAATATTTAGATCTATTAGGCCTAAAGATAAAAATAAAAAAATACCGGGTATGTAGCAAAATTGTCCGGGTAGAATTTCCTGGTGAGTGTAATAACAAAGAACATATCATTAAACAATTCAATCCATTATTATGAACGTAAATATTCAGAAGACAACTTGACGATACAATTACTTGTGATCACTTTCTGTAACCTTCAATTGGGCTTTGCGTTGCCACTTCCTCACACTCGTAGCGTCAGCGTAGTACCAGCCCAGTCCAGATGATCCACGCTGCCGTGTCTAGAACTACGCGGAGCGAGTCATTCAGTCACGGCCTACTATGTTGATGGTTCATGGCAGTTAGGGCCGGTACTACAGTGGCGCGACCTGCGAAAAGCTTTGAGTGCAAAGCCCAATTAGCATTTATACTTTTTACAAGTTTTGGATTATTTCAAGTTTTTGTGGTGGAAGAAACCATTGCAAAGGTAGGCATGCCATGTCGGCACATCCCAATTAAGTATAGAAACTGTTTAAATTAATCAAATGAGAGTTTTCTAAGGCAAAATGCAATTAGGTGTGAGAGATGTTAACGCTTACATCACTGTTTCACATAGTTTCTTTTTCCTAATGACTCGACTCAGTTCAGCCACTCATAAACCATTATCAATCCTCACCAGCCGGTAATGCCAATCAATCAATCACAAAATGATGAATAAAATTACCAGTTCTGGAGGCAATCTTGTACAAGTATATTTTTATTTTTACATTATCCAGTTTTTCCCGATAAAATAATATTACAATGCTAATTTAGTAATTTTGTTTGTATTTTAATTGCACATCAGGATATATATTGATTTGATAATTAATTATACTTGAGGAAAGAACATCAACACCTTTTTTTTACTATAAAGAAAACCATCGACGAGAAGGAAATATTTAATTTCACAATTTATCTCGGCAGCTGTGACAAATTATTCCAGTAAAGCAACAGCAAACTATGACAAACTTTGGACCTTAATAGATATTAACATACCAACTTTTAAAATTGCATTTACATTTTATACTGTACACATAGTATTGGAAATAATGCAAATTACCTTCATGTTTAGCTAGAACGACATCTCGAGTACCTAAATCCCAACACAACTCAAGTCAATAGTCTCCACACGTAAGCAAGGAAGTCAATACAAAAGATAAATGCTGATGTGAATACATGTAATTATTATGTAGGCCTACTATTGTACACTAAGCTTCAGAAGTAAATCAAGGGGTCTGGAAGATACCTACCGTTATCGACCTTGCTCGTGAATATTTGGTTTGTTCTGGCGTCGCTATATTTACAGCGCTATCACTCGCTGACGTCATTCTAGCAGGCCTTGAGTTAACATGGCGGCCCTATTTTACTTTAGCATTTGGCCTATTGGGACTTTTAAACACTGGGCCCAGCGTGTAGCTAATACTGACTAGGGCTGTGAACGGGTACCCGCCCATTGATAATAGCCCGGGTAATGAAATGAGTCGTCGGGTACTCGTTTGACTGTTTTTCGTCTCAAATTCCGCTCAATTAACGCCGCCGCCGGTCAGGCTTTCACACATCAGCGCGCAGCGGCAGCAGTAAGTGACTCGTCATTAATAAGCGCTCGAATTTCGTCTGTGTCGAGCTCGAGTGAGTGACGTCACCAATACACTTCTGAAAGTGCGTTTTCAACAGCTGGACATTAGAAACAAGCATCTCTGGCGCCCGAGACCGTCGACATGTTCACGTTCATGAGAACGTGCGTGTTAAAAGTGACGACCTGTCAATACAAAAGTAAATAATAAAAACTTTTTTTATCGTAAAAAAATTCTCAAAATTTTGTAATTTTGGGTACCCGACCATAAAATCAACAGGTACCCGGGGAGGCATTTTTACTGATTTGCACAACCCTGATACTGACACAAGGTTTATATACACTAGGAAAACGCTAAAGTCCCGTCACGTTGATGGATGAGCTTTTTTGTAAGTTTTTAGTTTGCGTGGGATCTATTTACTTATCAAGTGCCTTTTGAACGCATTGTTGGTGATTGTTGTCAAGTTTCTATTGTTACTTGTAAATTATTATAAACCTTAAAAAACTCACATTAAAACCTTTATTCTATGGATTCTGGCTAACTTTTTTAAACTTTTTCGTTCAAAAAGCAATACATCACCATTACCTTAATGTCCATGTGAAATATGAAAGTTGTAGCCCCACCCATTTGGTCAGAATCGGCCCAAATGTCACGAAAATATTGCACTAAAAATCGAAAAAAATCGTAAAAGTACGATATTCATGAGAAATATTTCTTCGATTGTACCCAAAAACGTAGTAAGTCTACGTTCAGAGATTTCGAAGGTCCCCTCCAATTTTCATCCAGATCGCATATGCCGTTTTCCGGGTAGAGAGCAAACAAACAGACAGAAAAATAAACAAACAAAAAAAAACACCCTAGCAAAATTTTTTGGGGGGTCGGTGAAATTGAAGTCTTCGCTTCGCTCATCCAATTAATGGATTCAAGAAACACTGCATAATCTAAGCACAAGCTTATTTCTAGTATAGAAATCAATTTGGGAAAGTTTTTCTCGTGGCATAAATAAGGCAAGCCCCCTCGTCTAGCTTTGAGTATGTAGTGCTAGGTTTCTGTAACTTTTAAAGGTGCCTTTTAAAACAAATTCGAGATTTTCCGAGTGAGTGTCGGTGGTGTTGGTAAAAGATTACCCTTGATTTAGTTCTGAAGACGATCGTACATATTAGACGGGCAAAAATTAAATTACGGTGTAACCGAGTCACTAGCAATATAACCAAACTTAGTATTTAGCAACAAAACCATTGAAACTTAGTAGGAAAACAAACTATTGTTAATATTTTGTATTATATAGTCAATTTGAAACATAGGGTGATAACTTGAGATACGTGTATATAGCATTTTCAAGTGTCATTTTTAGCGTTTTGTAGCATCTATTTTTTGGCCACTTTCAAATTCTTGTTTAAACTTATTTCATATTTAAATTATAAAATTATGTCACCGAGGTTAAATTAATATCATCTGAATAGAAATGTGTATAACAAATTATAGGCACTATGTAAAATTTAATTAAATAGGACTGGAAAACCATAGTTTTAACTTTTAATTGAAAAAATAGCACTTTGTAGCTTCTATTCAAAAAACACTATTTTCACGTACCTCTAGTGATAACCAATGAGCCTACAAATACATATCATACAAACAAGAAAACCATTTAAAACCATTTATAATGAGTACAAATCTTGGCAAATAAATTAAATAATAAACTATTGTATTATTCTACAACATGTGAACATCTTTTAGTTAAATAGCAATTAACAATAAGTTGGCCATTGTTTTATCAAAAAAATAAAGTATACCATTCGTATTACGTGCTAAAGCATTAAAACTAGATATTAAATCAACATAGTTGATGCAAATTAAACACTTAAATCACCGGTGAAATAATTTACAACTGAGCATGTACAACTGAAGATTGTAAATGAATCGTACAATCATGGATCAACATCAGAATAAAAACTTAAAAACAAGCCCAGATGTTTCCAGTATTCAGATCAAATGCCACCTTACATAGGCCAAGGGCTGGCATGGAAACCCTAGTGTAGCATGCAGTTACTGATAGCTTTTTCAACAGTACAACACACATCGAAAACTGTTTTAAAACGTATTTTAGAAATAATGCTGCCGGGATAAGTCTGTGGACATCAATTTCACAAATGTTTTCTTTCTTGTAAGTAAATAATTTAAAAAACAAGATTTATGGGAAGTAGAGCGATTTAGGTTCACTCACTAGACACTAAAGGATTTACCGTAAAGATGGGTCGATACCGATTCCGATACCACACAAACCAATACCGATACCCACAAAAAGGTTACAAATAGGCCTACGTATAAGGGACATCTGGTAGTAAAATATGGATTCGGTTCCAAACCACCCTCTCGGATTCGGGTGACCCGAAACTGTCATGTCTTAGGGAACGAGATTTCGTACAGAAAAAAAAATGCTTACAAAGAAGTTCTTTTTCTTTTTTAGATCGAACTACCAAAACTCTACCTACCACAACAATGCGGTCCCCGTTGGTACATACGATTACGGCGCTGGTCCGAAATGCATGGCTCTACGAGGACGTGGGTTTTAGTCCCGCACGAGGCTTTATCGTCATCTGTATCGTGGCCATTGAAACTACCAAACAGTTTAATTTGTAAGAAACAATTTTGAACTTGAGTATAATTTCTGTTACTACCATTTTTTCATTCAAATAAATTAGTGTATTTTAGTCTTGGTATTTTAAATAATTACAGTAAGAACTCTCTTATCCGAGTTGGATGAGACCGGGGGCACCTCGGATTTGCGAAAAACTCGGATGGCGCGGTTCATTTGTTTATTTGCTCTCGTAGCATAGCCTGATGTGGTAAAATGATATATGACACATGTAATGGATAAAGGAACATAAAATACACACGATACACTTCGTACAGGGTATACTAAATGATTTAATAGCTTGTAAATCAAGCTCACAAACACACTTACACAATTAGGCCTACATGTCGTAATAAAAACGTATGTCTAGGCCTAAACTCGACGCAGTAGGCCTAGGCCTACAATGCAAACATAGGCCTAGGCCTAGGCCTAGCTCTCTTTCTCATGTGGGAAAACCTCTCACTACTATATCCCGCGCTGAAGCTCTCGTCGCAAGATAAGCCTGAGAAAGAAAGAACATAAGCCCAGGAATAACAATCCTATGCGTCGTGATAACGAATTTCGTGAATCGGTTGAAAGATGATTGCATTGCGAATTCTTCTTCTACACCCAACTATCTTTGTCAGTCAGCTGTGAGTGTGAGTTGGTTGGATCGTACGCGTATCTCGTACTGCGCAGACGGCAGTGTCCAAGATTTATTGCCGCATCTTTCTCTCTTGCACTCACTCGTGGCATGGGCGCGACTCGCCGAGACGGACGGAAGCACGTGATAGCTTACAACGCGCTCTGTCGTCAATTCCAGTTACTCTTTAGGCAGCGGGCACGCTCCGCGGGAAAGACCGCAACCACGTAGCGCGTAATTTAAACTGCTGAATTAGCCTAAAAACGGCCGCGAAATATACCCGGATCTTAAAATCGGCTCCGAGTAATTTCTGGAACCGGGTACCCGATGCCATCCCTACTCATAAGGCATGCCTACAAATGTATGCGAGTACATTTAAAAAAGTGCGGCGCGGCGTCTGTAATTATTTTTATGTTTTATTTACGTATTTAAAACTTTAATTTTTTTAATTTTTTTTTTGGCGGCTCGGTTAACACGGTACATCGGATAAGCGGAGATCGGATAAGAGAGTTCTTACTGTAATGCCTTTTCTAGTAGTTTATTTTATAACAGTAATTTATTGAGGTTTACCGGCCCAAAGGTCAGGAAGGCTAATGTAGGGTACATGTTGCCCTCTGTAGACTGATCACGCGATCACAGTTATAAATTCAGTTTAACATCATCAAAACACACCAAGAGAACATACAATTTGTTGAGTATGTGTTTGAAAGGAACACCAAAAGGCTGGATCATGTGAATGACATAAAGAGATAGGGTGCCAACAGCTTACCTTAAATGGAGAAGCGCGCCGCGAAAGATAACATAAACACAAATACACAAATAAACAAATAATCTACATAATCAAAATGTTTTCGGTCCACGTGACCTTCCTCAGTGAGTGTAGAAAGAGAGAGGCTGAGTTGAAAACTAAAACTAGGCTAGCTGTTGGCTAGGGATGAGGGGAGAGTGAATGAGTGTGGATTGGGTGACAGGGAGGGGGTGGAGGAAGAGGGGGGAGAATCCTGGAGGTTTAAATTCGGTTTTTGGCGGGATTTGCAGATCCACTGGTAGGCAAGTTCCCCCCTCAGTTCACCAGCTTGTATGCTTGTGTGCTTGTGGGACAGACCTTATGACACAGGCTGTGAAACAGGTCATTAAGGGTAGGCCATGCCCATAAGCATGCAATGCCACTGGTTTCTCTAAATTCTCTTCTCCCACGTCCTGCCTGTGCACATTCATCCCAGTACGTAGAGTGTTGGTGGTCAAAATGTGGGTTAGGGTACTTGAAAACGTACTTGTAGTACAAGTGTAATTGGGCCTTCACAGTCCAACTCGCTACCTTCCCGTGGTTTGGCCTGTGATTAGGGGAGTAGTGTATTCCCCAAAACAAAGGGCGAGCTCTGGTCGGTTGGGGTGCGTGTTGCAGAGAGAGCTCTCGCCCAACTTTTTATCACACCTTTTTTCATTCACACAGCCTTACTATTATTTATTTTCTTCTTTCACTTTTTTCGTCTCCATACTTGCCGGCCCTCTCTGCAATGAGCACTCCTCCGTTCCCACCCAGTTTAACCCATCCTATCCAACATCCTCACTCCTTCCCATTAACCCCCCTCGTCTTCCCTTACGTTCCTCTCATTGGAAAGAAGAAAACATGGTGGTAATCCACAATTATGGAAAAAGAAAATTTGGAAGATTCCAATACAATTGACATGGGCACTGATAACTCTACTGTTGAGTGCCCTAAAACAACATTAACTAACTAACTAACTACAAGTATAAGTACTAATACTGATTCTTAATGTTATGCAAAGAATCGGTGGAATCTGTGGTATCGGTATCGGTATAGGCCCATCTCCAATTTATCGCTACATTTTTACGAACGCTCGACATCACACTACCTACGGTAGACCAAACAGTCATGCATACTACTGCAAACTGCCCGTTAGTTTTTCTTAGCTTACCAATTATTACTGTATTTAAAAAATGTTTACAATGAAGACTTGGTATGGTTTGCATCTTTGCTTTCATACAAAATACATCAGACCAAAATGAATCAATTAGTAGTATTTGCAAAACGAATCCACAATGTCAGTTAGTCCCGTATGGTTTTGTAAATGCTAGAAGTGTTTCTAATGAATCGCTGGCACAAACCTGCCAAGGTAAGACTATTTCCGTTGTGCTGGGGGCAAGTACATCTGCTGGTGGACGCGATACGGGTTTCCTACGCGACCGTGGGCTGCGGTCTCGGTGTTGGACTTGAGACCGGACCGTGACTCAACAACTTCACCAAAGTCTAGGATCCCTAAACAAGACACATGAAACATTTCAAGTTAAAATATGGACTGCAAGTCACACTAGTCATGCACATGTTGTATTGCCACCATCATCTCCATTAGGTGAAAAGAATTTACAAGCAGTTCCTTTATGTCACGCATTAGCGACATGAAGGAGTGAATATTTGGAATTGGCAAGGATATCGAAGATGTTCATACTATATCGGTGAGCTACTTGAACCTGCAAAAACAAAACATTTTATTGTTTTTATAATAAATTAATTAATTGTATTTAGAGTCTACCCACTCAGTTATAAAACTGATTTTCAGTGGGGGACTTTAAATCAAAGCGACCAAGCCTACCCTGTAGGCCCCGACGCAATCGAGGAGTGAGCGATAACCAACCAAAGATCGATATTTTTAATAGGAAATATAGCAATCAGTGGTATGGACAGTGCGAACACCCGCGGATTTAACACCAGAATCAACAAGGCCGATTCAGAACATCTCTGAATTTATTATGTGCTTCGTTGCTAGGACGGCTCCAAAGTCACCGTTTACAAACTCCTAAGACTAGAACTGATGAACTGCAGTCCAATTTAGAAGTTAAAAAACTTCTGACTTTGGCGGGAATCGAACCCTGGACCTTTTACATTGGAAGCAGGTACGCTAACCACAAGACCAACGAGCCACACTGTATGTACACACAATACATACAATACATATGTAATCTAATAAGGATGTTCAAAAATTTAAAGGGGTAACAAATATATTAAGTCTAACCAAGTCATGAATTTACAGAGTAACAGGGTGCATTCACCCTGACCCTTAAATAACGCAAAACTTTGTATTTTTTTAGCATCGGCATAAATCTACCAAAAGAAATAACATTGTGTCAATCAAAATATTGGCCATTATTGACGTACTCGACTATCTTTTCTACTATCTGTAAATCTTAATCTACTATGTCTTCTTTTTGTATTTTATGGGAGTGGTTCGATCAAAATAGGCCGATTACCAAGAAGGGGTGTAATTTTGGAATGCATATTTTTTAAAGTTTGAGGGAATATTCATGCACAAATTCAAGACAAGACACACAAGTAAAAAAGATATTGTCCCAAGAGTTTATAGGGCCTTTAATGTAGGTATTTATGTTGCAACATAGATAGTTAAAGGTTGGTGATTTTTTCAACGGCCTCACAACATCTGTCAGTAAAAAATACCCCAGAAATTCCTGTATTTGTTCTGGAAAATGTTCTTTTGTTTTGGATTTCCTTTTAGAAGGTTGAAAAAAATCTACAATCTAAAACTTCAATTGATGTATGTTAACAAGTATTTCATAATCCATGTGTGAACCGGAAGAATTTCAATAACACGGGCGCTCGAGTCCCTCAATATATTTCATTCAGGCTAACTAATTATGAATAGGGATTAGGGCTGGAACTTGACATCAATTATTCGATTCAACATCGATGTCGAAGCAAAATTGGCTTTCAATTCGACATCGATTTGGCATCTTAAAAAAAAAAAAAGGAAAATTGAGTTAGGAACTATGTAAAAACCATATAGGTATATTTTACTTTTGCATTATCACATTAGTTACCTATTTTTACACTAAAAAAGGGGAAGGGGGGAAAATCTCAATATTTTTTTTTGACAAAAATAATTTTGATGTCAATTGATGATGTCGAAATTATTGGTTTGACATCGATTACGAATTTATAATCGAAACCCAACTCTAATAGGGCTGCACACAGTGTTGAATGCAGGCTTTTCATCCCGGGGTAGCTATATAATATCCCGGGGGATATTATATAGCCTTGGCATTCACATTTAAATGTCTATAGCAATGGTTCTCATTTTTTTGCTTCCTCAACCCACTTGATAGGTTATTTCACAATTTTACATAAAGTGGGATATTTTTATTTTTAAGGTGGATCCAAAAGTATGTGGCAATTTTGTAAATTTGACTTTTATTGTGCCATCACCACCAAGTTTAATGAGTTTCATGGAATCTGCTGGTGAACAATCAAAGTCTGATAAATTATAAAATGAACTAATAAATAAATATGTAACGCAGTGGCAATTTCTCATCAAGTCGTTTCGTCCTTTAAAAAAAGAAAAAAGAAGTGATAAAAAGTTGTTAATATTGTGGATATATTGAATTGGTGGCCATATTGGATTTGAAAAGTTGTTTTTTTTGGATCGCCATGTAATCACTTTAATGTGCTTTGCTACAATTTTCCCTTTTGGACAGTTTAGTGCTAAATTATGGATAATCAAATATGGTAATTTTGAGAATATGCCAACATTGGAAAACTAAAACTTCCGGGTAAATGCAAAACCCGATATTGCAGACCTGATTTTTTTTAAATACTAACAGTAGCTTTAAGAGGCTTGGGTGCGATTTAAATACCACTCCGATCGTGCCATGTGCAGTACTTTCGTACTTTTCAAACTACGGACAGGGAAATCATTATATTTTCATTCTGTTTTTTTCCTCCGATAGATAACTAAATTCTTATTTCTCGTACATAGCCCTTTTGTTCATTTAAGTCAAAACATTTCTCCCATGAGTCCTCAAAGTCCATAAAAAATGTTCATTTCCGGTCAAAGTTTACTGCCCTTGTTTGACCAAAGAGGAGCGAACTTGCAAAATCAGGCTATGTACGTAGAATAACAGTTCATTTCTGAGTAAAATAAAAAAAAACTTTATTGAAATCGGACGAAAAATGTAGACGTAGTTTGAAAAGTACGAACGCCTTGCAAAGCACACTTTTGGCTCCATTTGGTGGCGCTCTCTTGTGAAATTCGATCGTGTCTACTTCGAAGCAAGTAGGGGAGGTAATGTGGGCGGGATCTGGACACCGGATGTTCTTGTCATCAGATTACATAAACACAATCTGCTATTTTGAGGTTTGCTTGCAGCTTTTTACATCGTTGTAAGAATTCTATAATATTGCTACCAGAAATTAATGATGATGATTATTGTTGTTCAACGTCACTTTTATTGACATCATGCTATTCGGACTATGAGTGGTGATAGACGAGAGTGAAGAACAATTACAGATAACCTATGCCTTGTGCGGGATTCGAATCCGCGTCCTGCTAGTGTAATTCGCCAGTGTCCCTATGTGCGAGACTGCGACCGCGGACTACATCAGAATTTGAGACTGCCTAAATAATATGTATATCGCGTTCTTTAATTAGTAGATTATAATTTTGATTCTCCGCAATGCAAGGTTTGTAGTGCTCCCATTCAACCAATCTACATAATTACCCGCGTTGTAAGAACTAAGCAAATATTGTTTACGATTAGTCTATGTAATTATAGTACCAAACAGAACCTTTATTCTATTTTTTAGATATCGTGTAGCGTTCTTTCAGCACGATAAAGAAAATAACATCGTTTGCTAACGCACGGTAGTCGGGCCTTTCGACCGGTCATACCCATAAATAAATACATTTTTGTAGGATGCCCGCTGTAGGATATACACATCAGATTTAACCGGTGTGACCCTCTTCTGGTGACTAAATAGGTAGTTTGCGGAAAGGATAATAAAAATAATCCGAGGGCTATTCAATCCCTTGCATTCGCATTAGCGACTGAGGAAAAGCTCGAAAAAACCTTCATTCAGGATTACCGGTCTCGAAGGTATTCCAACCCGGGGTCATATCCATAGGACAGACATCACCCTTGCACTACGTAATGATTGAATTATTATTACAGAATATTTCATTTTATTGCTCTGGGGGCAAGCAAGTCTGCCAAATAATGCTTGTGGCTTGTTGGTCCAAAGGATAGCGTCCCTGCTTCCATAGCAGAAGGTCGCTGGTTCGATTCCCGACTTGAATCAACCCATAATCTATGGGAAGGGTATCGCATTACATCCACTGAGAGTGTGGCTTTGAAACCGTCTTAGCAACAAAGCACACAACAACAAGTTGTAAATGGTTGTTCCGAAGTAGTTAGGTCTATGCTGACTCATCCGCGGATGAATCATGGTAATCTGTGAACTAGGATTTAAAATGTCCGATTATTTCGCCAATCGATGGCGTCGTCGGTTCGGATCGCTTTAATTGAAGTCCGTCACTGAAATTACATCTTTTACATGCAACATGCATGTTTGCAATTATGATTTGTATCTTTTAAAACCCTCATTGCATCAATTGTTTTGATTACCAGAACGATAATAATATCATACATAGAGGCTTGGGCGCAATTTAAACACCACTCTGAGTGTCTCAGTACGAACTAGGGAAAGAAACATCCACATTTAATTCATTTTGTTGTTTTATCTGATGTAATTACTTCTTATTTCTCGTACATAGGTCATTTTTCCCCTGCGAGTGGGACGTGGGAGGTATATTATAAAATTACATGATCGCTTATGCACCTTGATGTTTCCAAGAATTGTTCAGATCATTAAAAAGTTTTTAAAAAAGTTTTAATATTGTTCCGGGTATAGTACCCAAATCATTGCTATTTGCTTGGATAAGTTATAATGTATAGAGATATTATGATTACTAAAATATGATTTATAATGAATAATAATTTTAATTCCCTGCACCGTGGGGATTGTTATTCTGCCAATGTACCAACCGTCTCGATTAACCTTGAAACCTTATACTTCGAATGTGATTTCCATTTTACTTTAATTTTGCAAAAACTGTTTGTCCAAGCAATTGAAATCAAAGACAAAAAAATCATCTAAGTAGAAAACCTACAACGTAGTTTTGCAATGCAGTTCATCTCTTCATTGCGTGTGAATGCCACTTGCAAAGTGTGGCCGAAGAATTCAAGAAACAAAACAAATGAAACGTGAACATGATCACATTAACATATCTTTAGTTTTCTCCCGTTTTTTTTTTTTTTAATTATTGTTCCTTGCGTTTATATGTTATAGTAGACACTAGAGGCGAGCGTGTAAAGTATGTCAAACATCACATTACTTACGTATTTTGTCGCGAGTGTACGACGGTACGTGAATGTACATAGTTGAACTCAATGTATCTCATTCTATGTGTGCACATGTGTAAATAAAAATTTTCCAAGTCTATGTAAATAATGTGTAATAATCCTAACTCACCAGTGTAACACATGCCTATGTGTGACGCATTATAATATAAACTACGAGATTTTTGAGATTTTTTCGTGTATTTGTTTGCGATATTTGCAATGTATTTTATGTGTATCCGGAGTCTCAAATGACCACTTACTTTTTTTATTGGTTGTTATCTTGTGTATCCGGTATCATTTATTTACAAATAATATTTCTGTTGAATGTGTCAATCCTAATGTGAAAATACGTTCTATTTATCTTTGATGTGGGTAAAAATAACTTTGTTTACAAGGAATAACGTTCTGAGGTAGGGCTATATTTGCATGGAAGTGAGCGTATAGCGTAGCATATAATAAATAAATAAATTCATATTTAGTCTACCCACTCAGTCATATAACTGATTTTCAGTGGGGGACAGTAAACTAAAGCGATCAATCCAACCCTGCAGGCCCCGACGTAATCGACGAGTGAGCGATAACCAACCAAAGATCAATATTTTTTAATATAGGAAATCTAGTAATCAGTAGTATGGACAGTGCGCCCGCGGATCAACGCCAGAATCAACAAGGCCGATTCAGAACAACTTAAATTTATTATGTGCCTCGTTGCTAGGACGGCTGAAACGGCACCGTTGCTAAATCAGCAGTTAAAACCTTCTGACTTAACGGGAATCGAACCATGGACCTTCTGTATTGGAAGCAGAGATTCTAACAACAATACCAACGAGCCACACAATACACATTTGAGTTTCAGTGCTTTGCTCTAAAGAAATTAAATTCACTTCATATCTGAATACGATAAACATTAATTATTATATTTTATATATATATTATATATATTATTATTATAATCAATTAATTTCATTGAGATTTCGAACGCCGAACGTCTCGGACCAGCGCTCTTATCCTATGTGCCACATCTAACGGTGTGACTGTGTTATAAATTAACATAAATAATAATGACCTAAGTTTTTTTAACATTTGACTCCTAGCTTTGACCTGCCATTCGCCCAATGTGGTTGGTACAATGATACCTCGTCGGCGCTCGTCGGGAAGAAGCTTCTGTACGTAACAATGTCAGTTTCGGAATTTATTGCGGGCGACTTGCGACAAATATAATTATGTACAATCTGTCCTGCATAATAACTTTTAGCAAAAATACTCTGATTCATAATTTATTCTTGAGATGCGCCCCTGTTGATGAAAGTGTATTCGGTACAATACGTGGTTGATTTATTAATCTTCTACATTACACTATACTACCTTGCTAGGACATCTAGCTTTAGTGTGTGTATCGAACTCTTGTCCGGTTGGGTACACAACTTTGTAAGACCTGCCGTGGTGTAATTCGCAGAAAAATTATATTATTTTATTATGCTGAGCAGCCCTACTTATTGCACAATACCAATTAATGCGTATTTTTTTGTATAAATAACAATTGCATTTTAGTTTCATTTAGTTATCTAACCGGAAATTTACTATCAAATTCCTACGTCATTCATGTGGAGCTTTTTCATCCTACGAGCTCAAGATAGCCCAAATAAATTATGCATTTCGTTCATTCTGGAGTGACACAAATTTGGATAACTTACCAATTACCGTGTTCAATATCAAATTAAATATGATATCAAATTAGTATATTAGGCCTATTCATTTCAATTTACAACAATAAAAGTAAGAAAACAACATAAGGACGAGGATAGAACACTTGCTAGAATATCCATCTTTGCATCTATGCAGGTTTGTGGCAATGAGGTTGACCTTGGCTGAATATTCGTCGTTGTAGCGAGTCGGACATTAATTAATCACGTCGAGCTGTCTATCTGTGCATTACCCCTCTCGCGGCTGGCGGCTAGTGCCATATTTGTATGCCGAAAAATCGAAGTGGGGATAAAAATGTTCACGCCTTTCCCTCCCCCGTCCTTCACCCCGCAAGATTGTAAATTTCCAACAATTAGTTCCTACGGGTGGTTATAATCCTATTAAGAACACGGTATAAAAGTTTTTATGCTTGTAAGTAGATATCTCACGGATTTACCGGCCGTTGCTTGATGCTAGGCGTCAAAAAGAGGAAATCAGCTGGTAGTCTCATAAGCAACATAATATATAATACCATTTTGTGATTTAACCTTTGTATCTACCAAAAATATGGAAGATACAATTTTTGTAGAGAATTTTATAATGAATATTTTTGCCATGGAAACTTTTCGTCTATCTTCTGCCATTTTTAAGATATATGAAAACAACCACTTTTGTGCAGACATTTTCCAAGATGGCGGCCAACGCTGCAGTCCGATTTTTCAGGACTTTTTACACTTAATTAAGAACGCTTTCTGGAACGTCGTTGCAAAAATTAAGCTAAACCTATATTTACACTGTCAATGTTATATTTTTTTACTGGAAATTTATTGCTCAGCCTTCAACGCATAAAACAAGTTTTATAACTATAGTAAAAAATGGAGAAAATAACTGTAGAATGATTGCACCATAGTATTATATCGCAATAATTAAGGGTAAATTGTAAAATATCATGCAGAAGTTACTAGTCTCTTAGCACCGAATCAATACGTAAGTTAGTATATAAGGAACAATTTCTACATACACTAATGAGGGGGACCGAAGCTTTGGAGTCAACCATATTTATTCGGACTGTCCTATGACGACCGCAATGAACCCTTCACCTCTCAAAGCTACTTTGTCCTCCTTTTGACCCGTTTTTTTTTTTTTGCATTGTAGGCTAACAGGCCAAGTAACAAAGGACCATTTGAGACGATTTAGAATTAAAATTCCGGGAAAGCTGAATTTTTGCACAGACCTTCCAGAAAGTGTCCTTAATAAAGGGAAAAAAGTCCTCAGAAATCGGGCTGGAGCGTTGGCCGCCATCTTGGAAAATATCTGGCCTTAAGTACTAATTGTTTTTGTATATTATCTTCAAAATGGCGGAAGATAGACGAAAAGTTTCAACGGCAAAAATATTTCCCTAATAATTCTCCACAGAATTGGTGTCAACCATATTTTCGGTAGAGATGGCGGTTCGGTCACAAAATCATGGTTTATGATATGTTGCTTATTGGAGTACCAGCTAATTTCCTAATTTTCACAACCAGTATCAAACAATGCCTGATAAATCCAAGAGAAATCGGTTTAAAGTTAAACACAAAAAGACTTTTGTACAGTGTTCATGAAAGCTTCCATTAGTATTTTAAAAAATCAGGTCTGTGAAATCGGATTTTGCATTTACCCGGAATTTTAATTATCTATTGATGATACTATTTCCTAAAAAAAATGCCATATTTGACTGTCCATTATCAAGCACGAAATGGCATTTGTAGAAAAATAATTTCTACGCACATTTAAATGACTAAAATAACGATCCGATTACAACCAAAGTTTTAATCCAATATGGCTGCTGTTTCCTTATATTCACAACAGCAAAGGCTAGTGAATAATGTAACAAAAAGAGTGTAAAAACAGCACGAAAACAGTATTCATATTGTGAATATTAGGAATTACCAGCCATATATAATATCCCCCGAGATATTATATAGGGACCAAGTACGGGGGGTTTGGGGGCAAAGCCCCCCAACAACAGTGCCGCAATTTTGAAAATCAGGTTTTTAGAGTGCATTTGGGTGCATTTTAGAAAAAAGTTGTGGACTGAATGTTAGAAAAATTTTGTGGGCTGAATGCAATACCAAAATAGTGTAGTTTTTATGCAGTCGATACTAGGAACAAAAAATCATTGTCTCAACTTTTATGTGGTTATTTGATTATATGATTATCATGTGTAGGCCTATATTTTCAATACACGTTGAATTACAATATTGATATACATTGAATTCATTATTCATTTTCTAAATAGTAAAGGAATATATTTATTATATATTATATATATAATATATATTATATATTATATTATATGCATATATTATTTACATATATTAGTTGTACTAATGGATGGATGGACTTAAGTCCATCAGTTCTTGTCTTAGGAATTTGTAAACGGTGACTTTGGAGCCGTCCTAGCAACTAGGCACATAATAAATTTAAAGTTGTTCTGAATCGGCCTTGTTGATTCTGGTGTTGATCCGCGGGTGTTCGCACTGTCCATACCTCTGATTGCTATATTTCCTATAAAAAATATTGATCTTTGGTTGGTTATCGCTCACTCGTCGATTACGTTGGGCCTACGGGATTGGTTTGGTCGCTTTGGTTTACTGTCCCCCACTGAATCAGTTATACAACTGAGTGGGTAGACTCTAAATACGTATTTATTTATTTATTTATTTATTTATTTACTCAACAGCCTTTACTATAAATACTCTATATTTTAATTTGTACTTTGGGCAAGTGGTTTAGTCAAAATATACTGATTACCAAGAAAGGGTGTGATTTTGGAATGCATATTTTTACATGTTCGAGAGTATATTTGTGCACAGTTTCAAGACACAATGTTATAAATGGCCATTTTAGATTGGTGCGATGCTCTAGTATCTATGTGCTCGTTGGTCTTGTTGTTAGCGTATCTGCTTCCAATGCAGAAGGTCCAGGGTTCGATTCCCGCCATAGTCAGAAGTTTTTTATCTTCTGATTTGGACTTAAGTCCATCAGTTCTTGTCTAAGGAGTTTGTAAACGGTGACTTTGGAGCCGTCCTAGCAACGAAGCACATAATAAATTCAGAGTTGTGCTGAATCGGCCTTGTTGATTCTGACGTTGATTCGCGGGTGTTCGCACTGTCCATACCACTGATTGCTATATTTCCTATTAAAAATAACGATCTTTGGTTGGTTATCGCTCACTCGCCGATTGCGTCGGGGCCTACATGGTTGGCTTAGTCGCTTTGATTTAAAGTCCCCCACTGAAAATCAGTTATATAACTGAGTGGGTAGACTCTAAATACAATTTATTTATTTATTATTTATTTATTTAAAAGAAGCAGGTTAAAGACGATTTAAGAAATTTCACAAAAAGCCAATTTTCGCAAATTTCTAGATCAAAAAAATTAAAAAAATTGTGTAAAATCAGTTACAAGATGGTTTTAAATGGTCATTTTAGTGTAGTATTATGCTATAGATTATACAGGGAAAAATAATTTTTGGGGGTAAAAGCCCCTTAAAAGACAAGATGTTCAATTTGTTTAATGATAATAATAATAAAATGGCTTTAGATTAATACTAGAGTTGCCGTCGATCAAATATTGATCGATAATCGATTTCAGTAATATGATATGATAATCGATTGAAATAGTAACATCGATGTTTTCGCGGTTTGCGGTGCGCTGCCGTATCTACCCGGCGATTGGATGTCGGAGCAGCCAATAGCCGCTCAAGTATAACGTCACGCCAGTGCGCCAGTGTGCATGGGCTTGCAGTCGTCACTCTAGCGAGACGAAACATCGCCTGATCGCGATCAGTACGGCTCGAGGTGTTGTGCCGTGAAGTTCTCAAGCGTCAGTCTGACCAATTATTCGCAGTCTCAAGGACAAATCAGTCTGACGTCATTTTCCAACATGGCGGCGGCAACGGGTGTTCATGATCAGAACAAGCCGCAAGCATATGGGATCATGGCATCATATAAACTAAGTTTAGTGGAGATTTTTAAGTATGTAGAAGGTTGTGAATCAACGAGAAATATAAAGGAAGGTGAGGCAGTATTAAATAGTGGGTTTTTGGTGACTTGCGGTATTGTGGAACGTGAAGTTAATAAGATAAAAGTGCTGGGACTATGCCTGCAAACAAGTGCATTGGCGTCACTGTCAGTCACTACAAGTGTGACCCCCCTCTTTAATAATATCACAAAAATAAAAATATATCAACAACCCCCCCCCCCCCCCTCCAATGGTCTCTAAAATGACATTCTGTACAAACTGAAGTGGGCAAAAGTCAGCGATATTTACACCAAATATTTTTGTTATAATTTTCGGTATAACATTACGTTCATTTGTCAAATCATTACTGATTAGTGATATGTGATCATTAGTCAATGGGTGTACTGACAAATCAATGCTTTTCTGAAATTTACTACCTTCATAAATACCGATACCATATTTTTAAGTACCGACCAAAATAATACATCCTACCGTATGTAGGCCTAGTGGAAGTGGGGATGTCACATGAAACATACCCTCCACCCTCCTCCCTGTCACATAGTGTGTTCCAAACATTTCACGTCCACCGACTACATACTTCCAGGTAACTAATTTATTTACCTTCTCATACCTCCCATATCCTACAGCAAGCCCGGTTAGTCTAGGCCTAGATGTACCTAGGCCTAGGTGGGCGTATTGCAGACTTCATGCCATAAGTAGGCCTCTTAGAATCCAAATATGTCTCTATCCCAGCAGGCATGCATGTCTACATATAATGCTGTATGGTGGGCCCATACACAATTAATTTCGTTCTAGAAAATCCAATAAAGATAGGCTTTAGGGTGTAAGTGAATGCTCTGTTCAAATTGTTGTTTTTTTTAACTGTGGCTGACATGTAGGCTTAGCCTAGGCCCTTACTGCTTAAATTGGCCACGTCTATAGAAATTTGCTAGCCTAGGCTTAGTGCCCTAAAATAAATAATTGACAATGGCTTGTCCCCTGATTCAAATTTTAAGTTAGGCTAATATGTGTTAGTTAGGAATTAGGTTTGTTGGTAGGCCTAGGCCCTAGCCAAACACACAAGACCTAGGCTCTAGCTAGAGCTATGTAGGCCCCTCATCAAGTAAGCAATGTAGCATGTTGCCTAGTGTATAATATAAAATCAGACATTCCTCAAGGAATGTTCTTGTTAAACAACCTATCTATTGATGTATGAAAGTACATGGCATGGCCACATCCATTCATGTAAACTTGATTGGACAAGAGAATAATTGAAAATGATATAATAATAAGGGTCTGTCCATAAATTACATCTACGATTTACGGTGGGGGGGGGGGTCATTATATAATTTTTTGTAACTTAATTGGTTTTCCGATCTTCAGTTTTCTGCCCCATTCCTTTCGTCTGTTTGTCATCATCAAGTTGCCGAAGGCATCAATTATTTGAACTTGTTGGTTCTCTTTCGGAAATTGATGGAATGAAATGCCGATATTTTTTCCTGCCGATGCGTAACAACCGAGAACACAACAATACTTACGACATTTGATGCTCTTTTTGGGAGAAAATTCCATTTTAAGTAACGTCAACCAGCAAGAGACAACGTAAACAGATGACTGGTGAAAGGGGCGAGGCTGCAGCGAGCTCCCGGTGGCTTAGTGCCAATTTCTACCGCCAGGTAGCGTATTCAAGCTTTGCGATCGCGAATATTGAATTCGTGATATTTCTTCCATCCAAAAAAATATGTTTGTCATTACTGTGATGCCTCCTAGCAAGATGAGTCAAGTGTACCAGTTTTTTTAATTCAAAGTAGATGACGAGGGAGTCGGGAGGAGATATGACTGAGCTGGAATGTCCAGGAGATCTAGCTATCTCTCTCGCTCGCTAGACGCTAGCTTTGCCGGCGCGTACCGTAAAAACATGTAAATAATTGCACCCCATGCAAGTCAAGACGTTGTGTTAAAATAAAGGCTGTGTATTGAAATTTAGTCCTCAATTTTATTTTTAAACATTCTAATCCTGATCTCTTGAATTAGTACAGTAAAACCTCTATTATTCGAGCTGAATGAGACCGGGTGCAGCTCGAATTATCGAAAAACTCGGATGATCGCAATCTTTTGTTTATTTGCTCTCGTAGCATAGCCTGATGTGGTAAAATGATAAATGACACAGGCAATGGATAAAGGAACATAAAATACACACGAAACACACGTACAAGCTATCACCCGTGGTGATAAATAGAGATACTGCAGAGGCTGGCCTTTCTTTATCTTGTTACAATTATTATCTGCTCGCCAGCATTCCTGCTTTAGTCCCCCCCCCACCCCACCCCGCGCCAACGCATCGTGACCTTGACTAGACTGACAAGATATAAAGCAGATGCAATGAACAGTGAGTGTTATCTTAACCCATTCCGCCATGAATACGGAACCGTTCCGTATTCCGCGAGTCTGGCCCAAAAACCGACATACGGAACAGTTCTGTGTCCGTTTAGTTCGTCTTTGAATGCGCGCCAAACCGGCGTAGTTCAGTCAATTTCACACAGATAGCACTACTATATGGAGGCTGACTCTTTTACCGACGTGGTTGAATTTTTTCCCCGATAAATTCTCGAACACGGCCATTTCACAGACGACTACAAATAATACGAAAGCCTACAAATTGTCAAGGCGGTGCGCCGTAACAGAAATAGGCTTCTCAGCTGTTGTTTACTTCGTAAAACTGATGTAAAGCTCCTGAATGTTACGAGATGGCGAATCTGAATGTGATTGTGCTGAATTTCCAATGAGCGTGATATATTGTGAGATTCAGGAAGTGTTGTTGATTAGCTTGCAAATGAAGCAAGCGATAATAATGATGTGGATGAAGACTAGAGTACTTCTAGCCAAGATAAAATAAGATGATGACACAAGTAGGGTTAGGCCTAGGGCTGGCGGGAATATAAACTAGAAAAGCAAAGCATATGAACTAAAAACAATAGGCCTAGGCCTACAATTTTGTGCATTCATGCGATTTCGGCCCGTAGGCAGGGTGCGGCGGGGTGCCATCCCCCGTAATACGGATTTAACTGCTTCCGTACGGGCAAAATAAGCAAAATCAACTCATGGCTCAATGGGTTAATGGCCTGCCACTGTTCCTCTCATGATTATGAAATGCTACTTCACTCTCTCTCTCTCTCTCCCTCTCTTGCTACTCTCCCCACCCACCGCTAGGCCTACAATGTATATGAGGACATTAAAAAAGCGCATCACGGCGTCTGAATGCAGCTCGGATAACACGGGTGATCGGATAATCGGTGATCGGATAATAGAGGTCTTACTGTATTACAATTTTGTGTTTTTCCTGTTTCCTAGGCTCAATTTGGAATTTGATATGACAATCGATTTGGGTCTATGATATCGATATATTTCAATATGATTATCGATTCCATGCCTCCGATTATTGATCACGATTTTCACATTGAACAGCAACCCTAATATATATAATCAATGTGGATAGAGATAGGAGTCAACAGCTTACCTGAGTAGAGGTGGCTGCCATAGTCAAACACAGATAAAAATAAATTTAAAAAAATAAAAAATAAATGTTTTAAGTTTTAGTTTTTATTAATTATTTATTATTTAATACTTAAGAGGTAGTGAGAAATGGTGATATAAAAACTCAAATTTTGTTTTATAAAACCCAAATTTTGCATTTTTCGCGATTTCATTTAAATGGTCAAAAACATATCTTTAAAAAAATATATATATATATTAAATCAAAATTTTGAAAAAAGGAGCCCTTTAAGTAGTATGACATCAATTCCAATGAGTTAGAATCGATCATTGTGACCCACAAATCTATTTAGAATCGATTCCAAAGCAAAAATAAATATTTGTATGCACCATTATTGTGGTGGACTATTGCCACGGAGTCCGTGATACGAGTCGTTATTGTGGCGGTCTATTTCCGTGGAGCCCATGACGTCACGAAACGATGTACCGCCCGCTGCGCGCGTATTCCGCGTAATGTTCAGTCTAGACCGGCACCTCCACCAAAATTCACAAAAATTCTGGACCGGCACCTCCACCATCCCCCCACCTTTTGAGTACTAACCTGTTTAATTTCGCGAGTTAATTCGCGTTTTGACTAGTTTTATACAATTTCATTCGTTATTTCGCGATATACACGAGATTTCGCGAAATTCGCGTTTTCAAAATGTGTTTTTTCCATCTCTAAATGATGTAATTCGTCAAAAATATTACATTTTAGGCAATAAAATGGATATTTAAAAAAATTCGCAAATTTCGTTATCACCATTTTTCACTACCTCTATTAATACTGTATTATTATTGTTTTATTGTTTTATTTTTTTATCTTTGTTCGACTATGGTAGCCACCTCTACAACTCAGGTAAGCTGTTGACTCCAATCTCTATCCACATTGATTATGGATATATTAGCATATACTATGGAGTTGTGCACCTTAATTTGCAATTATTTGTACAATTTCGAAATAAATAATAATAATAATAATAATAATAATATACCTAGCCTGTTGGAATCTACCTATTATTATATATACTTAAACTGGGAACATGAATACACATGTTTCAGTGGGGGGAAGGTACAGAAGGATGACAGCTTACCTTAAAAAACATTAGGTAAGTCGCACAGACACACAATGAGTAGACAAGTTGAAGTTCGCGATACATTTCGACCAACTAGTGGTCTTTATCTCTCAGCGTGAGTCGAGTTACTAAAGTACAGTAGTTCTAAAGCTAGCACGGTATGTACAATGAGGGTACTGTCGGTGGGTGGTGGCAGATGGAACTAGGTCTAGGGGAGGCAGAGCAGGGCACGCCTGCTACCTGTTGTTCAGGTTAGGAGACTGGCGGGATCTGGTGATGTGTTGGTGAGATAGTTCCCAGTTTCTGAGTTCCAACTGCCTGCAGTCATTGGGAAGCGCCTTCATAATTCTAGTCGTGAAACAGTCTTTGAAAGACAGGTTGTGTTCTGCTGGGCCACAGGTTTGTCAGGATCCATCTGTTTGATACTTTAACGGTGGCCTGTCATACTGGTTCTCAGTCCGTTAGTGGTGAGACCTACATATTCTGCCGGACATTGAGTGAATTTGAACAGGTAGACCACATTGGAGGTGAGGCTGGATGGAGTAGATGACACCTGTGGCCAAACATGCCTTTTGCTTTCTGCATGAGGAAGCTAGGCTTTTATTCTATTATAGTTACCTGAGAAATGATTCTGGTGCTGGGGAAGTTGGTTCGAAGTCTGAGTTGCAGTCGGACCTATACCATCCTAAACAAACAAAACAGCCACACTGTATACTACTAAACACAACTTGAAACCCTAGTAATAAATACAATTTCAGGTTTTCTACAACAACAAAATGTTTAGGGGTGTGCGAGTATCTGGAATTTCAAGTCATGAAACATTTTGTCAAATAGATTTGGTCACAGGAGATAATGTTTTGGGCCATATCATTCATTGGTCCTTAATCATCAAACTTATCTAGTGAGATTTTTTTTTAAACTTGATTCCTGGTAAATGTTTCTCCACCACATCAGATTCAGGTTTCAGATTTAGCACGCTTTATTCAACCTCATAATACAAAATAATCACATAGAAAACCTACATTGATTTCACATAACCTAATGAGCAAGGCTTGAGTGTGGGTGCAGAGTAGTTTATGGAGATTCAAGGTCAGATGGCAGTGTTGTTGAATTTTAGTATATAATATTCAATGTGAGCAAATGGAACCACTAAAGTGGGTATCATGTACGATCTGCGTCAGAAGGAAATCAAGGGTAATCTTTTACAGACACCATCGACACTCACTCGACAAATCTTGGATTAGGCACCTTTAAAAGTCACTAAGCTACCACTAAATACACAAAGCTACACCCAACGAATTGTCAATGTGTGGACCGCTTGGCCTATTTATGTCACTAGAAAAACTTGCCCCAATTGATTTCTACACTTGAAATAAGTCTGCGCTAAGGTTATGCAGTGTTTGGTGAATAAATTAATGACCACAAACCTTGTGTTAGTATTAACTAGGGAAACGCCAAAGTCGTTGTTAAACGAGTGAGTGAGCCATTTGTTGAGTACATATGAAAAATCAAAACAAATGCTATTGATAATTTTTTAAATCACATTTTTATTTATTGTAGGTTTAAATCGCAATGAACCTAGCGGATTTTATTAACAGTTCTCAGTAAACTCGTACCAGATATCTGTTAAAAATTTCAGCGCAATCTGTTCAGCGATTACGGCTGATTTTCGACGTACAGACAGACCCACACACAGACTCGCAGAATAAGCGCCGTTTGAGTTGAATGGAGACACTCAGTCGCTTCGCTCCCTCGTTTAACTACACGCTGGGCCCAGTGTTTAAAAGTCCCAATAGGCCAAATGCTATGTAAATAGGGCCGCCATGTTAACTCGAGGCCTGCTAGAATGACGTCAGCGAGTGATAGCGCTGTGAATAGAGCGATGCCAGAACGAACCGAATATATTCACGAGAGAGATCGATAACAGAAGTATCTTCCAGATCACTTGATTACTTATGATTGATGGTGTACATGATTTTCCTTTCTCTCTTGAGTCCTCATGTAGAAACGTCTCGTGTTTATTCTGTGCTCTGTACATATTTATGTCTACTCTCTATTTATCAAAAAACTCAGCAGCCACAATCACTTTTTGAAGGTAAGCTGTTTGATCCTATCTCACACCAATGAACTTATAAAATAGTTTCTTAGTATAGGCCTACCATTTTATCAGTATTAAAAAACTTACTTTTATAGGAATATTATACAACTTGTGCTTTGAACCTACTTTTTATAGGTCAATATTATTATTAAACATGAAGCAATGTCCTGTTGGCCTAGGTGTAAAATATTGTGATCATGACTTTTTAAGATAAGATTGATAACAGTCTGGGTTTATCCAAATGACCATGATGATTAACATTAAGGGAAATTGTAAACTTTCATTATACTAACTAATTGGATGCCTACATTAAATTTTAAAAAATTATTAAGATTACAACTAGGTTCACAGCATTATAATTCATTGTTGAGATGATCAAGAGATTCTCATAAATGAAGTTCATACACACATCAATAAATTGAGTAATTATTTTACATTTGATCATTCATCAAAGTTAAGTCAAAGAATAGGCCTAATAGGTAGTCAAGAAAAGACCATAGTACTCAGACTATTACAGTACTCAATTCTCGAGTAAAGTTTAGTACAAACTGGAACCCAAAGTTCGGGACTCGCACACCCTCAGTATTTATTTCTTTTAAATTGGCAACTTCGTAATACTATTCTCATCGACAAAAACCTTACTTATGTATGCATGTATGTTTTAATTTGGGAATAAATTCTACTTTCTAGTATTTCCTTTGCATCAAGCCATGTTACGAAAAGCTAACATACAAATGACGGTTTCTTTGTGTCTTGGTTGTTTCAATTATGCAGTTGTAGAATTTGTTACAAATTGTGGAAAAGGCCAACCGCTGGTTACACAGAATTGGACACTTTCATGCTGACTATGGCTTCTATTGCTGCTTTTGAGTATGATAGAATAACTATTTTATCACTACAACAGTCTCACTTTATAAAGGGCAATTTTTTTGGGGGGAAACAACTCTAACTCTATTTGGGTCAATACAATGTACAGTAATCAATTCAATAGAGTAGGCCTATATAGGGTAAATACAAATAGTACAAATATAACACAATACAATGTATAAGGTAACATTTCTTAGTTACCTACACAGAACACAAGCAAAGCAATGAGATACAGCCAACAGTCTCGTAATCAAAGACTGCCACTGGAAATTTCCTCGAATCCTGTTCAAGGACGTTGCAAATATCCGTGAATAGTACAAAAACTTTCTTTAAAGCAAAATTGGTTTATTTACTACACTATACTAAATATTTGAAACAGTCATAACCTACAAATAGCCTAGGCCTATGCACTGACAAGAATAAATGAGCCAGACTCTACGTTGAGTATAGAAAGAAACTCGCACACCCCTAGTATTATAAAACTAGTAGTAGCTTTAACAGTGAAGATTATTTGCACCTCATTGCTAGTAGACAGACAGCTACTAGCAATAAAAACATACTTGAAAGAAAAAGACTTTTATAATATGAAAGAATATATTAGGTACTGATGATAGGAATGACAATTTTGTTTAAATGTAAGTAAGACATAATAGCTGTTATAACAAATTTTAACTTGACAACTTACTTTGTAAAACAACTTTTTAAATTTGAATTGCAATTATATATACATAAATAGTCTTGAGTACCTAGTCAATACTTGGTTCTGTGACTGACTAGTGTAATTTACCTATGCATATTTTATAGTAGGCCTAAATAATGTGCTAGAACAAATCAATGTTGCAAATTGCAATGTAACCTGCAAGGGTGCTATTAAAACTGAACTGAACTGAAAAAGATCTACGAAAAATTTACATAAATGTGCAATGCAAAGTCATCATGAAAATCATTGTCAAGGTCGACATATTATGTAAAGCAATCACGGCCTAGGCCCTATGAGAGTTGCAATAACATTAGACCTAGACTCACCCATTGACATTGTGTAAAATAAATAAAATAAATTTGTATTTAGAGTTAAATTGAAAGCAGACCAAGCCAACCCTGTTGGCGCCGACACCATTGACAAGCAAACAATGACCAACTAGAGACCGGCATATTTTTTAATAGGAAACTCTGATCGATCAATCAATCTGGATACAGTGCCAGAATCAACAAGGCTAATTCAGAACAACCTTAGAATTTATTATGTGCCTCATTGTTAAGACGTCTCCATCAGTGTCATCAGTGTCAGGATTTAGATTTGCAAAGGTGCTATTGAATAATACATTACCTCTGTAAATGGAATGCAGTCGTCTTGGAGGACTTCTTCAAAGTTACCATATTCCAAGAAGCGAACTACACACGTGCGATGGGACACACCCGTTACTTCCGCGTTATAGAACTGAAAACACGTGCATTATCATTACTGGTGGCATTATTCTGCTAATTTCAAAGCATAAGGTGTTATAAATATATATATGTATATGTTTAACCTTGGCTTTATAATAGGCGACTATAACGCTGTTATGTTAATACTTTAGACATAAATTAAAAAAGTGACTACACCAGGGATCTAACCCGGGACCTTAGCTGTCCGGGCTTGTCTTACCAACTGAGCTGTCTAATTGTTTTTGTTTTAAATTGGTGGCCGCATAGCTCAGTTGGTAAAAGCATAGCCCGGACAGCTAAGGTCCTGGGTTCGATCCCCGGTGTAGTCACTTTTTTAATTTCTGTCTAAAGTACTCCCACCATCATAATCACAATCACTAAGAGGAGCATACTCAAAAGCTAAAGTAAGCTGCGAGAAAATATCTACATTAAAGAAGGATTCCAGAATTTCAAACTATGTATCAAAAATTCAAAACACAAAATTGTGTCCATTCGAATTTCAGGCCTTCATGGGCCTGACTTTTGTGTTGTTATGTGTGCCTGTATGTGACTGATATATGTATGATATCATATGGAGCGGCCATGTTGAAGATGCTAACGGCGGCCATGTTGGTGGTCAAAATTAACATATTTACGGGAAACATGACTTGTGCGTTGCGTTTAAATGAACAAAAGGACTTCTTAGTGCGGGATATCTTTTCACAGATTAGTAATCGTGTTGTTTATTTAGTTTTACAGTAAAAAAACCCGCTAAATTAGTCCGACTTCACTTCTCAACATCTGGCAGGTATGAATCCTCTATCCACGCGAAGCGTAAATAGAGATCGATGTAGGAAACACAGGCTGTAGGCCCGCCCACATGCCGGAAGCAGAGCATAACTGACGCGTTCCAAATTAGGGTTTAGGTAAAATGTCTCCAGTTATTGTTGTTATTTGTGATTACTATTTCGAAAAAGAATAAATAATCATCGATTTGGGTGAAATATGTGTACTACGTATAAGAAGAAAAGGCTTCCTTTAATTCCATGCCAAAAATTACTGATCGAGCCAATCACAGACGCACACCGCCTTCTAACAGATAGCTTCATCGTGACGGCAACACGAGAACTTTTCAAGGCGTTGGAAAATTAGCTGTTAGAAATATCCAATATGGCGATCGCTGCTTTGTTGTTATATTACGCGAACAACGTTTAAAATAAGTTTTTGGCGTAATTTCAAGACAAAGTTCGTCTACAATTCAAAGTTTTGATAAAAAACGAACTCGAGCTTAAAAAGTCGAGCCCGAACCGAACTTCAGAAAAAGCTCGGCTCGAGTTTTCGAACGTTCGCCCACCCCTAGTTGTAACCTTAGAACATGACAGTCAATATTTGCGGCAAACTATTTAAAAAAACGCTCTTCAGCTGCTAACTAAATTTCCCGCTCGTCCATTCTTGCGTTCCAGAAATCAAACTTAACGTATCTAGCGATGACGTCATTTTGCACTCCCCTAGTTAGCCTAGAGGCTGATTTCTGGCACACGGCTAACGTGAACATTATTCTGTACTGTAGCATCAACGTGAATAGTTTGGATTGCAACCTTTCATTGATCACCATTGGAAAATGTCTACCTGGGTTGGAGCTCAAAAGGCTATTTCAAGACATTTTCAAGTATTTTTGTCAACTAGCTCTTCGATTTCAAATTCGTAAACAGTTTCAAAACAAAATTTGAAGTCTTCAGTGTATTAAATAAAAAATAATTAAAATCGTGTTTCAAAAACTACTTTTAAACTCCTCGCCAAACCAGTGACGTAATGAGGCCCTATATTATTATACTTATTATATTACTAGGAAAATACCAAAGTCGTTGCTGGACGAGTGAGCGAGTCATGTGTTTAGTACCCGGTAACCTTTCATTTCCTCCCCCTATACCCAAGACTGGATCCAGCATGGGTGTTTCCTCCCTAGCCTATCATATGCTAGAATGGCGCATTATGACCTTACAGTTGACGTGCCCTTATACCAACTAAACTCAAAACTCTTTCATTAAAAGCTTATCTAATACATCAATCAACTTTTAAATTTGAAATGTTCCCGGGTATTGACACATGACTCGCTCACTCGTCACACACACACTTTGGCGTTTTCCTGGTCTATAATCGGCTAAAGCGCCTTTATACCCGGAATGAGGGAGACCCAGGTTCAAACAACGGTCTGGACAGATTATTTTATTTCTGGATTATTTTATTATTTCAGGAAAATTAAAGAACGTGTTTTGAAACGCATATACAGTACTTTTGAAAACATAGCCAGTATGAAATACGAATGAAGATTACAAGGTTTCTACGAATGTAATTTTGGGTAACCTTGAGCGTGCTAGATTCGATACACCTTGGTCATCGCCCGACACAATTTTTTTTTTTTTTTAAGAACAAAAGCACTGTCGTTTAACTAATCCTACTTATTTGCAGCCTATTTTTCAATTTATTATTTCTTGTAGGTTCAAATCGCAACAAATTTCGCTTATTTTGTTAGCAGTTCTCAGTTAACTGGTCACGGAAGTCCGTTTAGAATTTTAGCTCAAACTGTTTTGCCGTTTGGCATCGAACAGACAGACAGACATTCTCACAGCGAGTGCCGTTCCTTCGACCTTGGCTGGTAAGACTCATTCGCTGCGCTCACTCATCTAACTACATATTAATTACCTAATACACGCAAAACTGCATAATATCTTTGGAATACCAAGGGCTTTTGATTATTTACTCGACAACAATACAACATGCTGAGGTGGCGCAGTTGTTACAAGCTCTGGCCCACGCTATAGAGACTTGCTTTTGCAGGGACTCAGGTTTTGTGTTTATAGGCATCATAATCCAATCTTTATTCGTTATCGTATCTTTTCAAACGCCAACGGCCTTGCCATGTTGAATACACCGGTTCCCGATAGATCACTAAAGTTAAGCAGCATCGGGCGTGGTCGGTACTTGAGTGGGTGACCACTTGGGAACACTACGTGCTGTTGGCAAAGGGGGTGAAGCAAAATCGCCAAAGTGTGCTCTCAATAGGAAACGATCTTGCACTTTCACCCTTAGCCGGTCAGCGGAGAACAATGTACAATGAACAAGTTTTTAAAATACAATTAACAAGAAATGTAAGCACTCATATTCAATAGATTTGCACAGCCAAGTGCAATGCAGTTGTGTGAAATCTTGAATAAAATAGAGCCAAAATCACGTCTTGAGATAACGCCATCGCCCGTGTAGGACCCAATTGCTTCATAATGGAAAGATTAATGACAGCGGGTTGTACAGTATGTTCCAAAATAGGACATTTCAAACCACAATATCTACATCAAAACTTTTTTTTACACAAAATGAAAGCACTATCTCAGGGTTGCCGTTTTACGGATTTTATCCGCTTGAACGGATTTTGAGGGTGCAAAATGGATCGACGGATTCTTGTTCAAATTTACGGATTTAAAAAAAATATATATATATATAGTTCTTCGTTTTACGCAGTTTTTAACTAGTGATGGTCAAAAAATCTATATTACAATGTGATATCGATAAGTGGGAATATTTTCAATACATAAATATCAAAATTTACACCAAAAATGCAAAATTTTGTAATTTTGGTGGAGGTGCCGGGTAGGTAGTCGAAATTTAATTAATCTTGGCTGGATCATGGTGGAGGTACCGGGTCATAAAACGCGGTTGTGAGATCGTAAAAATCGTTTAAATGCATTTATGGTGATACCTTATCAACCCTATTTGGCCTCAAATCATTAAAAACTAGGGAAACGCCAAAGTCGTTGTTAAACGAGTGAGTGAACCAAGTGTTGAGTACCCGGGAACATCCCCTTTCCTCCCCTATACCTAAGGCTGGATCTAGCTCAGTATGGAGAATTATACCGGGTACTCAACATATGGCTTACTCACTCATTTAACAACGACTTTGAGTTTTTAGTTTAAATTGAACATTCAAAATGCGAATCGTGTTCAAAACGTATTAGATTAGCGTGTAACATTAACAAATTTCCAATATAAAACAAATTCACCTAATTTTTATTTCCCATTTAACACCCCTCAAAAATAATATGTGGGTCTAAAAATATAAAAAGTTCCACCCAACGGGTATCGAACACCAACCCTCCGTGCGGTAGGCAACATGCTTACCAATAGGCCATGCACGCCATGTAGTTGTCGTCCCGCTAGCTGCTACTAAACAAATGCTTTCGATATTTAAAAAATCGCATTTTTATTTACTGTGGGATTAAATCGCAATGGATCTAGCTGATTTTCTTAGCAGTTCTCAATAAACTCGTCTGTTTAAAATTTCAGCCCAATCTGTTCAGCGGTACGGCTGATTTTCGACGTACAGACAGACAGAATCACAGAATGAGAACCGTTCGAGTTGAATGGAGACACTCGGTCGCTCCGCTCCCTCGTTTAATAAGCCCACTCTTTAATTGTTTTTGAATTTAATTTTTTTTTATAACAATTACATTATGATATATCGATATCATATCGAAATTGGTACATTTAGGCATTAAAAGGATTTTTAAGGATTTGGATGTTTCATTAAAGGATTTCTAAGGATTTTTTATGTGCTCAAACAGGATTTTTATTTTTTCTTGGTGGCAACCCTGCACTATCTGTATTCAGGATGTTTTATTCAGATTCTATAAAGATGAATATATTTAACTTAACAAACATCCTATTGTATGCATAACTCACTCTCGGTTCCAACATCACTTCCAAGAAAAGAAATTAATGTAGCCTAGTATTCACGGACAACAAGGGAAAATGGAGCCTGTTAATGGGAGTTCACTATATCTCTACACTTCACAGAAAGGAAATAGACTGGGAATAATGTTGTGCAGTGTGTGATTTTGGTCATATGCCCAACAAGTAACAACTAGTACAAGATTTATGATGAACTTATTCATGAAGACAACGCAACTACATAGGAGAAAAGTAGGCCTACACCTTGTAAAATAACACTGGAATGTAACAGTTTGTAAGCGAGTGATGACGATATTGGGTAAACTTGTTACCATGATAGACGAACCGTTATCAAAGCACAGTGAAGAAATAACAACTTCAACATTGGAACGTATGCGTTATGAACTTCATTAACATCGAACCATATCACGCCCCACAATTTGCTTATTTTGGGTCAAATCTTTCTATTTAACAGGATATGTATTGTAAAAAAATATATACTACACCAATAACATTTTTTTTGCATAGATATGAAAATAAGTAAATTATCTCAATACATGTAGGCCAACGTAATTAAGGAAATAGCCAAGACACATCACTTGGTAACAAATCCCAGATTGCCACAACCTTGTGTAGTAAACACAATCATCTCTGCCACAATAGGATACTAGCCTTCATTCCAGAATTCAAAACAATGTATAGATTTTTTTTAAGAACATTTTTTTTTTATCTCGGCTTCATATTATTATCAATATTTAACGTAGAAAATTTGAATCTGACTTCCCGCCAAAAGACAACACGAGGTGGTGTGAAATGTGACGTCATCGTGAATACAGCGCAGTTTGGCGCAGACTCAAAGGAAGCTATAGCAGATCGCTCCTGTGCTCCTGTCAGTTGTGTTATCGTTTAGATTTCTAGATTAAAAGAGATGCCGCGTTCTAAAAGATACCATAAGGGCATTTACATGGGGAAGGTTTAACGAGTCAGCCTTGCCAAAACCCTGTTCAGTCAATTTTGTAGCCTATTATGCCAGGCTTACCAGTCGAGATAAATATGAGCGACAAGGCGGCCATTGAAGCGGCGTATGGTGAGCATGCGAACTATTTCTTTCGTTCACGGTGACATTACGTGCGAGAATTCAAAACCCTACAACTTTGTACACCCATAGTTACCACAGATTTTTTTTTTTTAAATTTAATTCATCTGTGAAGATTATTTAACTGTTTGCTAAAAATAATTAAATGGGCAACCCAAAATGTAAATTTGAAACCAAGGCTAGTTCCCTATTGTAGGCAAATGTACGCAGTAGGGATGTGCAAACTTATGAATTTCGAACTCGAACTTTGGAAAAGTTCAGTTCGGGTTCGAAGTTTGCAAATTTCAAAGTTTGTGCGTTAATTCGAACTCCCCGCTCGAAATTGAAATGTCACGATTCGCCACTATGCATGCGTGGCTGCGACCTGTCAACATATCGAAAGTCGAAGCGCAGTGCAGCCAACCGTCTTCCACCTATACAATTTATGTTAACATTCTTCTTCCTATCGATTTTCTTCCGTTTGGTTGGCACAGGAAGACGAAATTCGCAAAATCTTAAAATGGCGGATTTTTCTCGACGCGCAATTTCTGGACAACTGAGATAGCAAGAAATTGTTACTAATACTTAATTGTTAATTCTGGTGGATTTTCTTCAGGTGAAAAAATATTATAATGACATCGACGCGTAATTTTATCGTTCTACTAATGAGTTTTCATTGAAAAGTGATGGTGACAATGAATCCCGTAAGCCTAGGGTGACCTAACCAAGAGGCGTATTTTTTTTAGCAGTTTTAACTTTTAAGATCTCAAGAAAGCCATATTAATGTTGCTTTTGATGTATTTTCTTCAGGTTTGGCTATGAAAGTGGTTGGGGGGGGGGCCTTGCCCTACTCTTGCCACCAGCAATATGTACGTATTTTGTAATCCAGACATATTGAAAATAAATAATAATAATAATAATAATAATAATCTTGTTATGATTTTTCATTGAAAGGTGATGTTGATTGTTGGTTGCTAGCCTAGGCCTAAAATGTTTTCCCCATGATTAAAAAATATAGCAGAAGAATCCCTGACATTTTAAGACAAGAATGCACTGTATTTGATACTTGTAACATTATTACTGGGCAAGATATAAGCCTATGACCCAAGTCTAGGTTTAAACTTTAAGGTTCGAGTTCGGTTCTGGTTCGGTTTGAATTTTTAGGGAAGTTCAACGAACTATCTAGTTGAAAGTTCGAGTTTGGTTCGAAATGTAAAAAACCAGGTTCGCACAACCCTAGAAGCGGTAGTTCTTCAGAAAGACCTCAATTTATTATTCCAATTGTGGTGCATTTATAGTTCAAAATTACAGTAGGCCTACCGGTTTAAATCATGTGGGCAGTCACATTTCTTAATCCAAGTACCTAGCCTACCAACAATAATATTGTATGTTTTTACACCCATTAGGACTATGACTCCCTCCATTATCCCATAGGCAGTGGTAGATAATAAACTAATACTCCTCATCATCCGAGTTATTCCGTAATCCGAGCTATACTCGGTCTCATTCAACTCAGATAATTGAGGTCTTAATATACAATAATAAGATATGATCACGTTATGGTAAACTCCTAGGTTAGGTTACGTATTTACTTACCATGTTATCTTCCCAATATTTGGCCATGCATTTGTCTCCTTTGTGCCACAGCCACGTCTTGCTTTCAGCATGAAATTGGTTTGTGATGTCTGTCCCAATGTCAAACGCTTCGTATATCCCACCAAACCCACGCCCAATATGTGATTCCTTAAAACCGAAATCCACTGGGAATAATGAGTTTTGTGGCTGTATTGTACTTAATGGCTTATTAAAGCTGACATCCCTGCTAATATGCGTAGCGCTTAGTTTGGCAGAGAGGTCTCCGAAGCCTTGATTACTGGGCATGTCAGCAAAGTGACTACTATTACTACTACTATCTGTACCAAATCTATTGGTGTAAGACCTAGAATTGCGATTTCTACTGTCATAAGTCGATGCAGAAGACTCGCGAGTGTTTTGAAAATCATTATCCTGATTCCGAAAGTTTATTGTCTGATTACCAGATGTCCAATTGGAAGTTGTATCATTATATGACTGTGGCTGGGACCAATTTTGTTGTTGCATTGTGTTTTCCTGTAGCTGATAACGTTGTTGGTTTTGAAAGCGGGGAGGCTTTTGTTGATGCATTGGCGCTACGTGGTTTTGACGTTCCGAATTACCCCCGTGATGGTTTCTCTCGTATCTATCCTCCCTCCGATAAGAGTTCTGGCCACCGCCCCCCCTATCCTTGGTGTCGCGGTCGGACCAAGAGGGCGTACTCGAGCGGCCCCGACCCCCCCTACTACTACGCGTTTGACCACCTTGAAAAGCGTTGCGACCACCCCCACTTCTACCAGAGTCAGAAAACCGCTTATCCCCACTTGAGAAGTTTCCGCTTCCATAGCTGCGTGTTTCTGCCACTTCTTTTTCTGAAATGGAATAAAGAAGAATTAGAGTAAGAAATGTGAGTTCTAGGGATGGGATAGTGTACACGTGTAAACGTTTTAATGCGATTACACGTTTACTGTTTCTACGAAAATAATAAACGTGTGTGCGTGTCCCTATGCTGTGTGCGGCCAGCCGCCGGGCGGGCCGGCCTCGCGGCCCTCGCCTCACGAGAGAGGAGCGAACCTGTCTTGATAGCTCTGTCTACCAGACTGACGCGGCGCAGGCGCACTGCGCAGAAGGTGTATAGTGAGTTGAGTGGAGCGGGAAAGCTCTATCTCTACAGCTCTCCGTGTAGGTCGGACTGACGCGACGCGTCTTGCATCATCACACGGAACTCGGGACCTGCGCAGAGACGTACTTACCATACTCGATCGCTACCAGCTGACGCGTGAATACGCGCTACACCAATAAAATTGATCGCGTACTGTAAATTCATTTTTTTTTTTAGCAAGTGGCAAACATAACACAGTGTACGTGTACACGCGCTGACAGCCAAGAGTGTGCACGTTTAGGAAAGTACGTACACGCATTTGCCCATCCCTACTGAGTTCAATTGGCAATAAACAGAAACACAAGTAGGACTTTCCTATATGATTACAGAAGTACAAAGTTTTTATTATAGCATTATGAATAACCAAATTGGTGTTGGTTGGGGAAAGATTGATAGAGGCTGGGAGCCGACAGCTTACCTTGAAAAAGTTCGGCGGCTGTGTAAAGTTGAAGATCACATAAATATATACACAAATTAACTTACGAGGAAACGTTTCGGCTTGAACAGCCTTGTTCACCTGTCGGAGTTGAGAACTCTTATTTTATATATATATATTTATGTGATCTTCAACAACTCTACACAGCCGCCGAACTTTTTCAAGGTAAGCTGTTGGCTCCCAGCCTCTATCAATCTTTCCCCAACCAACACTAAACTAGCCTCTAGGCCCTATCAACCCAAGGAATAACCAAATTGGTGAATTTGAGCAACTAATCGCAGTACCACCCGAAGTTTGCAGATGGTAACGTCACTGGCAGGCCAATTGTAGCCAATCAGAGGACCCTTATTTAAAATATTGATCGCTCATTGACCCGCCAAAGACGCCAGCATCTGCATTCTTCCGATGGAGCAGCTATACTGGAGGGGTAGTTTAGTTTTCTCTTATTAGTTATTACCAAACCAAGGGTTGTAGTTCTGTTAGGCCCATGTGCTCAGGCAAGGCAAGGCAGGGGCCCCGCGCTCACTCGCCTACAGCGAGTCATCGACAGAAATATACCCCACGGAATAATGGCGCGTACAATTACAAATTTGTGTGGATAAAACGGGCCTAAAAGAGGAACCATATCTTAAATATGGATCCAAGTAATTTTAAGATCTGGGTACCCGATGTTATCCCTACTATCACTTTACAACATCAGGACAGAAAAAAAACGTTAACTTCATGCTTATCATTAGAGATGTGCAAAAGCTTTTTTTAAAGTTAGAAAATTCGCGCCTTATAAATAAAAATTGGTAATTTTTCATTATTTAACAATAAATCAATTTGACAATGCATCACTAAAATTTTTAAAAAAAAAACGCCTACGGTAGTTTTAAATTATCAGTAGGCCTACCTATCACAAATTCCAGAACCATTTATGAAATATGATTAATTTAAAAGAAAAACAAGCACATGAGAGTGAGAATCAATCTTAATTTTAAGCTCAATTTCAGCCTTCAGTTTTTAAAGTTTCTAACAGTTTTTAATCAGGATTAATTTTGACTACCTGGCACCTCCACCAAAATTACAAAATTATGCATTTTTTGTGTATTGTCAATATTTTGATATGAAGTATTTTGAGCTTACTCGCGTAGAAACGATTATTACGATCTCACAATCGCTTTGTACGACCCGGCACCTCCATCATATGTACCAGCCAGGATTAATTTAATTTCGACTACTTACCCGGCACCTCCAACAAAACTTTTTTTTTAATTGTTTGAAATTTCGTGACCTAATTCGCGTTTTAAGAAATAATTGCTAATTTTGCCACTAGTTCGCGGTATCAACTAAAATATCGCGAAAATTCGCGAATTGGACATAGGTACCATTTAATCACAATTCAGATGATTCATGTGCAAACTGAATTTGAAGGTATTATTGCAACTTTAAAAAAAAAACACGAATTTTGTTCTCACCATTTTTGCACATCTCTACTTATCGTTATTAATTTTATGACTCTCGAATTGTTAGCAGGCTCTGGACTAGACTTGTAATATATCGGTGACAATTTTAAATTGTTCTGTGGTTTGCGGTCTGAATGCAGCGTTTGCTCTCAAGGTCAACTACTTACATGTGGTAGTACCGAGTTGGATAAAGGTAAATGTTACAAAGCATTACGTTGCTTTAAAAAACGTTTAGTCTAGGCCTGTTAAACAAAATTGGGCAACCCTGCTCTTAATAAGCTGTGAAAATATCTGTGCTGTGGTAAAGTTAACCTGTAGTGAAAATATCTACCAATCAAATTAAAATAGTAATACCATTCTGAACTGGCAGCTTATCCTCCAGGAAATCAAAGAGAGACACCCTTGCCGATGGTTTCGGAGCCGTCCCTCCTTCTTCCTCCCTGTCTCCCCTTTTTCTTCTCTCCCTCCTCTCTTCTCTGGGTTCTTCCATCTCCCGAGGTTTAGGTCGACTCTCCTCCCCCCGCTGTAAGACGCGCAATGCTCTTTCCACGTTGTTGCGAGTGACTCGCAGTGCGTATTCCGCTTGTTCTACCGCGAACCCGTAGTCCACGAGTTGTTGAACGTTGTAGTCGAGGAGCGGTTTGTTCCCGCCGCCGAACACCTTCTTGGCGCCACCTCTTGCGGCCTCCGCGATCGCATCCTTCCTCTGCGCCTCAAACTCTGCGTTGTCTTGATGGTCTTTGTCTTTGCTCCCATCAAATGCCTGAGAAGAAAGAATATAACATGATGACAACTTACTCAACTAGGTAACATGTAATCAAGTGTTCATGTTATCAAACAAATAGTTAGTAGGAGCCTACCAGGCCATGTGGTATCAACAAGTATAAAATATAAATACCTACAATAAATCAAAATCAGCTAACTGTCAAAGCAAGTGCAGCAATAGGGTTGCAAGTTTGTTGTAGCGGTGACATCGCTACAATAACCGCTACAATACCCGTTAATATAAAAGTGTGCAAAGTTCAAAAAATAGTTACAGTCAGACTTGGCCCACTATAAAATTCGTGTGCCCACTTTTATTCTAATGGACTCGTATGAGAAGCTAGTTGCGAGCGGTGAAGCCAGGCCGTGGCTAGGAACTAACCAATCAGATAAACACACATTAATCACAATTGCCCTAACCGGTTGACTGGGGGGAGGAGACGGGGGCGTCTACAGACATCCGCGCTGCCATGTCTCCGAGCCTATGTTTGACTTAAAGAGACTCTAGGTTTCTTAGAGGCTCTACAATGGGCGTGACGTTAATAGCTGTCATGCTTTATATCGGGATACTCAACTATTTCTCATGAAAAAATGCGTCATCTAGGAAGAAAATAGCGTACTTCTAAGTGTTTGAGTAAGCAGTGCATTGTGCTCACATCAGCTGTTTGCTAATGTTGCACTTCTGGCTACCGATGGGAAACGTTAGCATGTTAATGACGTATGTTATTTCAGTGATAATATTAGGTAGTGAAAACGTCTTACATTCTCCGCTTTATTACTTAGAGAATGAGTTTACTAGATGGTACTATTTAGATGACAATTACAGATTCTGTGACTAAGAAATTAATGCCCCACCACCAGTGCCACAGTAAAATACCGAGTCAACTAGTTAATTGAACACACATTTGTTGATACATACAACAAATTCAATAATGTAAGGTACATTTAGCATTTTCTACGTACAAAGGCTAAAAGTCATTCAAAATTAGGTCAATGTAAAATATCGTCACAATCTTCGCCACTATCCGAGTTTTTAGGATTTGGGCTCAAAGGATTGACATTCAAACTCGACAAATGTCGACACATTTCATATACATACATTTCATACATTTAAATTCTTCACTTGATTTTTCACCTAGTTCTTTGCGTGCAGATCAAGATTGGCCGGGGAGTGGAGTTTTCTCGCACCATATTTGGAACAAAACGGCACCGTTTACTTTCCAAGACCCAGGCTGGGGATCCCACATTGCATTATGCCGTATGCCAACCCAAACCATACATACCGCATTTACTTGATTAATGTCCGCACCCTTATTTTAACCACTCAAATTTTAAAATGTAGCAGGTAAGTAGTGTTGAAAAATGGCTTCACGTAATGGCCGCACTCTACTTTTTGAACTTGATAATTTTAAATATACCCAAAACCTATACTCACATAAATACAGTAGGTAGTAGATAATGAATGATAATAGGTTCGTTCGCACACACTTTTGTGACGTGAGCCACTTTGGCTCGTACGTTCGCTTTAGTGTTAAAACTCGCTTTCATAACACTAAAACCAGTGTAAATAAATAAAATAAACACATAAATTGTATTTAAAGTCTACCCACTCAGTCACACAACTGATTTTCAGTGGGGGACAGTAAACCAAAGTGACCAAGCCAACCCTGTAGGCTCCGACGCAATCGACGAGTGAATGATAGCCAACCAAAGATCGATATTTTTAATAGAAAATATAGCAATCAGTGGTATGGATAGAGCGAACACCCGCGGATCAACGCCAGAATCAACAAGGCCGATTCAGAACAACTTTAAGTTCATTATGTGCCTCGCTGCTAGGACGGCTCCAAAGTCACCGTCTACAAATTCCTAAAACAAGAACTGATAGACTGAAGTCCAAATCAGAAATTAAAAAACTTCTGACTTTAGCAGGAATCAAACCCTGGACCTTCTGCATTGGAAGCAGATACGCTAATCACAAGACCAACGAGCCACACAAAAATACACAAAGTGTAGACACTGTTTTTAGTGTAAACACAAGGTCTGCAAACAAACAGACCTAGGCCTATAGACAATCTTTAATTGGCATTAATACAGTAGGCCCTCTTTAATCTTAAGTTCAATATGTTAGCAAAAAGCCATTTTGAATTTTCAAAAATCGAATTATCAAAAAATGAAAAATATTGTGATTTTGCACTGTTTGGCAAGAAAAACAAAAGTATGGTTGATATTTTTAGAACCAGTAGTACGTCTAGGCTTACAGAAGCTGAAGTGCATAATGAAGAAGTGACACTGGCTCTAGGCTTAGTAATAACAACAAAATTTACTGGTTAACTAAAGAAGTTTTTCAAAATTTGATAATTTAATTTGATGGATTTTTTTAGAATTGGTAGTAATTCTAGGCCTACAGCAGCTGAAATACGTAACAAAGAAAGGAAAACTAGGCGATGGTCAGGCATATCCAAGCTTAATAAAACAAATGCTGGTAAGAGTGCATTAGCATAATAATGATAATGTTATTAGCCCAAGTTAGAAACGCGTAAATATGATGTAGGCCTCGCCTACAGTATATTTTTAGAATCGGCGCCAGGCTACGTAACAAGGAGCCTAGGCCACCAATTCACATCCCATTCCTACAGCCTAGAGATCAACGGTTAAAATTAAAATGTCAATGTAGCCATGTAGCATTGTATTTATCTTGTATTTTTTCTCTTGGGTATGCGCTGTGGACAAAAAAGCGGGAGACGTGCCTTTTGTTACCTTCGATGCCGTATCCATATCTTCATAGTCGTCGGGTAGTGATACACCCGCATATTCACGGCTCAAAACAGTCGCTTTCGTGGCCACTAAAATGACTTCACTCGATCAACAAAACGGCGTAAGCCTACTCGAAATATTGTGGCTTAAACACAATGTCTACTCATAAGTCCCATCGCATCACGATCTTCGTAGGCCAACCGCCATAACCTCGCTTTACAAATTACAACAGCTGATGCAAGCCGGCCTACATGCTGAATGCTGACGTCATGAGCACGTCGGCCAATCACAATGAGCGGTATTGACTCTTCGACCAACCACAGCGCTTCTTGCGTGCATACTAGTCTTCAGGCACACTCGATGCTGGGGAGTTGAAGAATATCACGCATACAGTTCGAGGCGCAAAACATGGAGTCCAAAAGTTATTACGCAATTCAATTTGAACAAATTATGTGTTAATTGTTCTGAAATAAAAATTCGAATTACACGCTTGATTTTAGTGCAAAATAACATGGAACGGCTAGTGAACCTGTTCGAATTTCGAATTAAATAAAATTTGAATTATCCAAATCATCTAACTTGCAAATCCCTATTAGCATGTGTACATTCAGGGCTCGAATTTTAAAATATTTAGCACTCGCCCGCTCTTGTAAATTTACTAGTCCGAAATTAAAAACACTACTCCGTATTCCTATTAATTTCGTAAAAATAATTAATAACGTAATATTTGGCTACCCTATTCAAATGGACCGTATTCATCTCCTACATTATAGATATCGCACAAACAGAACAAAACATCGAATTAAGTTGTTGGTCAAAACGTAGCCACGTGTGTTCTGTTAGTTAGCGTTCTTGAAAAAGGCGCACACGATTCTTCTCATATTTTGCATTGTCTGCAGTAGGATTAGGTTACTGTTTCTTGTTTGGGTTATCAACTCCATGTAAATACCGCCACATATTTGTTGACCATGTAGTTTGAATCGTAATGTACGCAATTTATGTTACGGTTCACCAAAAAAATCACTCCCCCGCGCAACAATACACTCGCCTTGGGCAACCGGGCGAGCGTTAAATTCGAGCCCTGTGTACATTACATAAGCTACATGGTAGGCCTACTTAGTTCGAATTGCATCATATTTCAAAATATCAGAGTTCAAATTTTTGAGGGACTACTTACAAATCAAGCAGGCCTATTGAAAATGCAAGATCAATGTATTGATCAACCGAGTCAGCCAGACCCCAATCCTTCCTGTCGTAACTTAGCCTAATTGTTGGTGGTGGCACAAAGAGTCAACCACACATATAGCTAATGATGGGACTATGGAAGGTTATAATTCCCTGTTGATTAACCCATTGGAGCTGACTTACGGAACCGTTCCTAATTCCACGAGTCTGGCCCAAAAATTTACATACGGAACAGTTCCGTGTCCGTTCCATTCGTCTTTGAATTCGCGCCAAACTGGTGTAGTTCAGTCAATCTCACACAGATAGCAGCACTATATGGAGGCTGACTCTTTTACCGACGTGATTGAGTTTTTTCACCGATAAATTATCGAACATGGCCATTTCACAGACGACTACAAATAATATGAAGGCATACAAATTGTCAAGGCGGTGCGCCGTAACAGAAATAGGCTTCTCAGCTGTTGTTTACTTCGTAAAACTGACGTAAAGCTCCTGAATGTTACGAGATGGCGAATCTGAAGGCGATTGTGCTGAATTTCCAATGAGCATGATATATTGTGAGATTCAGGAAGTGTTGTTGATTAGCTTGCAAATGATGCAAGCGATAATAATGATGTGGATGAAGACTAGAGTACTTCTAACCAAGATAAAATAAGACGATGACACAAGTAGGGTTAGGCCTAGGGCTGGCGGGAATATAAACTAGAGAAGCAAAACATATGAACTAAAAACAATAGGCCTAGGCCTTCAATTTTGTGCATTCATGCGATTTCGGCCCGTAGGCAGGGTGCGGCGGAGTGCCATCCCCCGTAATACGGATTTAACTGGATCCGTATGGGCAAAATAAGCAAAATCAACTGGTGGCTCAATGGGTTAAGCTCCAAACATTTTGCGACATCTTGAAGGAAGAAAGCCCAAGCCAACCCATTGTTTGGGTCACCCGAATTACAGCTACCCTTTCATCGCTAGTTTAAAACTTACTTTAAAACCGCGGTCTTGCAAGTTTGTTCGTAGTATCTTTTGGCCAAAGGGAATCCATGGAGGGGGCCCACCTTCTTCACCGAATTGACCCCCCCTAGTGTGCTTAGCTAACGTCTGCAATACAAATAAAACAACCTCTATTAGTCTAACAGAATTGCACTTTATTAAGGGGAGAACTATTGAATAGATTGTTATAGCAGGGTTTGTAATTCACATTAATGTTACTTACCCGATTGAGTTCCCATTTGTCAACCAGCGCTGTCACCTTCCCGCCCAAGACCTCCACACTTTCAGGGCTCAACAGGATGATTCCATGAACAACTGGTATGCTCTTGGCCTTCAAGAACACCTTTGTGCCCGGAGGGGTGTTCAAACTATACGAGGAAAACAATTGTCAAGACAAAACTGAAAATGGGCATTTTTTACCATATCATACACATTCAAGTCCAAATACGGTAAGCTGAGAAAGGATGCAAAATACGAGTATTATGGCTACTTGGGAGGCCAAGAGCCCGAATGGTTTCCATATTGTCCTCCAATCGTGTCTATGTTGAATCTATCCATTGATTGGATATTGCTTAACGTCTCATATTAATGCACTTTGGCTATTCGAGACGATGAGTGGTGATAGATGAGGATGAAGTATGAACAGAAGGGAGGAGGGGAAACCCGGTACTGGCACGTAGTCTACTCTTTTCGAAAAGTACCAAGGGGACCAACGGCTTAACGTCCCATCCGAAAGGACGGTGTAACGTTGACAGTCATATAGGTTTCTCCACTAACCCGGACTGCCGAGCAGACGTCGAGGAGAACGAAGCCGTTACACTAGCTCTCGAACCCTCCATCTGCTTCAACCAGCGGTAGGCCCTATACGTGAGTTTCAGGACAGAGAGGTCACCCACTCTACCCCTGACCACGCCCGATTCTGCTTAACTTGGTGTTCTAGTGGGAACCGGTTAAACGACCTCGGCTAAACCGCTCGCTTGATTCTATCTAAATAGGACCATTAAACTTCCAACACAAACTCCATAAGCTCTTACATGATAAAGTTTCCATGTTGGTTAGACAATAGCTTGGTAGAATTGCTGTACCGGTATGTAGGCCTAGGTCTATATAAATAATAAAATAATTCTCTAAAGTAGTTTGCTCTAAACTCTAAAGTCATGGTGCTATGCAAGGAACAATTTTGGGAATATAATCAACAAAGAAATTCAGGTTTCTAATAGACAATCATTATCAAAAGGTACCGGTAACCATAATGTGAAGAAATATGACCCATGGCCATGAGTGACCTAAATTCAAGCATTAGGATGTAAAATAAAAATTTATGAAATCAAGAGCAATGCAAAAACATAGGCCTATATTCAAAAAATTGATGATCATGACTAATTTATAGCCAGTAAATTGTGAGAAGGGACAATGAAGTAATAGATCTACCGACACTAGAAAAGCCCTGGCCAAAATGCACGAGTGAAGTTGATTTGAATGCAGGTGAATGAGGATTTCGAGTGTATACTGCGACTGCGAGTGATCGGTAGAAAAGTGGAGGTGCCGGGCAGCAAGGTCATCTTGATCCCGGAGCCGTGTTTCTAAAACTGATCCAATACGGCACCGTATCTACCGAACGCCCGGAGGCGGTACATGCTATAGCAATCTGTTCACAGATTAACTTACCTCAGAGAAGGAATATTGGCCACCTCAATGGCTTGACAAACATTTATCCCGTCGGTAACAGACAACTTGAGCATTCGTGGAGCTGCCCGGGATTCTTCATTAGCTTTCGGAGCCGACACATTTCGTATCTTCTGAACTTGCACAATGATTTTACCTGGTATCTACACGGAGTTAATTAAAATCCATTAGTGTCGGTTTGTATAGGCCCACTGGCAACTAAATACAGCACTAACAGCAGGGCTCAAAAAATACCATGCCCGAGATGCCCGGGGCATGTAAAAAAAGTGGTCGGGCACGTAGATTATTTTCCCACATGCCCGTCCGGGCATGTGGGCCCGCGCTTAACTCTGTCTTCACAAGATAAGCCTGAGAAAAAAGATAAGTCCACTTGTCCAGTAACAGGTCGCATGCCTCATGATTGCAGGCCATTAAGATAACACTCACTGTTCCAGTGTTCCTTGCATCTGCTTTATATCTTATCACTAGTCAAGGTCACGATGCGTTGGCGCGGGGCGGGGGAGGGGGGGGGGGGGGTAGGGCCGGAGCTTGAATGCGGCGAGTAAACACGATAAGGAAAGGCCAGCCGCTGCAGTATCTCTATTCCCATGTGTTTAATTTCAGTTATCACCTAGCTTTTGACTTCTAGCAGATTAAAAACATTAGAATTGTTATGGTAATTGTAGTATAATATCTGGAAGATCGCGCATCGCGAGTGGTAAGACAGGAGGTGGTGGGGGGGGGGGGCATACTCAACACACTGCCACAAGTCGGCGGCATGAACAAAGGACATCATAATTCAAAAGAAAAACGCCGCTGTATGTCCTGACTCCTGACTCCTGATAACTTATTTTAATTGGTTTTTTTTTGTAAATGGGCATGTAAGTTTTCTGTCTGGGCATGTAAAATTCTCTCCAACATGCCCGGCGGGCATGTGCCATTTAATAAAATTTTTGAGCCCTGACTAACAGGTTCACGCATCTATGATAAAACTTACACTGTCCAATTTACCCTTGACAATTTCTTCAGGAAATGACCCAGCGCCAATCTCCCGGATATCCAACTACGAAAACAAAACAAGAAATACAGTGTTAATTCTCTTAAGACAAACATAATATGATGGATGGATGGATGGATGGGCATTGAAATATTGGTAGGTACATGGGAGAGCTGCACACCATCAAACAAACATTCAAGAACCGGTAACCATTGTTTTAAATGCTATTGCAATGAACAAGTTAGTAATTAGTTAGTTAGGCCTATATAGTTATAGAACTGTTACATTTAAAGCCAATAGGAAAATATTGATAATGATACAGGATATTTAAATGGATGGTTATGATAACCAATGCTGGGCAACGATGTAAAATGGAAACATTGACATCAAACTTCATACAGTACCTAGGCGGAGGCCTACTGGTAAGTAGTAAGCAACATCGAATTGTGAAAATTAAATAAATACTGCTCAAAACATTGGTTAAACAAAGCAATGGGCTAGTTCTAAAGACGAGTGCTTTATAGTTCGTCCGTTTACATTATACGACTTTCAGAAGATTCGCCGACGCAGCGGGATCTTCGCTGACCGTCGTCAGTGTTGCCCGTCTGTAGTTTCTTTGTGCGCCTCTTTGACAAACCAATGAAGCGCACAGTGCTCGAAATTAGGAATTAAGGACAGCAGCCCTTCGGGCTACTGTCTTAAAGTTTTTGGTCGCCCTGTTAAGAACTGAGTAGCCCAATTTTTTTTTTTAAAATCCGTGAACGGTCTATCATTATACATAAGACCGTGCGAAATGTGAAACAGCTTAGTTAGGCGGTCGAATTGGTCCATTTTCAATTTTTTAGTGAGACTAAAGCGAGAGTATCCTCACCTTTACGTTTCTTCTCATTTGCTTTAGCAGCCAAATCAAGTGATGTGTGACATTTTGTCTCGGCGTGCTTTTTAATGGCATTCTACTTAAAGTTATCGGAACCATTTTGGAATGCAGGTTCTTTATCCGCCAACGCACTGTTTTCACATAAACGACAAACATTAGATTTCTTGTCTCATCGTACCGCAGCCAAGAATTATTACTCTTCCAATGTTTCTGGAACTTCCTAACTCTTTGTTTTTCGTAGCTTTCTTTTGGTACCTGTACATTCTTTGCTTTTCCGGGGTCTTTTGCTCCCGCTATATAACGCTATATAACGAAAAATTCGTCTTCAAATGCCTCACATGCTAGTCTCATTCTCATCACTCTCATGAGATGAGATAACTTACATTTGTTATTCGTAAATATATATTGTGACAACAGTTGTGAGATAATGCCTATTTACGTAATTTCCGATTTTAGGAAAATCAACCTTTTATTGCTTTTTGTATGTGAAATTCCAGGCAGCCTAACGGGCTGCCTGGAATACAGAACAGGCAGCCCGACAGTGTTTTGGGCAGGCACGGGCTGCCGTCAATTTCGAGCCCTGGAAGCGCAATTGGTGATGTAAATTTCTCGAGAATTTCTTTGGGAGAAATTTTTCAAAGAAAATTGATAAACTAAGAGAATTTTTGGGAAAGATGCTGTTTTATTTTTAAAGTAGATTGCACAGGTAGGACGACAGGCTATATACTAGGCCTACCATCTTTGGGTCTGACCTAGTTCTAGGCCTTCTGAACAAAGTCCATAAGTGGCATATCAATATCATCTGTAGAGTCGGAATGATGCAAATGTTCTGATTCATCAAGGACTTCAAGGTATACAGAGATTTCATCGTCGCTAACAAAAACAAACTATCATCGTTCATCTGTGGGGTGGCTACGCTGTAGAGATGTGCAAAAATAGTTTTTTAAAGTTTGAAAATTCGCGCCTTAAGAATAAAAATTCGTGATTTGTCGCGATTTACAAAAAAAAAAAATCTCATGCTCAACTAAATTTTTTTAAATACAAGTTTCAGGATAATTTATGATTGATTTTAATGATTTAACCTTTTGACGAGTGAGTACGCTTTCACCTTACTACACCCCTGGAGTGGGTTATTTTTTACATTTAACAACATTCTGTTTTTTGGTCATTCCTTACTAACTAGACCTAGGCTTAGCACTTGAAAACCCAAATTAAGGCTTACACCACTATTTGAGGCATCAAAATTAAAAATTGTAAGGGTAAATACCTGGTCTGTCCAGTTTCGGGGGTTGACAGCACGTCTAGGCCTAGCCCTAGCTGTAGGCCTACGCCCACCTGTTGTAACGGCAACGGGAGCTAGCCCCTACTTGACTTCTACATCTTATTAGTATCAGAACAAATACTTCACTGTCACTAATATCAGATTCATTTATTTTATTTGTAGTTACCGTCGTAATTCCGTCTCCTAAATCAACAGGCCGTCGTTTGGCGGCCACAATAACTTGCAAACACAACGTGGTACTGTCAATTTCCATAAACACTCGCATTTAGTTTTTTATTGACAATAAAGTTGGCAGCACTATTCGCGTTTAAAAGCAAAGTGGCTGACATCTGGCGGTCAAGTGGAGAACTGCTCCAAGGCAGATACCGGGCGGCTGCATGGCGGCATTCAATGTTAAACCAATGCAATATTGTAGCGTCACGGTCAACTCCAGAATGAATTTACTCGATCATGTTTATTATTTAGCAAGCAAGAAAGGACATAAAATTAGTAATACACATTTTTGTAATGCGTAATGAAACAAAAAGTCTGAATGTGTATATTATTCCGTGCAATTCTGTGGGTTAGATGGGAGTTCTATTCCTATTCCTTGAGACACATTTTTCACAACTTTCATCAGTTTCATGGATACCACCAACCGATAAACCATAATGATAATTAATTTATTACAATGATGTGCTGTAGGCGGTATAGGGCCAAATCGGGCTAAGAGCTATGTACCGTCTTTGGGTTCAACATTCTAAACCCAAAGATACTGTGAACCATAGTATATATTATGCAAGTCAAGTCTCATTAATAATTGGTTGATATAATATGGAATTTTTGTAATTATTATTTATTATTAATAATATATGTCCATAATTATAGTTTTTTAATTTGTGCAGCGCATTGAATGTAAACTATCCTACCTTGATTTTTTATTCTTATATACCAAGAGATGTGTACCAACTGCTGCCGTGAACAGCAAATAATTATGCGTAGACATAATTATTTATGGGCTCATATTATTCATAATCTCAACCAAAACAACAACAAAACAATTCTAGGAGCTAGGCGTAATTTAATTAGTTAACTATGCGTGTTAATAATAGTAGGCCTAAAGTTTAGTGAAGGCCGGTGCCATCCATATAACTTATAACTTTAAATTTTTAGCCGCATTGGGGGGGGGGGGGGGGTTTTTAAATGTGAGACAATGTTTTAAGAGGTTTCAATGGCGTGACGAAACACAAATTTAATAACAAATCGAGATTCGCGAGGAACCCGCAAAAATTACTTCCGCGGGGGTGGGGGTGGGGGAGAGAATAAATAATTTGTGACATAATATTATATTACATATCATAGGCCTAAGTAAAGGCCAATAATCATAAGAAATTCGCGGTATTGCCATCAAGCTAAAATTACTGAAAATACACGTCTCCAAATTACGAGATAAAATTCCTTATTTTGCTAGTTATTTTGCAGCTAAGGGTTACAAAATATAGTGATTGTCCTACCCCATCGTACCCAACTACTGGAAAGTGGAAATACTTCTAGAACTGACGCTTACAATGAAATATTAAAGCATGAAAAACACACTTGCTCCCTCTGCAGCCCGTGCTTTTATCTGCCTTCGGACGGCCATGTTGGCATACGACCGTGCTGCTACCTGGTTAGGTTTTAACCGCGAATACATCGCCTTACAAATAGTTCTTACTATTGCCGAGAGGTAACGCTATACGCCTGTTTTAAAATTATCCAAATAACTTGAAACGGAAAGACAACACACTCGACCACACAAGGCAAACGTATGAGATACGGGCGTACTCCTGGCGCCATTTTTAAACTCCACGTATTAGATATGGGCGTACTTTACAAAAGGTTAAAAGAAAAACAAGCACATGAGAGTGAAGTTCAGAATCAGTTTTAATTTTAAGCTCAATTTCAGCCGTCAGTTTTCAAAGTTTCTGACAGTTTTACCAGAATTAATTTCGGCTACCCGGCACCTCCACCAAAATTACGAAATTATGCATTTTTTGTGATGTCTTTTGATAAGGATGAAGTATTTTGAGCTTACTCGCGTTCAGACGATTATTACGATCTCACAATTGCGTTGTATGACCCGGCACCTCCACCATATGTACCAGCCAGGATTAATTTAATTTTGACTAGGAAAACGCTTAAGTCCCGCCGCGTTGTTGGATGAGCGTAATTGGTGAATTGAGCTGCCATGTGTTATGCGGATTTTCTGTTATTCTGTGAAAAAATTATTACTAAGTCGAAGAATTTTTTTAAAATAAAATAATAAAATAAAAAATTAACTTTATTTTTTTATTTTTTTATTAATCGTAATTTTAAAAAAAATAAAAAAATCGTAAAATTGCAATTTTCATAAGAAATAATTATTCGATTACGCTCAAATTTTACAAGAATATATTAATTCATAAAATTAAGGTTCTGTGAAAAAATCATTACAATAGGATAAAGCATGTAAGTGTTTTCAGTCAAAGAATTGTTTTAAAAAATCGAAAAAAATCGTAAAATTGCGATTTTCATGAGAAATAATTTTTGGATTGCTCTCAAAAACGTGGCAGTTCTAAGTTCAGAGATTTTGAAGGCCCCCATAAAATTTCATCGCAATTGGAGTATTGGTTTAGCCGGAATTGTGTTAACAAACACACAATAATACAAACAGAAAAAAAAGAAAGAAAAACATTCCGGATTTTTTTCTCCAGGGTAGTGAAATGGAATCTTCGCTTCGCTCGCTACGCTCATCCAACTACGTACCCGGCACCTCCACCAAAACTTTGAAAAAAACTTTTTTTTAATTTTGTGACTTAATTCCCGTTTAAAGACATAATTGCTTATTTTGCCACTAGTTTGCGGTACCGGTATAAACTAAAATTTCGCGAAAATTCGCGAATTGGAAATTGGTACCGTACCATTCAATCACAATTCAAAAGATTCATGTGCAAACTGAATTTGAAGGGATTACTGCAACTTTAAAAAAATTGCCAATTTAGTTGTTAAGTTAACCATTTTTGCACATCTCTAGATGTGGCAAATCAGTCTCCACCACAGTGCCTGATTATATTGTTAGTTTCAAGGGGCTCATCTTGGGCTGCATCTTTCTCCCTTAGGAGTTTGAGGTTATGCACGACAAATGTAATCTTCCCAGCATTGACGGCAGATAGTCAGTTACGTTTAGCACTGACTATGAAGGAGTACGTACTACGAAAACTTCTCATATATGCCACCACACAATTGGATCCAGATTTAAAATTCAATTTAATAGGAGCAAAATAAAATTGTATGTACTATCCTTATTGTTTTCCATGCATATGTTATCATAATTTTATATTATAAAATAATAGCTTTAAAAAATTCTCTCTGTTCTCCGATCTCAGAGAATTTCTCGGAGAAAATTCTCGTTCTCAAGAAACTTCTCCGGAGAAATTTCTCGGCTCACATCACTAAGCGCAACAATGGAAACCAAACTAAGTGGCTTGGCGACGGGTTTGTGATTCATCATAAAAGACATGTCAATCACTGGGGATCTCCTAGACTATTTCCCGCTGAATCAGAGAAAGATGATCTTGTCAAGAGGTGTGAAGAAATTAGGTCTTTCGTCCTTTTGAGGAAAACAAAATTCGGATACTGTAAACGGACGAACTATTCAACCTCTACAGCAGAAATAGGCCAACCTTAGTGACTAGACAACACATTGAAATTTGAAATTACCATGTCACAAAATTAGTAACTTCTAAAGCGGGGACCTTAACAAAATTGAAGTAGGCCTACATTATTTATAGGGATGATGTAACTTGACTTTTTTATGATCCGTGTACCTCTCCACATTACCCACGGGCTACCCGGGTAGTGACACAAAAAAGTCGGTGGGGTGTCTAATGAACTGCTAAAAACCGTAGTCATCAATTATCGTAATATCCTAGATGTAATGCTGTCATATAAATAATGAAGTGCCGCCTATGAAGTAGTATTTCACCATCAAGTCGGAGGAAGAGCAGGCCATTAAGATAATGCTCCCTATTCCTTGCATCTGCTTTATATCTTGTCACAGTCAAGTCAAGGTCACGATGCATTGGCACGGGGCTGGAGGGGGGTAGATCAGGAATGCACTGGCTGGCAAGTGGCAAGCAGATAATTTTGGATTGTTTGCAAGATAAGGAAAAGCCAGCCTATGCACTATCTCTATTCCCTAGTACTTAATTTAAGTTATTACCAAGGGTGATAGCTCTGGACTTCTAGAAGATTGGATACATTAGTGATGTGAGGCGGTTAGGCATATGGTTATTATAACATTCAGCCTACAATGTGACACCTCAATTCAGGAACTGGGTTTTGCGGGAAAACGGGTAGGCCCCTACCCGTTGTCATCCCTAATTATTTATAATCAATGAACAAAAAACATGTTGAAAATAACTCCTGATATTGATGTTATGTTGATGGCCAGCCTTAAGATAGGCCTAACCTTATATCTAAATTCAATAAATTATTACAGGTACTAGCTTTACAAGCCTGCAGTCCAACCTTTACTTACATCCAAGGCATTCCGCACGAGTTTCTTCGGATCTGTAATGTATCCATTTTCACTAACTTGTTGGAAACCGGAAGCTGTCAAATTCCTGTAACAAAAACACATTTTGTCAGATAGATAAGGCATGCAGGAGCTCAGTCCTGTGACTCCTGTCTAGTGATGGGACGTTGAAGATTTTCAATTAAAATTGTAGTGTTTAATTTTTGTTTAGACTCTAGACCCATTAGGATGTCTTTTTACTTTTTAGATTATTTAAGTTGCAGTTTATTATTAATTAAATGTAGGCCTACAATACATACATGGCACATGTGTATGTTGGGGCGACTGTTACATCCGTGATCGCCAATCGGTATTGGCCCTATCTGTGGTATACGCCTACAAATTTAAGTAAAAAAATAATTGGATGAGCGTAGCGAAGATTCCATTTCACTATACTGGAGAAAAAAATCCGGAATGTTTTTTTTTGTTTTTTTGTCTGTCTGTTAACACGATTCCGGCTAAACCGATACTCCGATTGCGATGAAATTTTATGGAGGCCTTCGAAATCTCTGAACTAAGAACTGCCACGTTTTTGAGCGCAACCGAAAAATTATTTCTCATGAAAATCGCAATTTTACGATTTTTTTGATTTTTTTAAAATTTCTTCGACTTATAGCACCTACATGCTTTATCCGATTGTAATGATTTTTTCACAGAACCTTAATTTTATGAATTAATATATTCGTGTAAAATTTGTGCGCAATCGAATAATTATTTCTTATGAAAATTTCAATATAACGATTTTTTCCTTTTTTAAAATTACGATTAATTAAAAAAAATTAAGTTAATTTTTTATTTAATTTGATTTAATTTTTAAAAAAAATTCAACAAAGTTCTGATTTTTTCACAGAACAACAGAAAATCCGCAAAACACATGGCACCTCAATGCACCAATTACGCTCATCCAACAACGCGGCGGGACTTAAGCGTTTTCCTAGTAAAATTATACTGACTGTCATGTTGGCTGTTGCAGTATGCTATGTTGCCTACACATTAAGGCTACCTACCTACTACATTTCCATGAAGGCCTGTACAAACTGGTACTCTTTCGGTTGGGGTCAGACAACTTTTTAACACTGCGATTTTAGGGGAAAAGCATAGGTTGGGGGGGGGGGCGAAGCACATAGGCCTATGTTTTAATAATAATAATCATCATCATTATCTGTTGCCACGTCCAACTCTGCGTTGGGTCGGCATTGAAGATAGGCCTCTCCATCTTCTTCTGTCCTGCCACCACTCCTCTTCTTCTATAATAATAATATATAATATATAATAATATATAATAATTCTATATATAATAATAATAATAATAATAATAATAATAATAATAATAATAATAATAATAATAATAATAACAATATTCTAAAACATAGGCCTACGCGCTTCGCCCCCCCCCCCCCCCTCCAACCTATGATTTTCCCAGTTGACTGACCACAACCAAAAGAGTACCTACAAACTGAGGCCTATGCTAGACAAAGTTCAAGTTCAATTCTTTATTCATTCTAGGCCTATCTATTTCTTCTACCTCTAGGTATGTATGTAGCTATGTATGTAGGCCTACATTTCATAAATAATAAAAACTTCCTGTCCTAATAGGGATGGGCAAATGCGTGTAGCCTACTTTCTAAGCGTGCACACTCTTGTCCAGGGGTGGAAAATTACTGCTCGCCCGGGCGAGTAAGTAAACCTTTAAAAAAGTATAACCAAGGGGACCAACGGCCAGTGTTGGGTCAGTTCATTTTTTAAATGAACTTTTTAAAGTTCAGTTCACAGCTCAAATAATGAACTTTTAAAAAGTTCAAGTTCTTTTAAAACCTAAAATTTTGAAAAGTTCAAGTTCGTCTAAAATATGAACTAAGTTCTTTTAAAAGTTCTTTTGTAAAAAAAATCTCTATTTTATTAAAGCCTGGCGTAAAATGAAGAAAAACCCGAGGAAAAACATAAGGGGTGTTAGAGTACCAAACTACTCGCGAGTTTGAGTCTTACGAAAGTTTTGAACTGTCTTTGATCGTGTTGATGATTTGTACTGCATTCTCGTCGACCAGCTTGTAAAATTATGGCAGATACTTAGCATTTAAGGCTTCCAAGATTTTTTCCGAATTAGTTGGCGTGCATCGTTTTAACTTCGTGAATCGTACGTGACCTTGTCGTAAACATCTGAACGTGCATCAACGTAGGCCTACTATGGAACAACGATTTGTTTTTGTTTTTAAGCGTCGACGGCGGCGAGTCAACGGCTGCTCGACGCACGGAAAGAACTTTCACATGAACTTTCTAAAACTGAAAAGTTCGTTCTCAAAAAGAACTTTTAAAAGTTCAAGTTCATTCATTTAAAAAAAGAGTAAGTTCACTGAAAAGTTCACTAAAAAAGAACGCGTTCACGAGAACGCGTTCTTTTTAAAAGTTCCTTCCCCAACACTGCCAACGGCTTAACGTCCCATCCGACGTCGACGAGAATGAAGCCGTTTCACTAGTTCTAGAACCCTCCATCTGCTCTAACCAGCGGTATAGGCCTACGTGAGTTTCAGGGCAGAGCGGTCACCCACTCTACCACTGACCACGCTCAAAGGCTGCCTAACTTCGGTGTTTGAGTGGGAACACGTTAAACGACCTCGGCTAAACTGCTGGTTGCCAATAACCATAGGCCTAAGCCTAACTAGTGAACTGGTGAACGTAAGAATAATTTCATGCCATTCTTAAGTTTGAACGTAGGAATATAGGCTACACTACGAATTCTTACTTTCGAACAAAAGAATATATAGGGCCTACACTCCGTTAAACCTATTAGGGTGTTTTCAGGTTTAAAGGTCTTAGGAAGTATTATTCATGTCTAGGCCTAACCTAGCCAAACTTGAACCTACCCTAGCTAGGCTAGGCCTATTTTGATTGAGCAGGCTGCAAGCCTACGGGGCCCGGCCCTAGCTAGGGCTTGGTGGGCTTGGCTATCTAGGGCCCTAGACCGAGGCAGTTTTGTTACTCACCATCCAAGTGAACTTAACTTCTCAGCGGCTTCCATTATTGTAGGATTGTATTGTATTGCATGTATTACTTGCAGGTTGTTAGCAACGGATTAAGCCTTTCCACGGACCGTAGGCCTAGGCCTAGGGCCTAACCTAATCCTATCCAACGTATTGTAGGCCTAGGACTAGTTGCAAATAGGCCAAGGCATTATCTTCCGAAAATCAAAGGAAAATTTTAAATAGAGATATGTTTTTCTTGTATTTTTTTTTACATTGTCGACATGTAGGCCTAGGTACAGCTGGACCTTTCTAGGCCTAGTTGCATAAATATGAGACGTTAAGCAATATCTAGGCCTAGCCCTAACCCAAATGCTAGGGGCTAGCTAGGCTAGCCTCGTAGGCCCTATCAGCTGGCTAGAATCTGTAACTAGTAGGCCTACACTTGAGCCAAAGATGGTAGGAGCCTGAGCCTACACCACTGATGTGTGCATTACTTTTACAAACAGTTAAAACCAACAAAACACACAACAAAATATTGTAATGCACGGTAACAGATTTGTCCCTTTTAGGCCTGTGCCTACTGCCAAACTCCAAAGAACTTCCAAAGTCCCAACCAAGGGTCCCTACAGCCTACTATATTTAGTTCGAGCCTGTTTACAGAACCGACAAGGGCTGGGAGCCTGGAATTTTGGGCGGTATCTTTAAACCGTTGTAAACGGAGGATCACAAAATAATTTCAGCAGGTCCAGGTGGTGGTTTTTAATGCAGATTTGGTTGACTCTAGCTTTGTGTATCCAATCCCTTTGACTCTAGTAGCAGTGCCAAATAATGTGACATTTTACTGTATATTTTAACGGTATAGGCCTACCAGGAAACAATGTATCAATTTACTATTGTCATGATGGTATTATAATTATAGACAGAACAGCGTCAAAGTCGCCTACTATAAAACCAAGGTTATGAACATTATTAACTATTTATTCACAGTACACCATGGTTAGTCAAAGTGGTCAAGGAATTCAAGCACAACGCAAAAGTTTACCAATTTGACCTTCAGTGAACTGGCAATAGCTTAGCACCCCCCCCCCCCCCCCCCCTTCACCACGACGCCAACGTACAAAACAGTTGATGAGAATTGAAAACTTTTAAAGTCTACTGATCCTGCAGGCTCCTAAAGAGAAACTCGGTTATTATACCCTACCCTGCACTTTTTCATAAAACGTTAAAAGAAGTAGGTCCTACAATATTGAATAATAATTGTCAAATATATTCTTTTTACCGTGGTAGAGGAAAGAGCTAGTTTGTTAATTATCGGTAGACTAATAGTTTGGTACAAAATATATAGGATTATGTGGGCCTGCTATGAAGTCCGAGTCCCTAGAAATATGAATGTCTAGTGAATACTCTTAATGGGTATTCACCCACTAAACTAAAAAAAATTCATTCGGCTAACTACCTAGTTATGAATTTAGAAATTAACAAGAAAAATTATTGGGTCCACCATGACCAGAAAAAAAATTGTCAGACTTGGTATTTCTCGAGATAGGTCCCATGAGCAAAAATCTTCCATAAGAAATAACATGGTGACGATCTTTATGCCCCGTGACCTTGGAGGATTTTGATCCAAAAAAAGATTGACCATTATTGAAGTACTCAACAGCCTTTTCTGTAAATCCTCTATATTTTGTTTTGTAATTTGGGCAAGCCGTAAGTGGTTCGGTCAAAATAATATGCTGCAGGGGTGCCGATTATGTGGGTGCTCAGGGGCTGAAGCACCCCTCAGATTGTTTGGAGGGGTGCTGCGCACCCCTCCAAAAATCCTGACTTAAATAAAAGTTAGGCCTATATATATAATATAAGTTTTGAGGTACATATTAAAAATTAAAAAAAGGTTTCTATTTTTCACTTGTACACATGCCCTTCTCCACTTCCATATGCTCGAACCGGAATCCCCACCAAAAGAGTGGCCATGCTCGACACTCGACAGTGCTCGCGCTGAGAACTGATATGCTATGCTAGAGCTCGTCAAACGTCAAACTCACTTGAGTCATGCAGGAAGGCTCATGATTGTTGGACGCGATCGCGAACGTAATTGGATGAGCGAAACGAAGACTTCAATTTCACTGACCCCTCAAAAATTTAGCTCCAATGTTTTTTTGTTTGTTTGTTTGTTTTTTTTCTGTCTGTTTGTTCGCACGATTCCGGGCAAACGGCATATGCGATCTTGATGAAAATTAGAGGAACCTTCGAAGTCTCTGAACTTAGACGTGCCACGTTTTTGGGTACAATCGAAGAAATATTTCTCATGAATATCGTACTTTTACGATTTTTTTTCTATTTTTAGTGTGATATTTTCGTGACATTTGGGCCTATTCTGACCAAACAGATGGGGCTACAACGTTCATATTTCACATGGACATTAAGGTAATGGTAATGTAGTAACTTTTGAAAGAAAAATTTGAAAAAGTAAAACAGAATCCATAGAAATAAAGGTTTTAATATGATTTTTTTTTAGGTTTATAATAACAATTAACAAGTAACAATAGAAACTTGACAACAATCACCTACAATGTATTCAAAAAGCACTTGCAATGGAAAAGTGGTCCTACGCAAACTAAAAACTTACAAAAAAGCTCATCCATCAACGCGGCGGGACTTTAGCGTTTTTCTAGTGATATGCATATTCGATGGTTGTAACATGGTCTATCTCGCACTTTCATATTTTTTACGGTTTTCTAGTTTTTACTGTAAAAAATTGCATTATTTTGGTAACATGATGATCTATCTCGTTAGTGTTCCAATTTTCTTGTTGGTAGTTTTCTACTTTTTGCGGTACAATAACTACAGTATTTCGGTATTGCATCCAGCCCCATATTTTTGTCTAAAACGCACTAAATGCACTCTAAAAACGTGATTCTCAAAAATTTTCGCCTGCGGTGCTATGTTGGGGGGCTCCGCCCCCCAAACCCCCCGTGCTTGGTCCCTTCTCCACAAAGTTGAACACCCCTCGGAATTTTCAAAATTCGGCGCCCCTGATATGCTGATAACCAAGAAGGGGTGTGATTTTGGAAAGCATATTCTGGAGTGTTCGAGAGTATTTGTGCACAGTTTCAAGACACGATGGTATAGAGGGCCATTTTAGATTGGTAAGAGAAACAGGTTAAAGCCGACTTCAGAAATTTCCCAAAACGACGATATTTGCAAATTTCTGGATTAAAAAAATCGTGTAAAATCACAGTTGCAAGATATAATTTTTTGAACGGTCATTTTAGTGTTTATTATGATGTGTCAAAAAATATATTTTGTGTAGTAGCCCCTTTAAGTTTTCCGAGTCGTATAACAAACAAAATCTATTTTGTGTATTGTCTTGGTTCAGGTTGCGATCACCTCATTAGTCATGCAATATTGCTATTCCTTAGACACGATGAGTGGGGAAGGACGAAACCACAAAAACATGTCTTATGCAGGATTCGAACCAACGTCCAATGTTAATTTCTAAAATAATAAGTGGGCGGACGCTCGACGGGCCTATGTAAAAATGTTTTAGAACTGTCAACGAAATAATCATTATTATTTACTACAATTCAGAAATTAAAAAAGTCCGCCCCAACCGGGAATCGAATCACGGATCTCCCGCATTCCAGACAGGCGTCTTAACCACTAGACCATCAGGACGGGTACATTTTAAGCTCTGAATTGTAGTTGCATTATACATCTGAATAGATGGAACAGTACTGCAACGAATATCTGCTGCCTTTGAACTGACCACCAAACATTAATTATAATGTCATTACCTTTACGCAGGTATGAGCGAGGGTTTATTTCTCGATTTGTTTAGTCGGGAAACACTCCCGTAGGTGTAATTGATATTATTTACTACAATTCAGAAATTTAAAAAAAAAGAATAATTGTTTCGGGGAAAGTATGTAGGCCCCTCCAACTAGTGCGGGTCTGGGGCGCATAGCCCCAGATTTATTTTTATTTTTAACATTCCAAATGGTGGCAAATTACTAACGTTTTTAGCACGTGCTTTCGTCGGAAAGATCCACATATATTGTCAGTTCCTGTTTCAGTTTGTTATCACAAGAAGATTAGATATTCGGAAAGAATTTTTGCAACGCATACATCGCATTTTCGGGCGCCAGCTGACAATTAGTAGGTCTACCAACTCTTGAAAATACCTCTATCTACTCAGTGTGTGGTTGAGCCCATTGTTGAGCCATTACCAAGCCAGCAGCCATTTACGTCCTCGACTTAATTCCACTGTAAAGTAAGTCACAAGAGAATATTATTAACAAAACCTGTTAAGATAGTGTGAAAAAGACTCCGTTAAGAGCTGCTACACAGAAGTGCAGCTGTAACGGATAACTTGGTGAGACTGGGAAGTTCTACTTTCTGCACAGTGAAACCAGCTCCAACTCATAAATTCAAGAAGAAATATGGACCAGTTGGCAGCAATTCCGTGTCACATGAAGATATTTCCTCTCAGGCTAACACCAGGGATGGAAATAAAATCAACTCTCATCAATTTTGTAAAACAAAATAACTTGAAGTCATCATTTGTTGTAACATGCTGTGGTAGTGTTGAGAAGGCCACCTTGCGCTATGCTACAGGTGAAGACGGGAGAGAGTTGGTGGAGACCCTGGACAAGTGTTTTGAGATCGCCTCGCTCGTGGGCACCATCTGCCCTGACGGTGCGCACCTGCACGTGACTCTGGGCGGTGTGACCGGCACAACAGTCTCGGGCCATGTGGTCGGGGACCTGGTTGTACAGACAACCGCGGAGATAGTGCTGGGGGAAGCCACTGGGGCCACGTTCTCTCGACAGCTGGATTCAACAACTGGTTGGCCAGAACTGGTCATTCAGCCAGTGGGGCCACTTTCTCTCGACAGCTAGATTCAACAACTGGTTGGCCAGAACTGATCATTCAACCGTGGGGCACTCCCGCCAGTTAGATTCAAAACTGTTGGACAGAACTGGTCAACAAAAGTGAGGCCACTTCTATCCCAGTTATTTTTTGGTGAAAGCAAAGCCTGGTCTGAAATACACCTAAGTGTGGTCCAAGTTTCATAGTTCTAAGATTACGTTTTCTCTGTAGGTAAAGAACTCTCCGCGGAGAACTCATAGCCACCCACCCACCCACCCACCCACCCAGCCAGCTTTAAGGAATTTGACGATGTTGAGAGCCTTTTTTAACACAGAACGAGTTGTCGGATCGGGTTGATTTTTTTTTGGTATGTCATGGACCACATACCAGGTCATATACCGAGTTTCAAGATTGTAACTCTTTCGGGGCGGCGTGTGCAGATAGCTGAAAACCCCCCAACTCTGGTAGGTGTATATAGGGCCGGAGTTCGGTGTCGCCTAGCAGCCGTATTCGCTTGTCTGCCGGGCGACGACCGTCGCCCTAGATAGACTGTGCATTGATAGATCCAAAATAAAACCCCCAAATAATGGTAGAAAGGTTCTCTTGGCTAAGGTTTATAAGATAAAATAAAAGCAATTACGGTACATTAATACAGAGGGGGAGCCACGAAAAATGTCTCTTTCAATTAAAAATGGCGGCCATTAACGAAAAGGTGTATTATTTACCTATTTTGAATGTAAAACACTGCAAATAATTGTTAGGAGCCACTTAGCAAAAACATTCTTACGATGTAAAACAAGGTTCTGAAGGGGAGCCAAAAATTACCCGTACAATTCAAAACAGACACATTTATGAAAACGTGTGAACTATTCCCCTATTTTGAATGTAACTGGACGGCAATTAGGAACCATGTGTCAGGAGTGAAGCTGTGGTAAGACTGGGAAAGAGTGGGGGAAATTGGTGCGTAGATACGCCGAGATGAAGATATGCTGCTGGCAACCATATGCATAAAACCATTTTGAGTCCTGCATAACGGTGTGCAGAGCACCACTCAACCCGACATTGTTAAAAATGAGTTAAAGATTATTATTATTTAATCAGTCGGTTCTTGGGGCATTGCTCTGGATTACTTATGCCCAAAGAAACATCAGAGAAACAACTATTAAGACTCAGGGGGCCTTGCATACATGATCTAGCATGGCAAGCTAGCACACGGCTCGGACCAGGGGTGAAACTGCATCATGCACGTCACACGTCAAATACACAATAGAACAGGTACGCGTTTTATAAAGGTGGTTTAGTTAACCCAAAATTAATTGGAAGTACGTAACATTTAAAAAAATTGATGGATGAGCTTTTTTGTAAATTTTTAGTTTGCATAGGACCACTTTTCCTTTGCAAGTGCTTTTTGAATGCATTGTAGGTGATTGTTGTCAAGTTTCTATTGTTACTTGTTAATTGTTATTAGAAACCTAAAAAAACTCATATTAAAACCTTAATTTCTATGGTTTCTGGCTAACGTTTTCAACTTTTTCTTTCAAAAGGCAATACATCACCATTACCTTAATGTCAATGTAAAATATAAACGTTGTAGCCCCACCCGTTTGGTCAGAATCGGCCCAAATGTCACGAAAATATCACACTTAAAATCGAAAAAAAATCGTAAAAGTACGATATTCATGAGAAATATTTCTTCGATTGTACCCAAAAATGTGGCAAGTCTAAGTTCAGAGATTTCGAAGGTCCCCTCCAATTTTCATCAAGATCGCATATGCCGTTTGCCCGGTAGCGTACAAACAAACAGACAGAAAAACAAAAAACGAAAAAACATTGGAGCTAAATTTTTTGAGGGATCAGTAAAATTAAAGTCTTCGCTTTGCTCATCCAATAAAAAAGTATGGCCTGAATTAAGTTAGTTTTAAAAGTTAATCACATTTTATTAAAGTTGTACTTAGTGACTTGCTCTAAAATCTTAAGAAAGTTTGGATCCAGGTTTGGAAAAAATTAACAATTTTAATTAAGTCTCGCATTAAATTGTCTGTTTTATTAAACTGTCCCTGATGAACATCCTATAATAACAGGTTAGAGTGACAGTGACAACAGATTGCAAAAGTACAGTAACTTTACAACTAACATAAAACTTTGTTAAAATTAACCCAAATAAGTAATTAAATTAAAATTAAAAAGTAAAACGTTACCAATAACGAGTTATACTTATTTTAGTTTATAATGAACTCAAATCCAAAAACTGATAAATTGAATAAATGTCACAAAGTTTTCAATCAAAACACACTAATGGCATTGCATATTAGCATTGGGTTGAAGTTCACAACTCATTACGACCACCTCTCTCCAGTACTTTGCGCCTTCGCTTTTCTTTGCTATCGCCTTGAATTCACATTTTTTCTTACCGGGAACAGTAACATATCAATATCACGAGTCACGCATAGGCCTATCAATTTTACTTGAATTCAACTTCAACTCTACTCAAAACCGATAAGCGAAATAATTTTTGTTTTAAAACAGATTTGGTCACTGCCGATAGTTTTGGGTCATGCCCTGGGTCCTTGTCAGAGACTAAATTTTAAAAACATTATTAAATGTTACTCCATCATCCCTAACATAAACACACATAATCACATAGTCTAACATAAATAAATAAAATTATTGTTTTGTTTTGATCTGTCATCAAAGTCTAATCGAATAGTAATAGTCGAATAAAGACCAAAGTACTCAGACTTTCACACCCCTAATAAGAATGTATTAATATTATTATTAATAACAATAATTCACATTTTAACCTTTTGCGGACCGTTAATATCAAAACAAAGGTGAACAAGTTTCGGGTTATTTTGCCGCGTCGCGAGTAAACATTGTACGTACGTCGACGTTTCGTTACCTCTGTGGGTACAACAGAAGAATCAACATCAACAACAAGGGTTGACGTCTTCCTCCCCATCCAGGGGAAAAACTACCTCCACTCCACCACATGTATGTACCACCCCGTCCACTCAAGGTCAATAGTAAGAGAAGCCACTTTGGCTTAAATTTGCCTTTTATCTTCAACCAGAGAAATAAACACATTATTTATTAATATTATTATTTTATTATTATTATTATTATTATTATTATTATTATTATTATTATTATTATTATTATTATTATTATTATTATTATTATTATTATTATTACTAAAGGGGCTATTATTACCCCAAAACAATTATTTTTTATCACATAATCTATGTCATAATACTACACTAAAATGACTTTAAAAAATTGTATCTTGTAACTGTGATTTTACACAGATTATTCAATTTTTTTATCCAGAAATTTGCAAAAATTGGCATTTTGGCTTATTTCTTAAATTGTCTTTAACCTGCTTCTTTTTTGTTCCCCATAGATAATAAGGCGTCATACCAATCTAGAATGGCCCTTAATAACATTGTGTCTTGAAACTGTGCACAAATATACTCTCAAAACACACAAAATATGCATTTCGAAATCACACCCCTTCTTCGTAAACAACATATTTCGACCGAACCACTTGCCCATCTTACAAAACAAAATAAAGAAAATTTACAGAAAAGGCTGTAGGTTAGGTCCTACGTCAATAATTGCCAATATTTTTTTGGATCAAAATCCTCCAAGGTCACGGGGCATAAAGATCGTCGCCATGTTATTTCTTTTGGGAGATTTTCGCCGATGGGACCTAGCTCAAAAAATACAAAGTTTGACAATTTTTTTGGGGGTCATGATGGACCCAATAAATTTTGTTTATTTCTAAATTCATAATTAGTGAGCCTGTATGAAATATATTTTTTTGAGTTTAGCGGATGAATACCCCTTTAAGACACCACCAAGGATGAGTGTTTGGAAAGAAACTAATCAGCCTCAGTTCTCATGAATATGTTACCCACAGAAGTAACCAAACGTTGATGTAAGAACAATGTTTATTTGCGACGCGGCGAAATAACCCGAAACTCATACACCTTGGAATTCATAACGATAATGATACTGACACACAAAGCAAACGAAAGCTGAGGGAGCTGAATGTAGGCTAGCTATCAGTAAGGTACAAACACACACAATGTATTGCTTCATAATAACAAAATGTATTTGTTTTTGATTTGCAACAGGTGAGAATATTGCAATGTTCACATATTCTATTCATAAGCCCCATGTGGCAAAAATAATACCTGGAATGTAGAGGTATCAAACAACACTAGAACTAGATTAACGACAGGGATTAAAAAATACTGCCCAACGTAACGAAGACGTGTTTAATAGTGATCACAAAGTACGGTAAGTGAATAACAAGATAGTAGTACCGTATATCCAAAGCCGGCATGCTCATTTTACGCGCTTTCAAATTTCTCAGCTAATTTTAGTAGCATCTATTTGTGATTTTATGTAATTGTATAAAAATTAATTATGAAGGCATCTATCATAGCAATTTACGATCAATTGGCTTTAGAAAATAAACAAAAAATAAATTTAATTTTTTTATAGAATTTCGAATCTGTCAAAATGGCCAAAATACCCAAATAAGCACACATTTTCTGATTGATCTATGATAAATATTGAAAATCTGATATGTTATCCTTATTGATAATCATTATCATGTATGCCAAATTGTATTAAGATGTAATGATTTATGGCTGCAAGAAAAGGAAGGGGTGCCGAACATCAAATCACGCCAGCGGCTTCCTCTTTTATCGTACTCTGCACACAGTGAATCTATTGGTATGCACACAACTTGTTTTGAATAAAACAAAGGAAAAATAATGGTGATGCCATTTTAAATTACAAAGTTAAATTAGTATCTTGATGATGTGGCAACTTGAGTTTATAGAGAAAATAAAGATTAGGCGAGCTAGTATCTAGTCACCGAGCAAACTTCTCACTAGTAGTACTTACTTTTGACTGAACATAAATGATTGGATCATTTTGTTTTTTTCTGTATCAAAGTACTGGAACTAGGTAGATTTACCTAATAACATAGACAATCTACCTCACGGCAATCTCTCACAAAATTACATAACCTTCAACTAATTTACTATTCAAGGCATACAAATTAGGGTTGTACATACATTAAATTTTGGATTTGAAACAAACCTCAAACTCTTTAAAAAGTTGACTTAATACAGTGTAGCCCTAGTCCAGGCATGTTCTTTGCTCTAAAATACATCATCACTGCCAAAAGTTCCAAATTTAGGTAAGTTTGTGCCATATTTATGTAATTTGAACATCAAATGTAAATGTCATAAGTAGGCCTAACTGATTTTGGACAATAACAAAGCTTGCTAGATAAGTTTGTCCGGGAGTTGTTTATGTGAACTCCTGTTAAACCAGATTTATTAATTTAACGTCTATCCTATTCAGTTAAAAAACTAATTTACAAAGAGGACAACATCATCATCATCATTATAGTTTTGAAATTTGTCGAACCTCACTTTATTTTTCGGCCCGAACCATTCAAAAGAGGTTTGGAAACTGACTAGCACAAACCTAATCTAAACTGACCACTATTTGAATTCTAGAATGAATGCTGCAAGTTTTGGTGAATGAGATTCAAAACATCACTTATCAGGAAAAGCAGAAATAAATAACCTACACAGAAATGTTTATAAATTTAAAACTGTTCTTAATTTGCTTTTCCATAGCAACAAAACATCCTACCCAAATCACTAAACAATTAACAATGAAATCAGTTCATTGCATATTGGGCTGCTGAAGGTTAGTATTGACAAATTGAAATTCATGTTAAATTATGTAAAATTATGCCGCAACATTATGTACGTAATTGAGCTTTGGAGTTTTAAGGCCCTTTCACAACCAACTTAGGCCACTTACTTAACCTCTTCTCTTACTTAGGTGGCTAACCTTAACTTGCATTATAAATTTGCATCCTTTTTCCTATTGTGCCTGTATTTGACTTTAAACAACATTTATAACAATCAAATAACAAACATTCTTGTGCTCAACTGGAAGTTTAAATTAAACAAACAGCATTTTTGTCGAACAAATTTTGTTGTTGTTTCTTTGGAAGCCATCTTTGTAATATTTTATTCTCTAGGCACTCTCTGATTGGATCATTCTTAGCCCTAAGGTTAAGTTTACTACTAAGTTTAAGTTTGGAGTTTGCAAACTTTGGCCGCCGTAAGTATAAGTTTAAGGTTAAGTTTTACGTCATGAACAGACATGTTGTTTTCCATGAGACAAACCTTCAAGTTAGCGACTAAGTTGGTAGTGAATGGGCCTTTACACGTGTACTATTACTATTAGGTATATTGTCTCGTTAAGAGGGCGAAAGTTTGAAGTTTTTTAACCCCTGTTTAACAACCGTACAAACAAAACCACACCACTAAGAAAAATCCTTACAGTCGCTCCTCAGAATAAAGGAAAAGTGCAAATAAGTTACAAGTTATATGACATCACAACTCTTCTATGAAGACACTACTCTATAGCTACTGCTACCACACATTAGTTACGCTTGCCTACAGTGCATACTTCTACATGTCTCAATCTATCATATTCATAGCATCACGTATGGTACTATTCTTATTTCCTATGTTTGGTTCTAGACAAGTAATAAAGTTGACTGAACAATTGAGCATCATACACCATGTGCAAGGCAGACAGCCTGATATCACTTTGACAGTTTATGATATGTTGCCGCACGCCAGTACTGTTTCGTGATAAAACTCATCCGGGGCAATATTAAAGGCCTCTGGACATGAATATCTAAGACACATTCTATAACCTACAATATTATGTTTTGAATAACAAATGCAATTATTATTATTAAATACGTAGTACTAGGCAACATAGTTTGAGCGTGTAGTTTTTGCATTGCAAAAATGGAGGGAACAATTTCCCATACAGTTTGATACAAGAGTTGTATTTATTTAATGTTTTTGTTATAACTTCCAATACCCCTTCACAGAATATTATATGAAATGTACATTGTTGACCAATTCTGTTTGGAGGAGCGACTTTCATATTTTTCACTTGGCTTTTACATACAATGTCAGAAATAAATCAAGAGTAATCTTTTACAGACACCACCGACCCTTGCTCGGCAAAGCTCGGATTTGTTCTAAAAGGCACCTTTAAAGTCACACTAAGCTAGCACCCAGCGGATGGGCAAAGAGTCGACGGCTTGCCCTATTTATGTAACTAGAAAAATTGTCCCTAATTGATTTCTACACTGGAAATAAGCCTGCACTAAGGTTATGCAGTGTTTGGTGTATCCATAAATATATGCAAACCTTGTTCTAATATTTAAACTGGGAACATGAATAAACATGTTGTTTTGTTTTGTTCTAATATTAACTACGCCCAGGGCCAATGTTTAAAAGTCCCAATAGGACATAGCTGATAGCATCGTGGTTGTACACCATCGATCATAAGTAAATTAAGGGGTCTGGAAGATACCTACCGTTATCGACCTCGCTCGTGAATATTCGGCTCATTCTGGCGTCGCTATATTCACAGCGCTATCACTCGCTGACGTCATCTTGCAGGCTGCGAGGAAACATGGTGGCCCTATTTTATGTAGTATTTGGCCTATTGGGACTTTTAAACACTGGGCCCTGGGCGTAGTTAATACTAACACAAGGTTTGTATGTATTAATGGATTCACCAAACACTGCCTAACCTTAGCGCAGGCTTATTTCCGGTGTAGGAATCAATTGGGGCCAGTTTTTCTAGCGACATAAACAAGGTAACCCATTCACTCCTTGCTCATTTGCTGGCTAGGGCTAGCTTTATGTTATTAGTGCGAGCTCAGTGTGACTTTTAAAGGTGCCTAATCTGAGATTTGTTGAGCGAGTGTCGATGGTGTCGGTAAAAGATTACCCTTGATTTACTTCTGACGCCGATCGTACATGCATACAATGTGAAATTTATCGAGACCAGTCAAGAAAACATTATTTCTGCACATCTGCATCATCAAATTCACAGAGAACTTTGTATTGCAGTATGCACATAATTTGTAGGCAATCAGTGTAAATCTCAGTGCAAATATAAAACCAAAAAACACGTTGTAACTTCACTAAGTTACTTTAAAATTGGCAATGGCCAGGCAGAAGGGTATTTTCAATAAAAAATTGTAAGTTTCATAAAAATTGCTTGGAGAAATAAACGTGCATATAAAATTAAGACATAGTTTGAGGCTCCGTTTCAGGGGCAACACTGAGGTTCCGTCTTTTTGTTTAGGTACCTAAAAATACTTAACATTTGTGCCTTCTAAAAAATACAAAATTATTTTTCAATATTGAGTTCAAGCTTATATACCCAATAGATTTCTAAATATATATTAGTAACGTATTGTGCATTTCCATTAAAAATACTCTGTCGTGTACATGTCCATACAACAAAGGCTTGTAACACAGATCATATAGCTGCACTTTTTTATGTTTAAAGAAGTAGTCCTACTAGATGGATTTGCTAAAGAAACCTCGAGTCATTTTTCTATTACAAAATGTTGTTTGCAAACTTCTGCCTTTTCGCCATCCAAACACGATGGCAAGTTTTATCAATTTCTACAAAAATAAAGGCAGTATGTGGATTTTATTTTACACAAAGGCAATGTGCAGACAGCACCCCTTACTTACCCTAAAGCAAGCATACGTTTCTCTTTCAATAGCCTAGGCTTTGACATTTCACACTAGTCTGGTAGTGTAAGGTACAAAAAGTGTAGTCAATGGCTCAGCCATGGGCAAGCAACTAGACAATTTTCTTTCTTAAACATTCATTTATTTTGTAGTTTGAATTTATTTAAAACTAATTAAGTACTCCTGCTGAATTTGTCGTACAGTATTGTAGATTTTCCCAACTGTAGTATTAAAAAAAAAATTGTAATTCTTAATCAATGAAATATTTTTAGGAAGACAGTCCAACTCTGTGCTAAGTGCACAGTTTATCACAGGTTGATGCAGATCAAGATTACCGTGTACTAATATGAATCATATTTAATACATTTTAGTGGATAGCAACTCTTTAATACATAACAAGAAACATCGTTTTAAAAATTAATTAAAATATTGTTCTATTTTAAAAACATATCAAAACAAACAATGACCATAGCCAAGGTAGATTCTACAATTTGTTGCTATTCACTAAAAATGTTTAAATAACTCTCCTAACAAAAAATTTTAAAAAAATTTATCATGTTTGGGAAAGAATCACGTTTTCTGACGACACCTCACTTTTCTATTTAGTAGGGTTGTACCCGATAATTGATATGTAGGCCCTAATAGCATTTTGATAATCGAGTGTATGTTTTCTGAAAATCCAAAATGGTCATACCACATTTCCTGTGCTTTCACTGATCGTCATGTCATGGCTATTTAATTTGTGTCGTGCGTGAATGACAATCATTAGTCTTTGGTGACCGCTGAAGCTCATAGATTTCACACTATTTCTGAGCGAAAAAAATCAATGTTGACTTTCAAGACATTCAAACTCGATCACGCGCATTGGCCGGTAAAGTACAAGTTTTTACACCTACATTACCGTTTGATATTAATATTATGGATCGATAATGCAGTCATCTTTTCTACTATCAATGATTTTTATTTTATAGTTGTGCATGTGAATGCCAACTAATTTGGTGGGAATACTCCGCAATATCCTGTCTCTATTGGATAACACGACAACACATGATGGCCGAGTAGGCCCATTGGGGGCATATGAAAAGAAGAAGTGTATGTACACAAAACCGAGTTAAAACAACAACAAAATCCACTAAAGCCTAGATGGCAAGGTGATAACCAAATAACGGGTTGCAAGTGAATGCTACTTTATTTAATTACAATTTATCAGAAATTGCTTTGTTGTCGTCGATTGCAACCATGAATGTCACATGATGTAGGTATAGACTTGCCAATTTTAAGCAACATCAAAGTATAATAAAATAATAAACAAATTAAATACATAATCAATCACTCTAATCGTGCCCGTAACCAGGTTATACAGATTCCAGCCTCCAAAGTGATATACCCCCCCAACATCAGTCACTCAGTCAATAGTGACATGAAAATGAGGATTAAATGTCGCATACCTAAAACATTATCGTACAATTGTTAAGTTCTCATGAAAATTTCCAAAACTATTGACGACTTAAGAAAGATAAGTTGTGACCAGTTGCTTGCCCACGGAAGAAACACAAAGACTGTGCATTCCCAGACCCATTGGAATGTTGGTCGAATAATACCACAGGAAGGCCAGTTGCTACGACAACCGTTCTTTCGATCACCACTTCGGGTGGATCTCGTGGAAAGTCCACTGTTGATATGTGTTGATAGGATCGCAAGGCATCAGTGAAAGATGTTGAGTTTGTGGGTGAAGAGCGATACACTTCTTCTGTACTCGGTGCAACAGCGTAAAAGTAGCCTGAAAACAACACATTATTAATTATTTATTAGAGATTGATTAATTGGATATTGCTTAACGTTTCATATTAATGCACGTTGGCTATTCGAGACGATGAGTGGTGATAGATGAGGATGAAGAATGAATTATGATGTACAAATAAATCCAAATATTAATTTTAAAAAATAAAAAAAGTATGACCAGTAGGGAGGAGAAGAAACCCGGTACCGGCACGTAGCCTACTCCTTTTGAAAAGTACCCAGGGGACCAATGGCTTAATGTCCCATCCGAAAGGACGGTGTAACCTTGACAGTCATAAAGGTTTCTCCACTAACCCGGACTGCCGAGCAGACGTCGAGGAGAACGAAGCCGTTACACTAGCTCTCGAACCCTCCATCTGCTCTAACCAGCGGTATACGTGAGTTTCAGGGCAGAGCGGTCACCCACTCTACCCCTGACCACGCCCGAGTTTGCTTAACTTTGGTGTTCTACTGGGAACCGGTTAAACTACCTCGGCTAAACTGCTGGCTGAACCACATATCTGTGTTGTATCTTTGCAAGTAGTAGTAATAACAAAACTGTGTGAATTTTTTTGTAAGATAAAAATGAATAATTTATCAATTTCTGGCCTAGGAAAAAACTGTCAGTCAGCAACGCCGGGGACGGGATTCGAACCCATGACCTTCCAAATCAGTATCACACACTATGCATGAGCTAACTTTTGATGCAGATTTACAAAATTTTTGTCAGGTATAGTCAAATAAGTAAGTCTGAAGGTACTGTAGCAATCATGCGAGTGGTAACTAACCAGAGAGATCACACAAGCCATACTAGAAAAAATAGGGTTAGGATAGATATGTTATTTATGATATGTAAATTAATGTACAGAGTTTGAATGCATGTACACCCGGGGACATAAATGAATCAAGGGTAATCTTTTACCGACACCACCGACACTCACTCGGCAAATCTCGGTTTTGTTCTAAAAGGCACCTTTAAAAGTCACAGCAAGCTAGCACTAAATACACACAGCTAGCCGAGCGACAAGGCAAGGCTTGCCCTATTTATGTTACTTCAAAAACTGGCCCTAATTGATTTCTACACTAGAAATAAGCATGTGCTAAGGTTATGCAGTGTTTGGTGAATCCATTTAGTATGTATACAAACCTTGTTTTAATAATAACTACGCCATTGTTTAAAAGTCCCAATAGGTCAAATGCTATAGCGAGGGATAGCGCTGTGAATATAGCGACGCCAGATCAAACCGAATATTCGCGAGCGAGGTTGATAACGGTAGGTATCTTGATTGAATTCTGTCCTCGAGTGTACAATTGAAAGCTTTAAGTTCATAAACACAAATGTCGTACCTCATCATATTCCCAAGGCCCGTCTACAGTTCCAAGGCGGCAGAAAACAAGCTTAACACCCTGAGTGTCGGCGTCGATACATCGCTCGCCTACCCCGAGCTGGCCTTTAGCATTCAGACGCATCAACTGGAACAAATCACACATAGTATTAAGTCAATTGTACTAGGATAAAGTGTAATGATTTCAATCAACCCTTCTCAGATTCGGGTTTAAAGGGAACAGGCTATTAGCGAACACTAGTAGGACAATGAACAACAAATAACTATAATATGTTGACAGCAGGATAGAAACAAAATAAAACCTTCCAAATTTATAGGAATGAATAATCGTGGCCACGGAAACTATGCAAACTTTCACCGATTTTAACGGTTGGGTAGTTTCCATGGCCACAACTTTTTTATTATTATATTTTTTTGATTTTAAAGTTAATGTTGATCAATTGAAAAAAGTACCTGAACAAGCAAGATTTTAAACCTTAAGGATTCTGGTGAGTTCAGAACCGTGTAGCTTGAGTAAGTACTTGATGACCTACTAAGTGGTATTGCCATACAAACGTATAGCTAGCTAGTTGATAAAACTAAAAACAAGCAATTTTTTTTCATTTTAAGTTATGAAATTTAAGTACTGTAGGTTGTAAATCAACCACAAAAGGTATATATCTTTATTTGTGTTACAACAACTATTAACTCATTTCCACTTCTCCTGAACATTGAAGCTAATAAGTTGCAGTCTTTAATCAGTTATCATCAATTTGGCAACTCACAAATCATTAAGTAACTACGCTTTGGTTTTGTTATTTTTGTAATATTGTTTTCTAGTGACTTTAGCGATAGCAAATAAAAATATGTATCATTAGTGACTTTGCATCATCAATTTGTCATTTCATAAATCAATACATGTACATATTGATATATAAACTATTGTTTTGTAGCGACTGTTGTACATTAATATTGTATGTTTGGGCAAGTGAATACCTAAAGTAGGTAGGCTGCGATAGATAACATATAGCACAAACACAGAAAGTACATTGCGAAATGTTTTCGGTCCACAAGAGACTGAGCTCCAGCTAGGCTAGTAGTTGCTAGGGGTGGGGGTGAAAGACGAGACAGGGAGGAGAGTTAGTGGAGGGATTTACAGATCCACTGATAGGCAAGGCAAAGAAAATATTCTAGTATGTTTGTAAATAGTAGAATTTGTATGTTGCAAACTTAGGCCTACTGTTTTTATAAGTTGGTAAATATCACATGGATTTTGTAATTTATATTGCACTTAATGTAAAACGGGTGTGATGCTGTATACAAGTTAAAAAAATAACTAAATAATTAAAAACAATATTAAATATGGGACATTCAACTTGAGATTAGATTTATTATTCTCATTATAATGGCATTAATTAGCATTAACTGGTACTAAGTGGTAAAAGTGTAAAACACATTCTCTCTTGAGCGCGCCTCTTCACCTAGTGACTTATAACTTCACAGGGAAAAAATACAAAAGTTAGGCAAATACAACCAAAAGTCAATTATTTAAGTATGTACTTTCTTCACAGATCAAACTAAAATGACTACTTTAAATAGAAAAACTAGTAATAATTGATCCATTTTGCTACAAATGAACAAAAACTTTAATTTTTAGAAAATATTGGTAAAGTTAGCATTAATTTTCAAAAATGTAAATGATCTAATACGTTCAAAACCAATAATAATTAGGTAAAATAAGCTCTAAAAGGTATTTCTACAGTTTTAGCAATACTCAATACATAATACCTAGTTAAACCGGTAATTACGGAAGCCTAGTTAAGTGATGTACGAGCCACAGAACACAAGTTACCTGATTATTTCCAAATCCATGACAATGTGCTGTTCCTAATAAGCTCGGTGGTCCATGACCCATTGTGTCCATGCACTTGGACGTGGCACTGTTGCGTAACTGTCAGCAAAACAAGAAGGAAATCAATCACCTGTGAATCATTCGGTTCATCGTCGGGGCTGGTGCAGTCCAATACTTTCATCAGCGTCGGGGCATCGATACCTTCCGTATCCCAGCACAATGGCAAAGCTTTGCTACGGAGCTAAAATATAACACAAATCATTGTTCACATAGGCCTCACAGTACACTTTCGTTGGTAGAATTGATTTCATGGTTTAAAATCCAGCCCCGTCAGAGGCTTGAACTTGAGATTACCTGCGTTAGGGTTATAACTATGTGGGAATGTTCAAAACTCGAACTCGAACTTAGAAAAAGTTCAACCAAGTTCAAGTGAAAAAAAGTTTGATGTTAAAAAAAGGGCATATAAAAAATGTAGTGGTGTGCAGGCAGCCATTACTCAATTTATAGGTATGCCCAGGTACATAATTAAATCAAGGGGACTAGAAGATACCTCTTTCGCCGACATCGCGTGGTCAGCTGTCTGTGCACGTGATTTGTATCGCCCTGTAAACTGCATCGATCAACGTAAATAAAAAACATGGATGCTACAGTCAAGGAAAATTCAATATTCACCAGAGGAACTGTCAAGCCTAGAAGTAATATAATATGGAACGTAAAGAGAGCATTAGATATCAATACCTAGGCCTAGGCATAGCATTAAGACTAGACTTTGCGTTAGTTTCTAATTTATTCCAATTAATTCTATCTAAACTGTCAACCAGCGGTTGTGTTAACCACAGTTTGTTTTCTGCTTTTTATTTTTATAAAAAGCTGTTTTCCTTCGATCTGCCTTCTAGATACCGACTATTTTGTTGACCAAGATTCATTCAAAGCCCCCTAAATAAGTAATATTGTTTTTACATTTTCGTGGGAAACTTAATCATCGATCGATAATGCAGTTCACAAGGCGATAGAAAACAAATCACGTGCACAGAGAGTTGACCACGCGATGTCGGCAAAAGAGGAATCTTCTAGACCCCTTGATTTAAATTATGTCCCTGGGTATACAAATACAAATTCAAAATTTGGATGGTGGCGGTGCCGGTCCAGACTTATCACTGTTTTACCTACTATAACAGTTTAAATCTCTTTAACCCTGCATTATTCGCGCATTTTTATTTAACGCCAGAACTCGCGTGGGGTAGGCTATATATAATAACCCCATAATTGAAATACCTGTATTTTGAAGTTGTGATGGTGTTCGGAATGTAGGGTTCACACATTTGAGATCATTGGAATGTATTTGACTACTGTTTTAAGAGAGAAACACCAAATAAGAAATATTTGTGAATGAAATTGGTATTTTATTAAAACTTTACACAATTTGCTTGGAAATTATGAAGTAGGTCCTCCTCCTATTGAAAAATATTAAATTTCCTTGGTAAGATTTTTTAAAAATATTTTTTCATTTTAATTTCTTGACAAATTTCATTATCATTTGAGCCTTCAATTTTTTTTTCTACACTGAACAAACTTTAATATTTTTTCTTGCTAAAACTAAGAACCCCGCTTAACATTTAAATGCAAAAATACATAAAGATACGAGTAATTTGAGAATACATACGGTAAAAGGACAGGTCGATAAGGTTGAACACTAAGTGAGAAACGAGATTTTGTAGCACTGTGGTAATATATACCCCACGCGAGTAATGCAGGGTGAAGTTCAGTTCGAGAGGTATTTTATAGAAGTTGTATGGACAGACAACCCATCTGAAAGTTGGAGTTTGGTCCAAAATTAAAAATCCAGGTTTTATTACATAAATAAACGTAGATGGCCAACTCTAACTTCAAATGCCAGTCGCCACTAGGGATGCACATCGATACTTTCTTCATTATTTATTATCAAAATGGTAATATCATTATCAAATCATTAATATTGATATCTCCAACAAAGCCTGTTCCGACCTATAATAAACTGGAACCTCATGTGTGGCAAGTGTAAGTCAAAACAATTCAATTACGTTCCGTTTGCTGCCTCGCTGTCTTCGATGTCATGTGTTTGGCTTCCGTTATCAACTGATAGCTCATTTCCAAACATAAATCTCGCGTGTGACACCATCAGCACAGCCAGTGCATGGCACAACATGAGATAATCTCCGTCTTTAGAGTTTGGTTCGTGCCACTAATGACCAATTTTTTTATATTTCACTAATATTAATCGATAATGAATTTTGGTTATCGATTATCGAAATGATATCCATTATTGATTATCGATTGATAATATTGATTATCGTGTGCATCTCTAGCTGCCCCCAAAGAATCCACAAGTTATTAAGTACAAGCCCCAGAGGTCTCAGCTGACAGCCCAACAAGCAGGTTCATCTGGTCAAATCCCGGTCAAGGTTGGGTTTATTTACTAATTATTTAAGTTCAGTTTCATCAGAACAAGTCAACAATACCCAACATGCATTTCTTATGGATATATTTCAATATTTGTCAATGTATTTTGATTGTATTTTAATCAGTCATATGTTAATATGATGGATGATAAATAAAAATGAAATGAAATGATAAAGATGAGCTAACAAGTGCAAAACAGTTTTTTATCCATTAGTGATTCTTTAACGTCTTAAAACACGTTTAAATGCGTTATAAGGCTGATCAGCCAGCCTGTGAAGGTCCCCACTGTAATTCAGTCAGTTTTTATTTATAGGTGATGCAAGAAAAAGTACTTTTTGAAGAAAGAAAAGTTAACTCTTTTTGCAACTAAAAAAAAGCTAGAGAGTAGAATTTTGGCATTGTATCGTAGGCCTATAATACTATATGTGACTGTGAGGCAAGAATGTTATCAATAAATTATCAATAAAAATAATAAGGGATATGGGAGTATCCAAAATTTTGAATAGAGTATTTGGTACTAACTCGAACTCTAGTAGTATATACAGAAAATTGGTGGAGGCGCCGGGTTGCCTAGCCTAGGCCTAAGTAAATTCTTCCCGGCAGTTAGTACAAACCTACACAGTGTTGGTGGCGGGGCATTTAACGTAAGTGTAAGAGCGCAACTGATGTGCAATTTAAAAGACACTATTAGCCACTTAATAGGGGGGCGCTGAATAATATTTGAAAAAACATTCTTGCAGGGTATAATTCTAACAAAACTTTATAGGGCCGATTCTATTATCCACTTTTTTTATCTTGTATGGCTTTTTGTGAGATATTACAAAAATTGGATAATTTTGCGTTGTTTTAATGTTGGCGGTAATCCTTTCTCTTATTGGTTTTCTATAGTTTCTTGTGTAATGTGTTGAACGATTTTTTTTGCCTGCCAGTACAATTTTAAATTTCGTGCCGTTTAACGAAAAAAAAATTTGCAACGCCAGAAACTACCGACAACCTGATTCCTTTTTATTTAGGTTGTAGATAAAAGAGTGTAGAAACAATATACAAAAAACTGCTGTTCAAAATTCAGTTTTGAACTAGCTGGATTGATTCGGACAATTTGAATATAATTGTTGATTCTGAGGTTATGTCCCATCAAACAAATTTCCAAAAATTAATCCATTCTTTTATGAATTCCCTCTTTCATTCTACTAACTTTTCAGACGTCTTTACTGCATTCTTTAGAAATCAAATGAAGGTCTAGGGATTCCCCTTGTTATTTTTGGTACGTACTCTATAGAGTAAACTCGAACTCAAGAATAAGGACTCACACACCCCTACTGATAGCATAAAGTTCTTAGCTGGCAGTGGCGCAGAGAAGTACCCACTTATAGTGACACCCCCCCCCCCCTAATTTCAGGGGGGCTAGTCTGCAGGGAATTATTTTAATTTTGATGTTCCTAGAATGGATTTGGTGTGTTTTACTTTCAATTAATATAATTTATTACATGTTGATAGCCCCATTTTTATGTAATGAAGTTTAAAACGTAATGGCTAAAAGTATTATGTTTTCTTTGTTGAACTCAAGCAAACAGTTTGTCATTCTTTTTTGTTTTCACCAGTTTAGCCCTGCAGGGATTTTTAAATTTTGGTGTTCCTAGAATGGATTTGGTGCGTTTTACCAGCAATTAATATGATTTATTAGATGTTGATAGCCCCATTTTTATGTAATTAAATTTAAAATGTAATGGCTGAAAGTATGTTTTCTTTGTTGAACTCATAAAACTAACGGTTCATTTTTTTTCACCTTCCTCGTAGTGGCATAGCCAGGATTTGGAAAAAATATACAATGTGAAAGCAATAAACAAAGAATATAGTAGGCCTACTTACATGAGGGGTTCGGGGGCCTGACCCTTGGGGGAAAAAAAAAAACGTATATTCAAGTTCGTTTGATAGAAATCTGTGCGTTTTGGACAAAACCTTGTGAACAATCCTTTGCCTTTATATTTCAAATACCCTTCTTAAAAATCAATTTTGTTATTATTTTAGTGTTCTCCGTATTGGCATAGGTAGCCATTATTTGGGAGTTAGGAAAACTACAAAACAAAAACGTATAGTATATGGAAACGAGGGGATCCGGGGGTTGGCCCACAAAAAATGTAGATTGAAGGTAATTTGGTAGATATAGGTGCATTTTGGATAAACACCTTGATAACAAACTGTTTAGTTACCGGGTACAAATCCGATATTTGAATACAAAATATGAAATATACAATCTAATTCTTTTACAACAAACTTGCCGTCTTGATCTCATTCGATCTCAATTCAGTAGGTGCGATTTTAACAATTGAAAAACCCATATAAAGTTAAATAGAAAAATACTAATATATTTCATTAAGAAGTAATGGATGGGTGGGTCCCTGAGAGACCATCCATCCACCCCTTTGGCATCGGTGCCTGGGCTCCGATTTTGTATGTTCACCACGCCACTGGTTTTAAGGTGGGTGTATCCCCCTCGGTCTATCTTTCAACAACCCGCGAATGTAATGGGGAGCTACTTACCACAGAAACACTGATGATTCCGCAGTAAATTAGATGATGACAAAGACCAGATACCAAAACCGTTTTTATTGGTCTCATCATGAAGCTGGTGTCGAATATAAGTTGTCACCAATTGCAATCAATTTCCTCACCCATACAAGATTCTTGTTTACCAGTTGGGACCACCGGAGCCCATGCAATTTACTATATCTTTGAATGTGTAGGCCTACAGTAGAACTTAACATTTCCCAGACAAACATTATTCCCTTAATAAAGACCAAATCTGCATGACTTATAAAAATGTAGTCCCATAAGTAGCGTCCAGGAAAGATACTTTTTTATTTAAAAAATTATGATCAGTGAAATTCAAATTATGAGCTTTATTTTGCTTTTTAGTTATTTTGTAAAACGTCACAAATGCGTTTTTTTCTGTGCGATTTAAATTGCTAATTGTAACAATCAATGAATGAATTTTTGACGTGATTTTTCCACAGTTGATAATTCATACTAATACTAGGAAAACGCTTAAGTCCCGCCGCGTTGTTGGATGAGCGTATTGGTGCATTGAGCTGCCATGTGTTATGCGGATTTTCTGTTGTTCTGTGAAAAAATTATTACTAAGTTCAAATTTTTTTAAATTAAATTAAATTTAATAAAAAATAAACTTAAATTTTAAATTTTTTTAATTAATCGTAATTTTAAAAAAAGAAAAAAATCGAAAAATTGGGATTTTTATAAGAAATAATTTCTCGATTGCGCTCAAATTTAACACTAACATATTAATTCATAAAATTAAGGTTCTGCGAAAAAATCATTACAATCGGATAAAGCATGTAGGTGTTATAAGTCTAAGAATTGTTTAAAAAAAGAAAAAACCCGTAAAATTTCGATTTTTATGATAAATATTTTTTCAATTGCGCTCAAATTTCACAAGAATATCTTAATTCATAAAATAAAGGTTCTGTGCAAAAATCATTAAAATCGGATAAAGCATGTAGGTGTTATAAGTCAAAGAAATTTTTAAAAAATCGAAAAAAATCGTAAAATTGCGATTTTCATGGGAAATAATTTTCCGATTGCGCTCAAAAACGTGGCAGTTCTAAGTTCAGAGATTTTGAAGGCCTCCATAAAATTTCATCTCAATCGGAGTATCGGTTTAGCCGGAATCGTGCGGACAAACAGACAAAAATACAGAAAGAAAGAAAGAAAGAAAGAAAGAAGAAAAAAAAAACATTCCGGATTTTTTTCTCCAGTGTAGTGAAATGGAATCTTCGCTTCGCTCGCTACGCTCATCCAAAAATGGTTAATTTTGGTGATTGGTCGGAAAAACGATAAAAAGCATTTTATTTCATGTTTTCATGCAAAAATGGAAAGTTTTGACTTTTGGTGCAGTATATCATCAATATCATAGGTCATTAAACCTTATGAAAAACCTGTTTTAGGTATTTTTAAGACATTTAATTTTTTACTGATTGCAAAATCCCTGGATGCTACCCATAAGACAGTTGGATGAGCTATCAACTTTTTTATAATGTTAAAAGTAGGCCTATATTTCAAAAATAGCTTGCTCGACAAATCCAGCGATTTCACATACATTCAGGACCATCATTTGACATCTAATTTTCATCCCAAACAATTTAATCTTTGGGGACTGTTTGCAGAGGGTATTTGCATTTGAGAACATTTCAAATACGTAATTGTCTCCTACACAAGTTTTGGAAATTACTACAACTCTTTGGTGGCTTATTTACGGTCAGTTATTAAAAAAACTAAGCAATATATTTTGGAATACCATTTAATTTTTTTTAGAAAATCAGGTCCTTAGGGTACAAAAAATTGCAATTTTTTCTGATAATTTTAAAATTATTTTTTGTTTTTTCGGTACAATATTTATAATTTTGGGGCAAATTTGGAATTTAACGTGGCCCATTAATTTTTTAAATACTAATACGGTAATCCAATGTTTTCGATGCTTAGCTAAAAGATGATTTTTTTAAAATATGCATTACATTTTTGTGGTTTAAAAATTCAGCATGTTAGAGTTAGTCTGTTTTTTTTCACCCTTTTGGACTGTGGATCATAATAAATATATAATTCATACTAGCCATGCAATCCACATAATTTTAGTGTATATTTTAAACAATTTTTTAAAACAAATTGTAAAAAAATCAAATTTTGTTATTTTTGGCACCCATAAAAAGCTTTCCCAAAAAAGGATGAGTATGACGGGTTAATCTCAATATCAAACTAAGCACTATATGGTAGGTACTAGAGCTGCGAATTTTTTGCGAAAACGGCGGCCTGAGCCCGGCCCGACTGTTAAAATAATACGGAGGCCCGGCCCGAAAAGTGATGATCTTGTACCGGCCTGAAAGTCTGAACGGCCCGTTAAATTGGCCCGAAAGCCCGGCCCGGCCCGAAAATCAGCCTAGAGACTGGTTCTTACGAAGACTATAAAAATGAGGAATTTTAGACTCGGCAGAGGCTCTGCGGACGTCATTTTAGATAACAGATTGTCTATTATGTTGGTCTTTATTAGTTCAACTAGTTTATACTAGGGTTGCTGTTTGATAATCGATATAACGATCGATATGATTATTTCCCGAAACGATCGATAATCGATTCAGTCTTCCAGAATCGATTATCTATACATAGATAATCGAATAGCTCGCCTGCCCGAAATTTTGTAATTTACCATCCGCTCTGCAGAACTTCATAAAATAGTACCAGTCAAGACATTAATCACTTTATTTCGTGAAAAATGCGTCCACTGCGAGATCTACAACACGCGCAAGGCGTGAAGTACGAAGCGCCTGCACTGCTGCAGTATAGGCTACCAGCATGACGCGTGTGTGTTACGGGCCGGTTCAGCTCGGGCGACTGCACTCCCGCGCCGATTGCTCAACCTCGGCGCGTCACACTCGCAGCCAATATTGTAGTAGGCCTACATCGTTCAAGGTCAACAAGTATTTTATCGAGATGCATTCCTCCCCACTCCACGCCAACTTGGTATCGCTTTACTTCATTCCGTAGTGCTACGATAATATTATCTCATCAGTTCTCTCACATCAATATTACGTCGTCTTCCAAACTTATGTCCAACACTATTCATTTCGTCGCATAATAAATATTGGAGCATTGAATAATTCAACTGATTATATCTCTTAAATGAATGAACGACAATCACAACAAAAGCTGAAATGAAACTTCACAGAACCACGATTTTCAAGAAGAATGACCATCACAAAGACAACACTCAAGCCGGGTAGCGTCTATCTATTCCACGTAGCGCGCTCTCGTAGGACCGGCCAGACGAGGGGGGGGGAGCTCGTGAAAGACGTTGCTAGCGTAGAAAAACCCTGTTTTAAGCAAATAAAAGGAACAAAAGAATGCACTCGCAAAAGGTCCACGGTCCGCGTCAGTATGCGAGCAAGTTTAGGCCTAATTAATTTTTATTCGATTATCGAATATCGATCGATAATTTTTTTAATTGATTATCGCGATCGATAATCTATTTAACTGGTCCGATTATCGATACTGAAATTCGTATCGAACGGCAACCCTTGTATGTACCATTGTTACTGGCCCGAACCGGCCCGGCCCAAAACCCAAAAATAAATATGTTAAGCGGGCCGGGCTTTCGGGCTGTTCGTGCCAAAAGTCCAATCTCTAGTAGGTACACTTGATGCCAATAAGTGAATTCTAAGTTACCACCATATCGGACCGAATAAAGCACAATTTTTTTTCCGAAAATACAATCTCAAAAACTGCATTCGCATTATTTCCGCGCTCTTGCATTTGACACAGCGCCTGGACATAGGCCACCCGCAATACAACTACCGTGCATCGGCTGCCGCACATCGCCCCGCCCACCCACTCGACGCCAGCCGAACCAGTGACGTCATCATGGGCTCCGCGGAAAATGACCACCAAAATAACTGTGCATAAAATTAAAAAGTTTTTCTTGGCAATCAATTCCGAATCGATTCTTAGTCTTAGGTCACAATGATCGATGTCATCCCGAAATCAGACTGGTGGACTGTGGTTGGCCTATGTGAGCTTATGCTTGGTTCTACACTGTTGAAAAACATACGACTAGGCCCTAACATTGTTCAAAAATGTTTTGTTTTAAGAGTGAAACTTTAGGCTATTTATTCTTTGTACATTGTAAATAAAAAATGTTTCTTACTACATTTTAATTTTCTTTGATTTTTCCTTTTATCTAGAAATGATTCAGAAGAATTGGGGGTCGTGTTATATTCGAGATCATGCTATATTCAGCCCAATACGGTACTACGCTGTACCAGTTGAGCGCTCTACACAAATCTGTGACAGCATGTTGGCCCACGCCACTGTTGACAACTTATACACAACCAATAACAACTAATCTATTCGGGTTATTGTGATAAATCATAATTCGTGATAACATAAATACTTCATAAGTGTCACCAGTGCAGAGTTGAAACCTGTGCAACCTCAACTAGGGCAGTACGTATATACTAAGGATGACATTGGGTACTCGGGTTACCCGAATCCAAATCCATACTAAGCATTAGAATCTTCTTCAGGTAGGGCCTACTATGTTATTTATAATTAAAAATGAACAACATCAACAAACAAAAACACTACACATTTACCGTATATAAATTTAATGAAGAATGTCATGGTCATGTAAACAACCAAACAGTTTAATTTGTGACTGACAAATTGAATTGTTGGGTACCGAGTTACTTTACGGTGTACTTTAAATGTTGACGTCCCATAGACAAAGAAAATCTTTGGCTTTGTTTATCCTAAAGTTCAATTACATTTGTTGTATTAGAGGGTTGCTACTTACGCGTCACAATATGGAGCCATTTAAACTTTCTCAGATTTGGATCTCGAATCTGAAAAGGGCTGGAACCGAATCTAATTTTACTACCCGATGTCATCCCTAATATATACAGTTGCAGGATTGGTTTCTACTTGATTGATTGATTGGATATTGCTTAATGTCTCATATTAATGCACTTTGGCTATTTAAGACGATAGTGGTGATAGATTAAGATGAAATATGAACAGAAGGGAGGAGGGGAAACCCGGTACCGGTACGTAGCCTGCTCCTTTCGAAAAGTACCAAGGGGACCAACAGCTTAACGTCCCATCCGAAAGGACGGTGTAACCTTGACAGTCATATAGGTTCCTCCACTAACCCGGACTGTCGAGCAGACGTCGAGGAGAACGAAGCCGTTACACTAGCTCTCGAACCCTCCATCTGCTCTAATCAGCGGTATACGTGAGTTTCAGGGCAGAGCAGTGACCACGCCCGAAATGGTTTCTACTTAAAGCAGGGGTTTGATATCTTACCTCTCCCCAGTGGATGTTGGGAGGTAGCTCGGGAAACTTTTCTCTAATATCGTAGGCCACGTTATCCATGAACCACTGGAAGCTGTGACATTGGAGACGCTTCTTCATCGCCAACTGTTCGCTGATGTCACCCATGTCCAAGAAGCGTGCCAGTGGTTCACGAGTGTAGAAATATTCTTTGAACTTATCGTCGAACCATGTTTCAATCACTCGCTTATAATTCTAAAATGAAAGAAAACAATATTGTTTGACAACATTTATAATCTCTACGATTACTTTAAAAAACTATGGTACTGTACTGAAGCCTAGTCATGTCGGTTTGGTTATGTATTTTGCTGTGCTATGCTATATTATACTTGCTCCAATGAAAGAATGCAGATGCTTGGTAGTGGTGGGGGTAGTATGAATGGGCAGTAAAAGGAATGTCGCCTTTGTGTATGAAAAAGAAATATCTTTTACCAACGCAAGCAAAAATTATCTGTGCTAGATCACAAGAGTTCCTCCGTGTGCAAGATCCACGCTGAGCTAGCGTGAATAGAATTGATAAAGTTGTTATGTTGGGAAAACAATTTCGAGCCACCTGCATTCTTTCGTTTGGACCACTATATTATGCTGCTACTTGGTTCATTTCCTGATTCAATATTGTATTGGGTAGTTACTGATAATATTTGTATTGTTATTTGTAATTGTAATTAATTATGACTTATGAGTTATGGCCATGCCTGTATTTTTTGCTGTACTAATAAGTATTGGGCAAGTTAGATTTGATTGTTTAAATTCCCAAGCTGTGAAGCAAGCTGACTTTCTCTGTAGGCTAGTTCAATGTTCTGGGGTGTACTCAGTCAGCAGTACTGAGTAAAGTGTGTCTGGCTGCAAGGACATTCACCAGGTGAGGTACTCAGGCAGGAAGCAAGCTGACAGTAACTAGGAGAGTCTGATGGTATCTTTGAAGCAGCAAACTATCATCCAAGACCACCAAACCAAATAACATATTTTAAACTTTAACTTACAATTGTAATAAGAGGTCCTTTCTTTTTCTGAGCAAGTTTTCCGAAGTTATAAGGCATGAATCCTCTGTAGACGTGTCCCACTCGAGAGCATGGCACCCACTCAATGCTGCCACCACACTGCCAGATCTGGGAAAGAGAACTTCTCTATTAGTATAGGCTATAGTTTCACCATAAAGACATCACATTATTTCATTCAGACCAGAATTAAATTTGCTCAAATTAGGATATTTTAAGCTAAACATTAACATACCATTTTTTTCTGCGATTTTTAATATTTATTTTCTATTTTTCATTGTAATATGTAAAGACAAATGGGAAATTTTGGGTTTTGAATAAAAGCAACGTTTTATGTTCAAATGTAAATTATAAGTGCATTTATTTCTAAAACTAGATTTTTTCCAATTTTGTTTGCATATTTTGGATTTGCTGTCAATAGGCTACTAGAAATATATTTATTAAACTTCCGGGGGAAAAAAAAAAAAAAAAAATTGCCGTTTTTGCAGATTTCTATTTTCAATCTTCTCTAAAAAAGGTGTTATTTGTCCTATCAAAATGAGATATAAAAAATGTGAATTTGAATTCTTCATTTTTTTTACAAATTGAAATAACTGTAATTCACATTTAAAAAAATTCAAAATTGTCAGATCAGATCAGATCAACATAGATCACGTATTGGATACAAACCATCTAAACCACAACAATAATACTCAGAACATAAATTGTGTTGTTATGATTAAGAAAATAAAAACAATCAACTCATCAGAATTGTTCTGTATATCATTGACAATGATGAAATTTCTTCCATCCAGGCCTACGTATTTAGTATTTAGGCATACTCGGTTATAGGCCGCTATGTAATGGCCGCACCCTTATTTTTGAACTTGCTTATTTAAAATATACCAGAGGCCTGTAGGCTAAAACCCTACTTGCATACATACAGAATAGGACTGATACCAGCTTAATCAAATACACAACTAATTTATTGCCTAGCACTGGTTCTAAAGAAACCTTGCTGACAATTAGACCTACATTTATTGAATTAGCTCAAGTTATAACAAATGCCAAGGGATATTGGCTGTCAGAATATGGCACGATTGCTTTTAAAATGAAGGCTTTTTAATTACAGTCGACGCAGCATATCACGATTCACGACAGCCAAAAATTCCTAACTTGGACCAAAAATGCTTATGTCAAGTTTTAACCAACAAAGGGTTGACTACTATTTCAGTTTTTGAACATTTGTTTGTAGCCTACTTTTAAGTTAAAAACTTAAAATACATCTGCTTTCCACATTTTCAGAGTAAAAAAGGTACGACTTCTTCAGTGACGATGCCAAAACGAACTTTTAAATGAAAACAATATTATATTATCTTATCCAAAGATTGTATTTTAATTTTTAAATTTACATAATATGATTCCCAATGGACATCAAAAATATAAGAGTACAATGTATAAAGGTATAAAAATGTATTCACCTTAAAGGATAGCTCGAAGTTCTCTCCACCCCAAACCAGAAGACCAGGATCATACGCACCAATTTCAAGGAAGTACTTTCGATCAATTGCAAACAGGCCACCAGCATGAGTAGGAGACCTGCAAATAGCAAACCCCATCGTTCAATAATATGCACTGATTACATTGGTGTATCTAAGGGATGGGGTTCAACCCCCCCCCCCCTTGGCCTAAAAACTACTTCAGTAATTTTTATATTCTGTGACCGAGTGAGTATTTCATTTCAATTAATTAATTGAAAACATTCTAACATTTCTTAAAGCTATTGTCCAATTGTAAAGCTGAGTGCTGTTGAAAGCTGTCAGATAGCGTACACTGTGCCATGTGACTAAGTAATGTTATAATATACTAACAATCTACGTACATTGGCAATGGGCCAAAGAAAGGGGAGAAATACAAAATATGTTTGGTTAAAAACTTTAAATATGCTTTGTTACAACTAAACAATCTCAGTTTTGGATAAAGACCTATAAAGTGACTGGTTGATAAATTTGAAAGATGATAATATTCATATTGGCTACATTCTACAACAACCAGTTCTCAAATGTCGTACGCGAAAAAAAAAAACATTGTGCATATATTCAAACTAATAGTACAGTATTTGCTAGTGGGTATATTGTACCTATACTTAATTCATTTGTCTTCTAGAATCATAGGGTCACAAAACGCTATCCATCTACAATTAAGATTTCAAAGTAGATTGTCTATGTATGTTAGTTTGCCATGCAGTAGGCTACTCCTGGTGAATAGTAGAGGTATTTCTGCTGTTCAAGGAACTCTTTTACCAGTGGCGTCACTAGTTTTTTTGGGGGGAGAGGGGGGCGTGAGCCCCTTAATAATTTCCTTGTTTTCCTTTTATTCCCAATCAACAACCAACAGTTGGTCATCCTATAACTAGGGATGTCAATACCCGGAAATTGTTGTACCCGGGTACCCGCACGCCGTACCCGGGCTACCCGGGTAATAAATACGCGATTTATTGTCATGGGTGTCTAATGATTCACAAAGGTGTGGGGATCGCATTAAAGCGGTAAACGGTAGCGTGCTGCGTGTTGCATCATTTCAATGCAAAAAGATCGCGGAAGTATTCTACAAAGCACAATGCGCGCGTCCCCGCCCGGTAGTAATCAAACCAGTTTGTCGCCTCGGCCTGCGTCAAACCGATGACGTCATAGTTCGATCACAAACACGAGAACATGTGGCCAAGCCATGACGGGTGGATTGCGCTGGCTCCAGGCTCTCACTCACTCACTCAACCGCTTCCACAGGCCTACAGAAAACAGCAGGCAGAGCAACTTGTTATGAAGAATAAATTGTTGGGATGATTTGATTGTGTCTAGTTGTTCTATATTAAAATAACAACATAACTTACATCGAGTATCATTATAGTTTTATTATTATGCCTAGAAATTATTAAAAATAGTAAATATTACCTAGGTAGGTAAGAAAAAGAAATAGGAACGAGACCTTATAAAATCAAATATCAATACAGGTGATTAACTAATTTCTCCTAAGTCCTAACTTATTGAACTAACATGTTACTATAAACTATAAACAAAGAGAACTTGATACGTTCAATTCAAAACTAATCTTGATTTATCATTTGAGAGCGAGAGTTGAGAGTTGAGACGTCAGTGGGCAACTGCAAATAAAACGCATTGTGTTACCAGATGCTGGGAATACTGAATGTGAATACAGTACACAATCAATTACAAAAAAAAAAAAATTGATGCAATTTGAGCTACACATAGTAATAGCAAATGATTAAGACTCACATTTCAAAAGTATTGAACCATCTACACCTACAGTAGGCCTATGTAAATTATTAAATAGTAAATATAAATAGTATTAAGTAAGCCTACCTTGAAACATTTCTACTGCTTGCGAGCACTAGGCTTTTTTGAATTCAACGTTGCGATTCACGAACAGTAGTGTATTGGATGTCTGCGGCAATAACCGTGACCTCTGCTTGGAGATTACACGGCCTGCCGCCGAGAAATGTCGCTCACTGGCGACTGACGTCGCTGGAATAGCGAGGTACTTCCGAGCTACCCTCGCATCTGTAGGGAAATCTTTAGAGTTTTCTTTCCACCACATCAAAGGACTTTCTTTTTGTGAAATGGATTGCTTATCAATATAAGCTTTCCATTCAACGGAACAACTTCGCAGAGGGGCAGGACCCTGTGTGTAGGTGTCCCCAAAAAAATCATCTTCGTCCGCGCAACGAGAAGATTTTGTAGGCGGGGAGTAGTCAGTTGTTTCGTCCGCGACTGTACTTGTACTCGCTGGCGCTTCAGGTCCTGCCGCGGTCATTGTCTCCTCTTTCATTACTTCCCTTTCGATTTTCAAGATTGTTATAGCTTTGCTATAAATAGCTTCTTTGTACAACTGGGGGAAGAAAGAAAGGTTTTTGTACCGAGGATCAAATGCCGCGGCCTCAGCTCCTATGTTCGTGGTGAACTCGCAGTCCCCACTCAAGGGCACACAAAATCTCTTTTGAACATCGGCGATGACATCGGCTTTGAATTTTGCCACTAGGATTGAGTCATAGTCGTCTTCTTGTAGAGCAATGAAGAGTCGATCAAGCGTGGGATACAACACGGATAGTGTCGAATAGTGTTCGCCGCACAAGAAGGTCGAACAAATCTTTATTGCCTTTAATAATGGCAATAAATCCGTGATCAGTTGCCATTGCTCGCTTTTTAATTCAAGTGTCTTCGCGTCAGACAGTTTTGTGACCTTAGTGTCACCCAACACTGCAACAATAGGCCATCGCAAATGAACCAACCGCTCAAACATGTCATAGATTGAGTGCCATCTAGTTTTACAATATTGGATGACCTTCAAGGAGGCTTGCGGATTTTCATTATCACCTTCTGACATAAGGCTTTGTCGGCGTTTTAGTTCATGTGTAGCCATACCACTGTGGTTAAAATGTCCCACTAACCTGCTAGCAGCATTTACTGCTCTGGCAATGGGGTTAACGGCGACTTTTGCGTTTGTCCCCAAGGCAGCACTCACACTGAGATTTAATGTGTGTGCTGCGCATGACACATCTTCCCATTGCGAATTTGCCAATGACGCAATGTGCAACACATTACTGCCATTGTCATGAACAACAGCTGACACTTTGCTGATTATGTCCCAATCTTCACATGCGCGTAAGAGCTCTTCAGACAGATAGTCGGATGTATGTCGCTCTACCAGCTGAACCGTAGCTAGTACAGGACACTTCATTTCCCATTCATCATCAATGAACTGGGAAGTGACAGCCATGAATGTCTCATTAGTTAAAGATTGCCAGGCGTCAGTTGTTAGTGCTATCGATTGTCGTGGGGCTTTTTTTAATGCGTCGGCAATGTTTGCCTTGATTTTCGCAGCACTGTTATATATTAATTTTGTCATGGTTTGGTAACACGGGACTCTGTAATTCGGTTCTATGTAATTAAATATGGCGCGAAACGACGCATATTCACACGTATGTAGGGGGACATTTGCCTCGGCAATATAATCGCCTACCAAGGAATTAATAGTGTCAGTACGAACCTGGTTGCAGGAACGTGTTTGCCCTCGTGTAATGCCTGCACTCTCGAGCGTGGACTGACCTTTGGCGACATTATCGGTGCCTTTCTTATGGACAAGCTTTAAATGTTTTACCATGCTGCTGGTCGAGCCATCAAATTTTAAAACCACTTTACACAACGTGCACTGCACTGATGTCTTTGAAAGTTTATCAAAGTCTGCCCAAACAAAACTCTTACTCTTAGACATAATTAATCAACAACTTAAATATTACGCACACACTACACACAGTTTACGACGTGCTAACTGCTAATACCAGCGAACAACAAGTGACTACTCTTGATTATTGAATGGCGCAAACGTGCGTGAAGAGCGATCCAGGGTAATCACTGCACTGGCTCCCGAGTCCTGACTTGTCTTTACTTCCGTTCCACTACCTGCGGCCAGGCGTGAGGGTGCGTCCGGCGGGGGTTGGGTTGGGGGCAGGGGGAAGGAGAAGAAACGGTCAAGTTGAAACTTGAAAGTCGTCAGCGGCAAGGGGGGGTGAAGTTGAAAGTCGGCAAATTACAAAGAGGGACTAATACGCTCCCACACAGACGCCCGTACTGAAATACCGCGATGATGAAATCATTTCGTTTTGAACAGAAGAAGGGAACGGGTAATGCCGGGTAACGGGTAATGAAAAGTTGGAACCGTACCCGGGCGCACCGGGCGGGTAACGGGTACCCGGGTACCCGTTGACATCCCTACCTATAACCCTTTGTAGTACAAAAGACCGGGACCCAAAATTTTGCTTTCTACTGTAACAATTTGAAATTTGTGATTTTTATAATGAATTTTATGTTTTTTTCAATATTTTTTTCCGCGATCTTTTAGGAAAATATGCAGATTTGGGATTCCAAATTGACATCAAATTTGGGGGAAAATCAAAATTTGAGTTTATGTTCAAAAATTTGATTATTTTTTTACAATTTTACATGTTTTTCCTGTTTGTTACATGTTCAAATTGAATCTGATGATCTGAATCTGAATCTACAGGCAAACAAAATATCCGGGATATCCCGGAAATTTGTGTATTTTTGTGTTTTCCTACACAATTTGATTTATAAATCATTACGAAAATCTTTCTAATCATTAGAATTTAGCGGGAAAAAATACTACCAATTCCAAACAAAACAAGGCAGCTTTTTACCCGGGTTAAAAGTATGAAAAACTGGCAGATATAACTGTGTAGCTTTTGAAAAGTGGTGGGAAAATATGAATCCCACTGTCCTATACGCTAAAGGATTAAAAGGCACAGATTTTTGCCAAAATGACCCCGAAGGAAATTTTTTTACATTAAAAAGAGGAATTTAGTAGATAAAAAATTGGTCATTGTGATGCTTAAAATGTTCATATTTCCATCAAAATGACCTGAAGGAAAAATTTTAGATTAAAAATATTAGTAGATAAAAAATTGGCCATTGTGATGCTTTAAAATGCAGATTTTCACCAAAATGACCTTGAAGGAGAAAATCTATGAATGAATTGGTTGAATCTCCCTTTATGAATTTCTTGATACACCACTGGCACTAAAGCCCCCTCCCCCTTGCAAATTTTTGGATTTGCTACTGCTGGATTTGCCCCCCCCCCCCCCCCCCCAATGTCCAAACTCTAGTGACGCTCCTGTACTCCCTCTAAAGGCTGATTTGAGCTTACTTGTAAGGTGCGCTATTGTGTTCTCTCTTCTTAGCTTCCTGTGCTGGAAGCTCGTTCTCTTTGTAAAGCATGCCCCACTCGAATATTCCTCGGTAATGGTGCCCATCCTGGTACACCGGACGATACTCAAACGACTTGTGGTCGACTCCGTCAATAACTGGGACCGTCATCACTTTCCTGTTATGGAACAAAATTAATGTTTAATAGTATTGAGTACCTTTTGTTTTCAATCACACACCACATCACATCCATCATCAGAGACCAGGTAGGAGGACCCTAAACTGTACCTACTATAAGTTCCATACTACTTAAATCAGGTGGACATAGTACAGTCTAGCCCTAGATAGTTTGTTGGGAATTTTAAATTAGAAATACATATATGTAATTGTCAGAGGCCTAAGGCAGGTGTGGGCAAAAACAAGAATTTTAAGTAACTAAACCTAGTGAACACTTGTTGTAAAGGAGTGGTCACATGTCCAATTGCGAACAGAAGTCGGAGAATGATAGTAGACCAGGGGTGGAAAATTACCGCTCGCCCGGGCAAGTAAAAATTTCATGGTGGCCCCTAAATCAGAAACAAGTAAAAAATACACTTTTCAAAGATAATTTTTTTTTTTTTAAACATGCACCTTGCACCATATATTGGTGAGCGTTTTTCATTTATCAATGTAACATTGGCTAGCTACTTCCACAATTATTATTGATACAAATTCACTTTAAATTGTGTTTTATGAAACGTTATAAACGTTATGAAATGCTAAAAAAAATCACCTTCGCCGAATTTGACTCCGGCAGGTGGGGCTTTGCCCCAGACCCCGGCTGTACCACGATACTACTGGCCCCCCAACTTATTTTCCTGGCCCCTAACTTTTTAGTGGATTTATCCACCCCTGTAGTAGATCACTTAGTACAACATTACCCGAATAAAGGCTAAATAATAATAATAATAATAATAATAATAAAGTATGGTTTCCCACTCTATAAAAAACAACTTTCCAAGACCAATCATATGAAATAGTAGCTCCCAATTGCATGTAGTAAAATATCCCCCATTATTTTATTTAACCCACCGGCTTGCCCGCTGGTCGAATCGACGGGCTGGAACAGCGCGCTACATTATCGGTCGTTATATGAGAATGGTTCGTCCAATCGCCAAGAGATCATGCTCGTTGCTCTCTATGCATTTTGCTGCATCTAACGATATGTTTGGCTCTTATATCTAAGTCAAGTTTGAGCATTTCTATGATTGAAGGAAAGATATGTTTGCACTCGTGGGCGGTATAGCGGCGACGGCACTGTGCAATATTTTGCTTGTTATGACAATTATGAGGGGTGTGACATCAAGAAAAATTTGCAGGAGAGTTCATAACCTCTAGACATTTATTTAGGCTACATTTCAGAATTTGTTTGAGGGAAATCGGTTCATTTTTGTATGAGCAGTAAACATTTCAACTGGAAAGCGCTCCGCAACCCGTTTTGCAAAAATAAATGGATTTTAAGGGTAGCGCGCCGCTATTTTTAAAGGTAAGCTGATGGGTTAAGCAAAACCATAATGAACAAATTCCATGACAAGGTATCTTTGGGAAGGATTGAAGGCCTAGGACCGATTTTACTTGCAATTGACTATACCTGGACCTGCGTTACTATTTTTGTTTAATTGCATGTTTCTATCTTTTAACATTTCTATTTTCTAACACTGAAGCTGGGTCTATTTGTTGGTAGGGTACATACCTGTCTTTGTATATTGGGGCAAGCAGTGGTGGCAGCCAATTGGTATTAACCTCACAATGAGCGTCTAGGAAAAGAATCACTTCGCCCGTGGCTTCTTTCGCGCCATTGGCTCGTGTCCTGATCAGACCCTCGCGCTCCTTATTTCTCACCAGTCGGACCTTGCCCTTGAATCGTACTATGTACGATTCTAATTTATCTTTCAGATGATCTGAAAGTAAACAATTATGTATAATACAATGATAGCTCAACCACCACTTTTAACATGATTGTTTAAGATTCCCGATCAATGTTTAAGCTTGATAGGCTACAACCGATGGGTAAAAAGTAATTGCTAACATTTACTAAAATCACAACAAGCAGAAGCAATGCTGTTTAGGTTCAATAAATGGTGATGGTATTTGGAGACAAATAAATTGTAAGATTATGTTAATAAAAACGTCCTAGAATGGAAAACCGGGACGTTTGTACGTCCCAAGTGGTGTCTCTTGGGACACCGGGACTAGTGACTGAAAAGTGAAAACCTAACCAGGACTGTCCAGGGACGTCTGGTAACTCTAATCTAGGTTCATTTTTAATTCATTCGTTTTTTTTAAATTTTTAAATGTTATCAGACAACTTATTTACTTCACCAAATCCATTACGGTATAATAGCATAGTAGATTGTATTTTGGGCATTTGTCCTATCTCTACTATGTAGTGTATGTGTACAAACAAAATATTGAAACTACGGCAATGTATATCACTATTGTAGTAGGATACGCATAACTAGAAATTTCAGGCATGTGGGCCTACCCTGATGGTATGCCTTTAATTATTTTATATATAAATATTAATACTATCATGGTGTTGATCCATGCTTTTCTACACAAGCCTAATAAAATGAATAGTAATTCACATTGTATTTATAGTGAGGTGGCGCGTTGCCCAACTCCTGTGATAATCCTCACGGCTCAATTTTGGATTTAAAGGGCAACACCTTAAGGCCTTATATGGCCTTAAGCTTGGCTGAGTCGAAAATAAAGACTATTATTATTAGGCCTATTACCGGTATAATTAATAATATTATTAAACGTGCCATAGCTCTAACCAATTGAGCTATCGAGACACAAGACACACCTTCATTAAATTGCTATTTGTTGTAACTGTTGACATCCATGATATGAATCGAACAGAAGATTGCAATGTAGCTGTCATTACTGAAAGAACACATGGAAAAATCCAATCACTTCTCATCTCCCATGAGTTAGGTAGTATGAATGAAGTGTGTATGAGCATCAATATAATACAAGACACGTAAAAAATTAGCTTCGATGTTCCAGAATACGTGAATAAGTACGGTCAGAGAACTCATGAGTACTCATTTCCGCATATATTTAATCAATTATACCAGAGGACATGAAAGATTTGCAATCGTATAGTGAGGAGAAAATAAAATAAAAATCTACTTACTTTGTTCAGGTATTGATTAATTTTAAATTCATTTAATTTTAATTAACTTTAAAAAGGGTGTTTTTGTTGTGCAATTGCATTTCTGAGGTGTTTGAATGATAACACCAATTATTGTGTCATATCAAATTCAAATGTATTTCAGTTTTGTAAAAGTAGTATTCTTGTTGTTGAATAATTATTTATTTAAGTTTTAATTTATCTTAAGAAGAACATTATTTATATATGTAGTTATATTGTTAAATGTTAATTATATTCGTTTTGCTACTTCATGCAGCTCACAATAACCCTCCAAATTGTTATCTGTGCTAGATAACCTCTTTAAATTTAAGCTATGTTTCGCGTGCACATGTACCCTACGTCAAGCTGCTGAAATGTGCTTTCTCTTACCTTTATCACTGAAATCATCGACCAACAGAACTTCTTCCAGAAATTGTGGTGGTGTTCGATTGATAATACTGTGTACAGTTCTTAGAAGTGTTGACCACCCCTCATTGTGAAACACAATGATAACGCTAGTCTTTGGCAAGTCTTCGGGGTAATCCCAATATTTACACCTAGAATCAACGAACTACTGATAAGTATTGTAGACCACAACTTAACTAACATTTAGTACTAACATGTACATGGAATGAGGAGAAGACAGAGACAAGCCACCATAAATAACAAGTAATAATCAATAGCTATCTTAGAGACATCCAAACTGAATAGAGTGGGTACAGATCATACATGACACAACAGTAAAAGCAAACAGTTGGACAGAAGGGATTTTATTTTCCAATATCACATTCACCGACATTAACTTGGATCATTAGGACTACACTAGGAGGCCTAAGCCCTACTCAAAATTAAGATACTAGGAAAACGCCAAAGTCGTTGTTGGACGAGTGAGCGATTACCACATTTACATTTGCAGCTGCAGCATAGCATGCATGCATGCAGCTCTGCATGAGTCATCATGTCGAGACTTGTCTGCCACTGATCGCTATGCATGTGAACGCGGGCGACACCAAAACAATGAAAATATATCACATAGTCAACAACTAAGTATTAAAGCTACCAAGATTCCAAAATATGTGTTAGAAAGGTTCATATATGAACCCGAGTTTGACTCGATATGTTCTGCATCCATCTTTTATGCTCCTCAAATCAAATCCAATTAAGTAAAGCTCTGCAAAACTCGAATTTTTGCGGAAATTAATTTTTTGTAAGTTGGCTGGGCAAGATAAAATTTTGAAATTTTTGTCAGTTGTCAACATTCATGGTGGTAACGTTGGTGAGAAAGGGTATTTTTTTTCCAAATCGAACTTTAATTTAAAAAAATAGTAATTTGTTTAATTTTAATTTTTTGTAGGTTGGATTCCTGCAAATTTTGCTGTCCATGTTAACAGCACTCTATCTATTGGTCCTTGACGTTGGTGTGAAATTTCTGCAAAATCGGACGAGTAGTTTGGCCCCTACGCATCGAACACACAGACAGACATACACACATAAACACAACGAAGTGCCGAAAACTTGCGCAGAGGACTCCGTTCGCTCTGCTCACTCGTCCAATTAGGTTACACCAGTGGTTCTCAAAATGTGGGGCACGAAGCTTTGGCAGGGGGGCGCCAAGATGGACAACCATATATTAAATATTCCAATTAATAATAATAATTCCAAAATAGAAAATAAAATGTTAAAAATACGGATTTTGCTTCAAAATGAGACAACCACACATGTCCTAGGTCTACAGGTTCCTATCTATGCCAAGGGTGTTGGGGAATATTGGCAAGGGCACTTACTCCCTGCGACCCCCCTGGATTTGCAAAATACTAGTCGGATTTCAAATTGTTTTTGGTGGTTTTCTAGAGATTCCACTATATACAAAACTAATTGTTTCGATATTGCATTCAGTGCACTCCTTTCTTGTAACGCACCAAACACTCTAAAAAAAAAAAAATTCAAAATTTTCGCCTGTGGCGGTATTGTTATAATAATAATAATAATAATAATAAATGGTTTATTTTCATAGGCCTAGTATCTACATTTTGCAAGAGATTAGGCATTTACAGATGCAGGCCTACAGTCAATACTCAATATGGTCATGCAATACAGATAACAGTAAAGCTTATAAAATATAATATAAATTATAAATAGACAATAATTATGGTCATGAAGTTCAGTTTCAGTACAGTTTATAAATCATGATCACAGTCATGAGTAACAGTTTTAAATAAATGGATTTAATATCAAATGTTGCGGGGCCCTGCTCCTCAAATCCCCCGTCTTGGTCCTTTTCCCCACGAAACTGCCTGTTTTATTTCCACTTTGAGCACTACAGACCATACCCCCTCCAAACAAATCTTACCTACGCTCCGTCCCGATGATACATACAGGTACGGGTACCCATTGCGATTTTTCTTTTCATAGGCAATTAAATTATTGGATGAGCGAAGCGAAGACTTCAATAGGGAACCTAAGTTTTGAAGGCGGGAAGGAAATTGGTTCTCTCTGGTCTCAGCGCCCATAAGAATTAGCATGGTACGAAAATGTAACACGCTGTATCTTTTGACTCGCGCAAAAGAAATCTTAACCAATAACATCACAAGATGCATAATTTTGTGATGAAGATGATGGCATTCTACTTTGCTCGATGATGCTTTCTAAATTCAAACAATTATGAGTTAAATGGACCCATGTTTGCGCGCTGTCGCAAATGTACTCTGACTGGCAACCTAAGCGAGACGCAGCCACGTTGTGTGCAGCTGTGGCATTCTCGCATACCACGCGCCTGTCCATGGTTGCTAAATGTACTTTGCATTCAAGATTTTGTTGGCACATTAAAGGATATTTTGTTAGTAATGTATAATCTAGTACAACCCAGTGACCTCACAGTAGCCACAAAGCAAGTCGGATACCAAATGTTATGCTGATGCCACGGACAAAATGTTTTTACGTGCTTTTTCATGAGCAGTTTGGAAGGTTTGGCAACAGTGTAAATGTAGAGTTCACTTCAACTCAAAACAAATGTCATTAATATTTGTGATAGAGCAAAGTTATGTATATCCACGCAAAGAGGAAAGATTATAGTTTCTTACAGTATGAATATAATTCCGGTCCGTGGTCGGGTTCTCGCGCTATCGCTTACGAAACATTTAGCACGGGTTAATCGCCTATACCTCGCTGACCGGAGAGAACCGGACAACGCCCACTTAGGTTCCCTATTTCACTGACCCCCAAAAAATTTAGCTCAGATGTTTTTTTTTTTTTTTTTTTGTCTGTTTGTTCGCTCTCTTCCGGGCAAACGGCATATCCGATCTTGATGAAAATTTGACGGGACCTTCGAAATCTCTGAACTTACAGCTGTATTGTTTTTGGGTACAATCAAAGAAATATTTCTCATGAATATCGTACTTTTACGATTTTTTTTAATTCTTTGTGCAATATTTTCGTGCCATTTGGGCCAATTCTGACCAAACGGGTGGGGCTACAACGTTCATATTATACATGGACATTAAGGTTATGGTGATGTAGTACATTTTGAAAGAAAAAGTTGAAAAAGTTAGCCAGAATCCATAGAAATAAAGCTTTTAATATAAGTTTTTTGATTTTTTGTGCGATATTTTCGTGCCATTTGGGCCAATTCTGACCAAACGGGTGGGGCTACAAAGTTCATATTATACATGCACATTAAGGTTATGGTGATGTAGTAGCTTTTGAAAGAAAAAGTTGAAAAAGTTAGCCAGAATCCATAGAAATAAAGCTTTTAATATAAGTTTTTTACGGTAAATAATACCAATTGACAAGTAACAATAGAAACTTGACAACAATCACCTACAATGCGTAGGCAGCAAAACAAAGCACTTGCAAAAGTAAAGATATCCCACGCAAACTAAAAACTTTAAAAAGCTCATCCATCAACGCGGCGGGACTTCAGCGTTTTCCTAGTTAATTTTCTAATGGAATATACCAAAGTAGTATTCCTAAATAACATTTAAGATTGAGAACCATTGGGTTACACAAATGAGTATAAAGATAACTTACTCTGGTAATCGGGTGTCTGGAATTGTTCGGTCGAGAGAAATCTCGGAGGAACAAAGCATGTTCATTCCAAATTCTGTAATGGATTGTGCAGCATCATTCTGTTGGTTTGGCCTAAGATTGTGCGCTTTGCCCGCTTCACCGGGGCCGGTTTTAGTTTCAACATTCTTAGGTTCAAAGTTACCCAAGTCTTTTGTCAGCACAGGCTCCTGAACACAAGAAAAAGTTCACTTGAATTGTAATTTAGAAATAAATTAAACTACATACCTAATTACTTTATGCCTATCAAGTGGTTTCGAATCAGGATTGACTTTTTTAAGATTAAAGTGGTTCGGACATGTCAAAAGGATGGAAAGTGCGAGATTACCGAGAAGGATGATGCAATTGAAAATTCCAGGTAGGAGACCAAGGGGCGGACCACAACAGCAATGGCAGAATAGTGTGAGAAAAGATGTGGAACAGCGAGGAGGAGACTGGAATGAGGACAGAAGAAGAGGGAGAGGCCCGTCTCAATGCCGACCCAACACAGAGCTGGACGTGGCAACAGATAATGATTTCAGTACGTCCCATATCTTCTCACTTTACTGTTCCCACACCGAGACTGTTACAGTGTGGGGAAATGACGCACATCATCAACAAGACTTAAACACCACCTACAAGCCAGTCACAATGGACCTTGGCTATCAAATCTGATCTACATGTTAGAACAAAATTAATACCAATAACATTTGTCATACTGGTCTGGTTATTAAAACTTAAAAGGGATGCCGTTCAATGAAATTTTTTATGGTCGATAATCAAAAGTTTTCATTGCAATTTTCAATCTATTGTGCAAATATGGGTATTGATTATAAATCGATCAAAGTCCAACTCGCAACCTTCTCGTGGTTTGGCCCGTGATTAGGGGAATGTTCACTCCCTGAAACTAATGGCGAGCTCTGGGTCGTCGTCGGGGAACTTTCCCCTTCCCTGTGACTACCTCCCCGACGGCGACGACAATGACAACACGGACGGATGATGACACAGACGAAGACGACCACGACGTGGGGGAACCCCTGCCCTCCCCATACCGCTTGTGGCTGGTTCTGACCAGCACAGGCCTGTCCACCCCTTGTCCCCCCGCGTCATCCCTTACGTCCCTCCCTTCGTCTCGATTAGCCAAGTTGCATAAATATGAGACGTTAAGCAATATCCAATCAATCAATCAATCAAAATGTAAAAAATGCATAAAATTGACTATTTATGAGCAATTTTCTTAGTTCTGTCAGAAACAAAACAATCTCCCTCCAACACTTGACGCAGTACTCAAAAAACGCGATTTTAAACACTCGTTTTAAAAGGAGTCGCTGAGGCTGGCGCGGATACTAGTTTAGGCGCTCAGCTTTCTGGTTTTTCCGGGTTAACGGTTCATAACACCGTTATCAAATTTCAAATATACGTTATGGTAATAAAGAATAAATATATGTTATCCAGTACGTGGATTCCTAAACTAATTAATTGATTTTGAATAAAAAAAATAGTGAAATCACCGTAATTTACTCCATTTTGGTCAACTTCGGGAATTTATTCCAAGTGTATGCCTATAGGCTAGATTTTTTTACGCAAATTTGCATACTCGATAACAACGTTTAAATCAATGTGGGAACGCGCAGGTTAATTTGGTTTTTTCGTAAGATAAACGGTTTAGTGGGAATTTCTAGAATTGAAATCCATGTTTTGAATTTCCTATTTTTTATGAATTGGACTCGTGTCTCGCAATGGATCTTTAAGCTTATTTTTTGCAACCAAGTGCGGATATCAATATAAAAGTATTTTTTTATTAATATTCATGTAAAATTTGGTAATGATATTACCAACCGTTCAGCAGAAATCATCTGTATTCTGATAGGAGCGTGACTGTGTGAGTGTGCCAAAGATTGGCTGACTTATTTTGTCTATATAGGCTATTTTAGTCTCAGTTTTTTCCTGCGAGTCACCAAAGTCCACACAAAAATGTTTAATTTTGTTGTTCACATGTTTTGTGTGACCAAACGGTAGACGAGAAGTTGCACAAAAAAATGTATCTTCATCGATGGAAAAATGTAGATGTAGGTAGGATAAGGTTGTCAAGTACAACGCAGTTTCGGCTAAATGTGGTCTAACGTGTGGAATTGATTCAAACTTTTGTCAGTCAAACTAACACAATACTGATAATGAGATAGAAGGTATTAAGATTAATAAATTGATATGCTCACCTTCCTTAAATATTTCTGTTTCAGGTTGTCAAATTGTTCAGTAATATTTTTGTTACCACTATGAATAAACAAGAAGTAAATGAGTGGAATAATAACGAATGCTGCGGCACAAGCCTTAAATAAACGACTTCGGCGTATTTGTAGGATCCTCATGGTTATTTTTTTATCATTCTCAATTTCAAGGCCTTGTTAATCTGGAACACAAGAACACACAAGAGTAATTAATAAAGAAGTAAACAAAAACAAGTACAGGTACAAGAGATTTGGTACCCAAAGTAGGCTTCTTATTCAGGAGATTGTCAAAGAACATGCAAATTATCTTTGTGGATGTGCCAAGTACACAAAAATGACCCATTTAAAGAAGGTTAGCCCTGGCTGACTTCAAGAGTCACCAAAAACATTCTTTATCATCCTTGTTGAAGCGCTATGTCAACAAAAAACGGATCAACTGAACTGATTGTGTTGCAGTTTATAAGATAAGTTCAGTCCAAGCCGAGTACCTAGTTGCCTAGTTGGCAAGTTTATTTTAGATCTACGTAGGAGTGTCTATAGGCCTACGGTACATAAATTTTGTTTGTGAAAAGAGCTTTAGATATCAGCAGGCCACCAGTTTATCAGTAGTAGACCTACCAAAAGGCCTGCATTTAAAACACAACACAGCCTCAAGGGCTATATGAGATATTTATAAGTAGGGCTAGGATTCTTATGTATTTAAATATTTTTATAAAGTTCTCTAAACCTATGCCCATGATCAATTCTTCACGAATTGTTTGATTGTGATCTCAAATATATGTTTTTTTAATCAAATATTTTTGCATATTTTGTTATATTTGGTTAATAAATACATATTTCTCTTATCCTTGCCATAATCACATATTTTGAACAAAAAAACACTATTCTTTACTTTAATAAACTCAAGAACTGTTAATTTACTTTCCAAACCATTTTCAAAATTGCATAAACTAAACTCGGTGCTGTCTAAAAATATTGGGTACAAAAAACTTGTTCAATAAGTGCTATTCTAAACCCCAACGAGGAAGAGTTTTCGTTGTCTGATATTGCGAATTTTATGTTTGCACCCGTTACATCTTGTGACGTAGAGCAAAGTTTTTCGCAATACAAAAATGTGCTCGCCGAAAACCGACATTCAATTAAATTTGAACATTTGAAAATGTGGATTGTGGATTGTGGTACACTGCAACGGGGGTATATAAAGACACATGTTAGTCCAAGGTGATATTAAAAAGTGACAATGTTACAAACTGCACAATATGTTCAGCAACAATAAAATTGTTTTAGTACCAACGTATTTTTTTCTTTCTGGTATTATATTGCACCATGATTTGATTAATTTATGCACATATTGTGCTGGGAAGACTGATGGTACGTAACAACATTTTTTGAGCACTTTATTTTGTATTTTTAAGCAAATATTTTTGTATTTTTAAGCACATATTCTTCTGTTTTTAAGCAAATATAAAATACATATTTTGATGTTTTTAAGCACATAAAAATCCGAGCCCTATTTATAAGTATAACTTATAATTTAATTTCTATTTTTAGAGACAATCTAACAAAATAGAATATTAACCTTAGGCCTACAGAATTCTTTAAGTACGGGACAGGCTATTGATTCATTTGCTAAATTTCCAATATTTTGGTCCTACAAATCTACTATTATGTCTGAGCCACAGTAAGTTCGATACAACCAAAGTCGTGAAATGTTACCTCGAGGCATTACCAGTACGTTAAATTTTCATGGTAGCAAGACCTAAACCATGCATTGGCATTATACTTACCGGTACATCTGCAAGTTCAACAAATCTGAATGATCAATATCCTTCTTGCTATGTACTAATGTTCTCTACAACTGTGGTGGGTTAAGGTTAGGTGTTAGCCAGAAGATAGGTTATAGCAAGGTACATTTCCATGAACATGCATATTCATGAGAAGACCAGATTGAACTATTTTACTAATCTTGATAAGCATGACACTGACACAGTGAATCTACGTTGAGCAAACTTTTGTTCTGCGTAGATATTATCGGTCCAGGAAGTAGGTTTTTTCAAGTCAAAAAGTAGGCCTAGGCCATCTATTGGCACATTTCCTGTCAAAATCTGATAAGCTCTTGGAAGTTTTTTTTTGCAATTCGAACAAAAAGCAAAGCATAGTAATGTGGATCGTGTTATGGCAGATGTGTGAATAAAGCATCTAGAGGCTTCCAGAAGCCAACTAGCATGAATAGTTATGATATTGATCTATGATATAATTATGCAATACTAGGCCTCATCTAGATAGACCTAGGGTCAACATGGTTGCAGGCTGGGTGTTTTTAATTTAGGCCTAAATCAAATATTTTTTATAGTTTAAAAATCCAAGTAAAATTTTAAAAATTTCATGATCCGGATTTTTTAAAATAAAAACACAAACTTTGGTTGTATAGGCCTTTAACAGCATTGTAGGCCTATGACTGAGCTGATCGCCACCCATGAAATTAAATTTGGAGAATGATTTGGTGAAATTTCAAAAGATGCACAAAAATGTTTCATAACATCCACACTTGTCTCAAAATTGGTAATACATTTTTTTAAAGTGCAATTTCTTCTTTTTTTGTTTAAAAAATAATTAAATAATTATTCACTATACTCATTACTTTTCCCACTTTAACATAAATGTCAAGTATTTCATGTAAGCTAGGAGGTTACATAAGTGGATACATCAATAATTGTGTTACCGGTACCGTATTTCATATTCATCATACCAAATAGGCCCTAGGCATAGCAATAAGACAGCATATCATTAGCTACCGTACATTAGTGTTTTCTTGTAGGTAGAGTTGCCAGTTATAAAATAAATAAATAAAATAAATTGTATTTAGAGTCTACCCACTCAGTTATATAACTGATGTTCAGTGGGGGACAGTAAATCAAAGCGACTAAGCACTCTGTAGGCCCCGACGCAATCGACGAGTGAGCGATAACCAACCAAAGATCGATATTTTTAATAGGTAATATAGCAATCAGTGGTATGGACAGTGCGAACACCCGCGGATCAACGCCAGAATCAACAAGGCCGATTCAGAACAACTCTGAATTTATTATGTGCTTCGTTGCTAGGACGGCTCCAAAGTCACCGTTTACAAACTCCTAGGACACGAACTGATGGACTTAAGTCCAAATCAGAAGTTAAAAAACTTCTGACTTTGGCGGGAATTGAACCCTGGACCTTCTGCATTGGAAGCAGATACGCTAACAACAAGACCAACGAGCCACTATGTACTAGTATTTTAAATCTTGGTATGGGATACTAAGGTACGGTAGTTAACATTTAAACAACTAGGGCCTACAGTATATTGTAAGCCTACATTTTTAAACGTGAACTTGTCTCCAAATGGCAAATAATAACCCATAACGAATCATTTGTAAATATTTCCCCAGACGTTTTAAATGGTTGATCTTGATTCTTGATCTTCTTCTTTGAGTGACTAGGATAAAAAGCCGCAAGAACACTGACTGGGTCAAAGATAACTGGAGCATAGCGATAGCTACGTTTTCATCCAGAGGGTGGAAGAGGAAATCACACAGGATCATTAGCAAGAGTGTTGGTGAAGCGGTTGTTAAATTACTTACGTAACGTTAAAAACTTCCTAGAAGGCAATTAAACTTTTAAACGTGTCAGGCAAAGGCCTACGGGACACAGGCTGGTTGAGTAGGGGTGAGCCGTGAGTAATGATGTTTTGAAGCGTGGTAGATGGAGTATGGTTGGGGTATGGTGTCAAGCCCCAGCCCCCAGACGTGACATTTTTGCAATCTAGCTAAGGGTCTTTCAACTGGCAAACTCCTGTCCGAGTCCGGGCTTCTAACAAGCTTTGCCTGGATCTAATCAAATATAGGGTGACCATATTTTCCGGTACAAGTTTATATGACACATTGGGGAGTACGGTACGGTACATTTTTAGATTGCACTAAAAAGGTACGTAACAGCAGTTCAACAAAGTTTTAAATGCGTGCATGAATTACCTGCTATTGAGGAGTTGTGTTTGTTTATTGCACACTGGTTGCACACCGTGTTCGATTGAAAAGGCCGCGTGACAGAGGGTACATTTTTACCTTGCTATTACTTTCAAAGTATTGAGCAAAAAATGCATATTCTATTCACAAATCGTCATTAAAAACACATTTTCGTTTAGGCCCTGTCCGGCAAGTGTATTCACACTTTCTTCTCCAATGCACTGCAACTATGGTTGCCATATTTCCCAGATTGAAATTCGGGGCTTTTGTAGGAACTGAGGGGACAGCAATGGGTCTGGGGCAAAGCCCCAGCCGCTGGAGGCGAAAAAATTTTGGGGAACTTTTTCGACGTAAGTGCTCAGAAAACGACTTTTAAGCATTACATTTTTCATGTTCGTAGTGATTAGTGTTGGGACTTGAAAATTTTCACGTTGAAAATTTTCATGAAAAATTTCAATTCATTGAAAATTTTCAAGGGCCGTGCATGAAAATTTTCAAGTTTTTATTTTTATTATGTTGTTTAATTATGCAGGCGGTATTTGGTATTAAGTATTTGGCTAGCTTCTTGCACAGCAATAGGCCTAATGCATGCTGGGGCCTAGCCTAGAACAGATGCATTGACATAGGTCTAGAAGTTTGTCAATGACTACGTATTACAGCAGGTTTAATTCGCATTAAACGAAAGCACTTTGGTTCAAAACGATTGCCGAGTCTGATATACATATCGAATTTGACCCAAAGCGATTCCGATCCAATTCACTTTAGGGAAGCGAGTTGGAGTATTCGATCCGAAGGCTTGAACCTGATATACACTTCAAAGCGGTTCCGTACGCCACGCCCACGCCACCTCCTGCGATCTGTTGTTTGTTTTTCAAGCATGGGCAGTATAGGATTCCCATTTTCGCTCACTTCCTTTGAATTCTCAACCTTGCAACGTCAAAGCTAGTAGAAGATAATTATTAATTCTATGACGAAGAGGTTATGGCTGGCCTGTAGTGCAGCCATGTTGGATCCACTTTGAAACTAGAAATCAGTTTGGGTTGTTTGATATACGGTGCGTATTTCAAACCGATTCCTTTCAAAGCGTTTTGAACAAACCGCTTTGGACGTCCTGTAATACGTAGTCAGTGTGGGAGCTACTGTCACATTGCAAATATGAAGCTTGCAAATGAAGGTCTAGCGAACTTATTATTTTTGTAGGTTGTATAGCCAATAGTCTGGTTGGGCCCTTACCAGATAAAATCCATCTTTAATTAGCACAAATGCTAGAGGGTTATGCAGAACTTAAATGCCTAGGGTAGGGCCTACACTAGTGGAATGGAAAGACCGGGACAAAAATTACTTTGGTGTGAGTCTTCGCCTCCAATTAGTCTGTAGGTACCGTATTGTTTGTAGTGACTGTGACTTATTACTAGGAAGCTTCGCAAACGCTTTTTCAGGCGCGTTGTTGGATGAGCGTAATTTTTTGCAATTTTCACGAGAAATTATTTTTCGATTGCGCTCATAAAAGTGGCGGTTCTAAGTTCAGAGTTTTCGAAGGCCTCCAGAAAATTTCATAGCAATTGGAGTATCGGTTTAGCCGGAATCGTGTTAACAAACAGACAAAAATACAAAAAAAAAACTGGATTTTTTTCTCCAGTGTAGGTAGTGAAATGGAATCTTGCTTTGCTCATCCAATAATCTAGGCTTTCTCTTAACCACCCGAAACGTTGGGTGTATTTTTTTACATTTTGATATAATATGTTTTATGTTGCTTTTGATTCCATCATTCATGTTGGATACTATCCCAATTCAATATTCAACATTTTTGTCTTAACGATTATTTTTATAATGTAGGCCCACAGATAATAGAGTACACTACGTGGTGTACTCTGTTATCTGTGGTAGGCCTATTTTGCTATTTGCAAATTGCAAGAATAAAATTAATCAACAAAATATTGCATATTAGACTTATTTCACCTCAGCATGAGTCCTACTGTAGGCCTACATCCTTGATAGAAATAAATTATTTTTATTTATAATATGGTAAAATACAGTTCAAATAACAGATTAACAAACCTTGAAAATTTTCACGAAAATTTTCATGAAAATTTTCATGAAATTTTCAAGATTATTTTTTTTCATGAAATTCCATCACTAGTAGTGATGATAGAATACACAATTTCATAAATTAAGGTGATGTTGGGTTGGGTACTAGAAACTAAAGGTACCATCAAGTTTAAAACAAACTACGGTGTTCTATTTGTTTTTAAACAGAAAAACAATTTATTCTATTCAGTAACTTCCGTTTCCATAGGCCTGTCTTCAAGCTGATTAGCTTCATCACCTTTTTTTCTTAGCCCAGTCATATTTTTGTGAGGAACTTATTCCAACCAACAACTTAGAATTACTTTTAATAAAATCATAAAACTCTGTGCAATTTACACCCCTAAAGTTATATTACACAAGGAGGATTGATGTTACAAAACTAATGAGAATGTCACATTTAAACCTTAATTTTGTAAAAAAACAACGGTTTTGAAACAATTACAAGTATGAGTAGGACTAGGATTTGGAAATCGGGACATTTCCCGAATTTCCGAGACACTAAAAATACAGAGTTCAAAATCGGGACAATCCCGATTTTTCGGGACGAATGGCAACCCTAACTGCAACGTGTGTCTGATGCACAATTTGAAATACAAGAACACATATGTGGCACTTGCGTTTTAATGTTCATACAAAAACCGTCGTAAAGGCAGTCATTTCTAACCTTCACACCCGCAGCGTTGCAAAGCACAAGCCTTCTAAAAGGCGTGCAGACTTGACTTGTTGTCGTTTACATGAACGAGCGTATCAACATAAGGCCTACTCGAGTAACTAGGAGTTTTTACGCGAGTTGTAATTCTAATTAGCGTTGCAACTCAATGTGTTTACATCACAAAAATTAACCACGTTTATGACCAACTTGCGTAAAATGCTTGTAATAAAAACCAAGTCTGATAAGCAGCAACCCGCGTCCTGCTTGTAGATACGAGGTGTTGCATTTTCGTTCTATCTAGGTGACAATGGTCACGGGCCAGAATTCAGCCGCTGACTTAGCTACTTTATTGCACTGTCCTGAAATCAAGCTGTGTTAATTGCACTGAGCACAGAATTGCTTGCAAGCAAATTCAGCAGATTTTTTCCTGACTTCGCTTGCAAGCAGTTTGAAGCGTGAATATTGTCACTCGCCTTATCATGTGCAGTAGAGTGGTGGAGAATGAAATATATCTAAATTCTTTATATCATGAGGCTAGGGCTACTTTGCCACTTATAAAAAGTTACTTTCAAAGCAACCGTTGATGGTTTAGGCCTATTAGGTGGGGCAGATATTACATCGAACGGGTAAACATTATAAAACACATAGGCCTAGTTGAAAATAAAACGGGATATTTGTGCGCTACACAGGCCTATGCCCACTCAAAAGAATTTTAACAATGTGCACATCGTGCTTGACCACCATTTAAGTAGGCCTACCAAACGTGTGGGGCGTCTTTCATATTTACCAATCTACTTTTTAGAAATTGATAGCCAAAGGAACAGTTTTACCTACGAAGAACTTTCTAAGCCTACGGTTGAACTTTAAGTTCTAAGGTAGGGCTAAGCCTCTAGAAATATGCCTCAATGTACATAACATAACAAACGTTCATTGTTGGTCAATTGGTCAATGTTTAGGCCTACAATGTATATTTTAGATCACTGAACGGGACCAAAATTGGAACAACAAATCGTGCACAAAGATAGTCAACACCATTAGTAGGCCTACCCTACCAGCACAGACACATAAATTGTGTTATCCTGCTGTAGGCTACCATTTGAAAACCAGACGTACCGAAAATTCCAGGACATTCTCGTTTTTTAGTATTATGTCCCGGCGTACCCAAAACTTGTCTGGATGTAAAGTAGTGAGGTCTACTTTTTAAGAATGTAAAGTCAATTTTAAAGATGATTGATTGATTTGTATTGCTTAAGCCTTAAAGGACATCAAACCCCGGGATTTCCCGGAAATGTAAACAACTTATTTTTGTTAATTAATTGATTGATTGATTGGATATTGCTTAACGTCTCATGTTTGTGCAACTTGGCTAATCGAGACGAAGGGAGGGACGTCAGGGATAATGCGGGGGGACAAGGGGTGGACAGGCCTGTGCTGGTCAGAACCAGCCACAAGCGTATGGGGAGGGCAGGGGTTCCCAAACGTCGTGGTCGTCTCCGTCTGTGTCATCATCCGTCCATGTTGTCATTGTCGTCGCCGTCGGGGAGGTAGTCAAAGGGAAGAAGTTCCCCGAAAAAAAATTATGAAGAAAACTAGAAGTCGCTAACTTGAAACAGTAAGTAATGACACATGATTTAATAACAATAATATCGGTGGATGCGCGCGCAACTGCTAATAGTGACATAGATATTGAGCACCCAACCAAAGGTACCATCGTGTTCCGTATTCTTTCTTCTACAAGCATGATATGTCAAAGCAGTGGCGGCTCGTGGGGTTTAAAATAGGCAGGGCACAATATATTTGAATGGACTTGCGTGGGCTACAAGGGGTCTGGGGCGAAGTCTTAGCCGGCGGAGGCGAAAATTCTTTGGCATATATTTAGCTCCAAGACAGCCTTTACAGCGATTTGAGCAAGACATAACACAAAAATATTTTCAATTTTTTTTAGGGCGCAACCCTAGTTAGCCTAATGGTTAATACGGGCCTGGGCACAAATCAGTTATCATTGAAAAATGGTAATTTGTCTGTATTTTTTGGTCGGTCTTCGTAACTTAAATGTTTATATTTTAAATACCTCACCTCATTCATTTTCTGGTAATACTGTTCACTTTTCACAACCTCTAAGCTAAAACCACAGATATAAACCACACATAATTATAAACGCTGCCAAAGATAACACAACACACCCGCACAACGCAGCGCGTAACGTGTTCTCCTTACAACAGCTCTGGGCGGACTAAAATCTTGCCCATCCTGCCGGAGTTCCAACGCTTATTGCGAAGCAAAGATTCGGCTATTTCCGACTAAAACTGACTGCGCAGGCGCAACCTGGGCGCAACTTCGTCTAGCCCGTAGAAAGCTCATTCCAGTCAAGCGTTGTTCGCTGTTTCCTTACCGCGCGCGCATTCACATTGAAAATACAAACTATTTGATTTTATCTAAATGTGTACCACGACGTCTACAACTCGTAAATGTGAGTGATTGTTGGCGGGAAGAGTAGGAGGGGCACATGTCCCAATGCCCTTATGGTAGAGCCGCCTCTGTGTTAAAGTAAACATATTGTTGAAAAATAAACACTTTTGATTTAATATTTAAATGACCTGCAAAAGCAACTAAGCAACTTTATTTTTCAACTCAAATATAACCGATTTATCTTAGATGGTCAAACCATTGAAGTATTAATATTAACGTACAGTGACAGTGTATTTTTGATGACCTCCAAACCTAATAAGATTGACCAAATGTGGAGATATTATCACACTGGCATTAAGGCTAGTCCTATGCATGCAGAAAATTAAAAAAAAAAAAAAACTGTATGTGTAGGCCTAATTCGTTTAAAGTGTACTAGTATGTGTGTGATACATTGATGCGTGTTCCGGCTGTGGTTCACCCAGCCAGACCCAGCAACCGCTACTGAAGTCATAAAGCGCAAAATGCAACTTTTCAGAAAACATTCGACTCTTCGAGCTACTCGTTTGGAACCTTCTATTTACGAGAAAATTCGTAATTTTATGTTGTTCACAACTCCTACCTACATTCGTTACGAGTGATATCTCGCAACCATCTTATGAACCACCACGAGCTAAAACGTACGGGGATAAGATATGTTTTCTTGATGGGTAGTATATTATATCCTATATTCCTTTCAGTGGCGTAGCTAGTAACTCAAAGGCCCGGGCGCAAGGTTCTCTGATGGGCCCCTGTAGTTGCGTGGGCTACACGGGGTCTGGGGAGAAGCCCCAGCCGCCGGAGTCGGAATTTTTTTTGGGCCTTTTTTTGCTCAAGATAGCCTGTAGAGCGATCTGAGACAGGAACCGTCCCAACAACTATTTTTGGAATACCGGGACAGATCACACAAAAACGGGACGATCTTGTTAAAACTGGGACGTCTGGTTACCCAATGACCCTATGTTTAGTGATGGAACAAAAACAAACACTGAACAACACTGAAAAACACTGAAAATTTGTTTGTTTGTTTTATTGTTTTTATTATTGTGTTTGCTGAGTACATATTATATTGTTATGTACAATGATATTTAATAAAACAATTATCACCAGTAGCCCAAGTTTTATACCTATCCCTGGCAACTTTGTATCCCTGAGTAGGCCTAAAATGTACTAGGAGGAAAGGAACTATTTTATTAGGTCTGTAAAATGTGTTTGTAATTTTGTAATATCTAATTTTGTGATATAAGCCCTAAAATCAACTTGTATCTAATAAAAGAGGAAATTGTAAAAAAAAAAAAAAAATTGAAAATTTTCAATGCTTTGAAAAAAATTTTCAACGAAAATAATTTTTATGAAAATTCCCATCACTACCTATGTTTATTATAAGGATGCATACAATGCAAACAACAATAATTAAGTGCCATCTTTGTCATATCGACAAATTAATTTCCAATGTAAATAGGCCTAAAGACATTTTATATTTTAAAATTATTTTTTCTAATATTTTCTAACACATTTAGGACACCCTACATATAGTGGATATTCAGTCTCATTTGTAATTAATATCCCTATAACTGGACACATTGTTATTCGGTGCCTCAGGGGGCCCCTGAGGCACCGGGCGCGCCCCTTCACGCCATGGTTGCTACGCCCCCGATTCATATGTATGCCGACCCACTCTGTTCTTCACTGGGGTCGGCGCGGACTCGCCAGAATGGTAGCCTAGGCCTAAGATATGTAACGACAACTTCCATGCATTTATGTCCATTTCCGTGTAGCATTTTTTTTTATTTTTCTGCATGCATAGGACTATGCCAGTGTGAATATATCTGAACATTTTTTCAATCTAAGTTCAAGTTCAAGTTCAAGTTCTTTATTAATCTGTCGATTTATACAAAGTACAAATATGGATTTCGTCAAATTAATACTAAAGATATCATAGTTATAAGTAGTATGTAAGAGGAAAGTTCAGTATGTTATGTTAGGCCTAGGCCTTTAGTAAGGAACATAAAATAGAACAAAATAAATATGTACATTGTAGGCTACACTTAAAATAAAATAAATATGTACATTGTAGGCTACACTTAAAATAAAATAAACTAGGAAGGCCTGGCACAAGATTAATACTAACAACTGTGTACCAGCACACACAGACAAAGAGTAGACATGTAAGAAACAGCTTCTTGAAAGGGATGACAAAAATAAGCTTCCAATCAGATTGAAGGGAGGTATAATATACAAGTAAATAGATTATAGTAAATAGGCCCTATGTGATGAAATATTTACATACTAGTGGGTTAGGAACGACAGATAGTACCGGTGCAAAGATAAGAGGTAAAGCCATCAGGCTGGCTGTAATAGGAATGTACTATATAGATAATAGATATTATAATAAGTTGAATTATGAGTGGTATTTACATGCGGGGTGTAGATGGGCCTACGCCTACCAGTGAAATAAAATAATATATATATATATATAGCCTACAACATGGTAAGAGCATACAACGTGTATAAGAAAGCTTACAAGGTGTATGTGTATGCAATGCAACACATGGTATTATAAAAGCACGCATTAAGAATAAACAGATTATTATTTAGGTGTTAGCAGATTAGGGAGAGAGGTATTCTTGGAGTGAGTAGAAGCTCTTGGAAGTGACGAAGGATTTCAAATTAGCTTTAAAGGAAGCTATGTAGGGGGACGTTTTAATGTTGTTGGGAAGCTTGTTGAAGATGGTTAGGGCCAAGTACTTCGGGCTTTTCGAGAATAAAGACAGATTATGGGTGGGGATACGAATTTGGAGATTTGACCTTGTAAAATGAGAGTGAACTGATGTGTTTAAGGGGAAAAGATTGGGATTAAGCCGGACAAAAATAGATGCTGCTTGAATCAGGGAACCTGCAAGAGTAGCTATTCCCAGATCTTTGAAGAGCTCTCGGCAGGAATGCCTTCTGGATACACCAGCAATTATGCGGACAGCCCTTTTCTGGAGGGTGAACAGTCTGATTGCTTGAGGAGATGCACCCCAAAATAGTATGCCGTATGTTAGATGTGAGTGAATATGAGCAAAGTAGGCCTATACTAATTTGAGAACATGAGGGTGAACTATCTGTTTCAGTTTCCTAAGCATAAAGCAACCACTATTAATTTTGGAGGTGACCTGTTCAATGTGAATGGACCAGTCTAATGTCTAATGTTTTTTTCTAATGTTAATTTGGTTTGGAGGTCATCAAAAATACACTATAATACCGGTAGGCCTACGTGTTTTGCAGGTCATTTCAATATTAATTTAAAAGTAGGCCTATGTTTAGTTTTCAACAATAATGTTTACTTTGACATCATGCTTGTGGAATACGATGGTAGGCCTACTGGTGCCTTTGGTTTTTGTCTAAGCACTATATCTTCGGCTACAGAGACTGTTCTTTAACGCGCTTGTCAAATATTTGACCGTCTGCAAGGACCTGACGGGTGCACAATATCTACGTCACTATTAGCAGCTGCGCGCATCCACCGATATTCTTGTTATTAAATCATGTGTCATTACGGTACTTTATACTTATTGTTCCAGGTAAGCGTAAACTTACTACTTATAGAAGACCAAGACAGAGCGCATCTCTTTAGATGCGCCGCCCTCAAGAGTGACATTGACTCCCTGCCCGATGAACTGAGCAGGATAGAAAAGGAGGCAGTCTTATATTGGATAGCAAGACAGAAGAATGGCTATAAAGAGGCCAACTTTGCACAAGAAAGAAAAAAATATATAAACTTAAACTCAATGCTCTGAAATCCAAAGTAATGGTTAGGCCTATAGGTAAAGCATTTAGAAATAATATTAGTCTGGGTTTAAAAGTTTTAATCGATGGAATTAATTTGGAAGTTGTTCTAGTGTTTCAATATATTGTTTTTTTTTATTGATAACAGACTTACCCAATTTTAGATACCATGTTGATTATTTAGTAAAAAAGATTGGGAAGAAGATTGGCTATATGAGAAGAGTTGGAGTAAGCTTGTCTATGTGGTCCAGGCTTATGATTTACAATACCGGTACCGGTACTATAGTTAAACCTCATTTTGATTTTAGTGCTTTAATACTTTATCAAGCTTTCACGTGTGATCTTAATAGACTTCAAAAGCTACAAAATAGAGCAATTGAGATGCTTTTTAAAGTTAATAAAGTGATAACAACTTTTTCTTTATTGCTAATGTTGGACTGGGTCAATTAAGGAAAATAGTATATGTAGCCATATTCAGTTTTAACACTTAGAGCAAGGTGGGTCAAGCAAAGTAGGCATAGGGGGCCTAAAATTAGCCCACCAAAACTGCCAAAGTCTCTATGGAAAATTAGACAAAATTACAGTTCTCCTTCAGAGTGAACTTAAAAACACAGATGTTATATGCATTTCAGAACATTGGCTTGAGAATGATAACATTATACACATTAAACTTCCAAATTTTAACATTGCCACACACTTCTGTAGAGAAGAACCATATGGAGGCACCTGTATTTTGTAAATGATAATTTATCAGCAATAATTAAGGTTAGACAAGACCTAAAAAAATTAAGTGTGCCTAAACATTTTGAGTGCTGCGGCATCGAACTACCAAACCAAAAAAATGGGAATAAAATTACAAGGTTAGGTCTTTTAATAATAACGATATATCGAACACCAAATTCAGACATAAAGATTTTCTTTGACAAACTCAGCATTCTATTAGACATTATCGCAGGAGAAAATAAAAGGGCTATAATATGCGGAGATTTTAACATTAACTTACAACAGGACAATAGAAATGCAGTAAACTTCCATACACTGCTAAAGTCATATAATTTCCATACGACAATCGACACTCCCACACGAATCACAGAAATGACTGAAACACAAATTGATAATATCCTAACAAATTTAAACATTAGCCTGTATAACACAAACAATATAGAATTGTCAATCTCAGACCATAAATGCCAGCTCATGATGTTAGGGAAAGAAGCGTTCACAAAGATCAGGCATATGCAAAAAACAGTTAAAAAGAGGCACTTCACTAAAAATGCCAGTCAATATTTTAATGGAATGCTACAACAAGAAACATGGCATGAACTGTATTCCTTGACTAATGTCGATGAACAGTACAACTGTTTTCTGAAACTTTCAAATGTATGTTTGAAGAGGCCTTTCCGCTAAAAACCACAAAGATAACAAGTAAACATAAGAGATGGGTAACACCAAAGATAAGAGAACAGGGGATAAAATTGCGAACTCTTCATAGACAAGCTAAAATATCAGGAAACCCTCTAAAACTAGAAGACTATAAAGTCCAAAATAAACTAGCAAAAGCGAAGCAAATCACAAATACTAACTGGATACATAGATCCGAAAATAAAAGCAAGGCCGTCTGGAACATAGTAAAGAATGAGACATATAGTAATAACGCCCAGCAAAACCATAATATATCACTGTCGGTAGCGTCCTTATTGGACAATCATATCCACTATGAAAATAGGTCCGGGACCGCAAATGAAATAGTAGAAAAACCACACGTGGTGGCGTCAATGTTTAATAATTATTTTGTAAATATACATAAAAATTAAGTCTAAACCCTTTCAAACAAAATAAAATATTTAGTAATGAATTTAATTTTACTAAAATCACAGAAGAGAACATCGTGACCTCAGTTAGAAAACTAAAAAATACTAGCTCCTATGGATGGGATGAAATCCCAACCACGGTGATAAAAAAATGTATAGCATTCATAAAAACTCCCCTTAGCTTTGTATTTAATACATCAATTAAAAGCGGAGTCTTCCCTGAGAGACTAAAATATTCAGTAATCACCCCTATATATAAAAATGGTGATAAGACCGATATAGCGAATTACAGACCCATCTCAATACTACCTACTTTCTCAAAAGTGTTGGAAAGTATCGTAAAAAATCAGCTAGTGGATTTTCTCAAAAAAAATAAAATTATAACTGATGCCCAGCATGGTTTTATGGCTGGCAAGTCCACAAATACGGCATTTTTGACTTTGATAGATATGTACTCAATTCACTAGATGAGGGCAAACACACATTGGGCATTTTCTGTGACCTTTCAAAGGCTTTCGACTGTGTGGATTTTGATATTCTCTTAAATAAACTAAGACTAATAGGTTTTAGTGACATAACGCTAAACTGGTTTGAATCCTACTTAAAAAAGAGAAAACAACAAGTGAAAATTAAGAGTGAAAATGAGAAGGGACACATGGAAAATCACTGCTCCCCATGGCTAGTAAGTCTAGCAGGGGTGCCTCAAGGTTCTATTTTAGGCCCTATTGCATTCCTTCTTTACATAAATGACCTTGAAGCAAATATAAATTCTGACGAAGTAATACTTTATGCAGATGATATAACATCCCTAATTATTGACACATCCCTGTTAGTAGTTGAAGAAAAGGCAAACGCAGCAGCATTCAAAATTGACGATTGGTTATCAGCAAACAAACTAGGCTTGAACGGGAAAAAGACCAACTTTATAGGTACACTTTAAACTTAAAAAAAAGGCCGTTAAGGATAAACTAGTCATTACATTGAATGAAACTAATATAAATGAGGTAGACTGCGCAAAGATGCTAGGAGCAAAAATTGATAATTCCCTTAGCTGGAAAGACCATGTGAAGTCGCTATGTGCTCAATTGGCATCTGCATGCTATGCCCTGAAGGTCATTAATAACTCTATTGGCAGAAATACTGCAAAAATTGCGTACCACGCTTATTTTGAAGCTCGCCTTAGATACGCTATCCCCTTGTGGGGAAATTCAACAAATTCACAAGATGCTTTTATATTGCAAAAGAGAGCAATCAGGACCATTGCAGGCCTAAAAAATATGGAATCATGTAGGGAAGCTTTTAAAAATCTTCAAATTATGACTATGCCAAGCTTATACATTTTAGAAATTTTAAAACAAACAATTAAAAGCAGACAGGATTTCACAACGAACACACAAGTTCACGCACACAATACACGACAGAAAGAGCATCTTCATCCGAGCCAATACAACACAAAAAAGGGACAGACATCAATAATAAATATGGGCATAACTTTATTTAATAGACTGTCACTACCTCCTAACATTAAAAACTTAACAAGCACCAACAAACAGATCTTAGCAATAAAAACATACCTGATAGAAAACTGTTTCTACACACTAAATGAATACATCACCAATGAAAAAGATGACATGTTTACCTGGTAGATACCAAATATATCACTTTTTATCATTGTTTTATCACTGTTTTATCATTGTTTTATTAATCAAACATCCTTGTTGTGGAAAAGCATTTTATAATGTATGTTTATATAATTATGGTACTTAGTCCGGAGTAGTAACTCATTTATGTAACAGGCTATTTTTAGTTAGTTTATAGTAAACCAAATTGTATTGTATTGTTGTTTTATTTTGCTATATACGTATATGTATATATATATATATATTAATAATGTATTGACAAACCCAATGTTACAATGTAACCTACATGGATGCTAATAAAACTGAACTGAACTGAACTGAACACTTAGCCCTATGTATTTTCAAAATCGAGAATGGAATGATGCCACATTATTTAACTAATTGTATGAACAGCATGCAAATTTATTTTTCTCAAACTATAGGCCCTAAATACAAGGAATAGAATTCTAAACAATGATTAATTAACTTTTTGTAAAATGAGCAAACTAATTATGTCTGTTTTTTATTCAGGAATCAAAGACTAACTTGCCAGCAGAGATAAAAGAAATCAAATTGTTAGATGTTTTTAAGAGTAAAATTAGTAAATTTATTACAAATTCAAGTGTAATAATTGTATGTACTGTAAGGAATAACTTGTATTGTTAGGCCTACTTTGGATTAAATTTGTTGTTGATTGTGTTGTTTCTTTGTATGCACAGTGCATTATGTTTGTAAAGAAACCTATCTTTGGAGGAATTGTAATGTTGTACCCTATTGTTATAAGATGGTAGCCTATGTAAAATATTTATATGTATGTTCAGCTGATTTGAGCTAATAAATGCTATTCTTATCTTATCTCATCTACTTCTAGTTTTCTCCATAATTCATTTAAAAAATTAGTTTGTTTAGGTAGGCCTACATTACCAGGAAATCCCAGGGTTGTGTTGTCCTTTAACGTCTCGTATTAATGCACTAATGCTATTCGAGACGATGAGTGGTGACAGATAAGGATGACGAATGAATAGAAGGGATGAGGGGAAACCCGGTACCGGCACGTATAGGCTAGGCCTAGGCCTACTCCTTTCGAAAGTACCAAGGAGACCAACGGCTTGACGTCCTGGTGTAACCTTGACAGTCATAGGTTTCTCCACTAACCCGGACTGCCGCGCAGACGTCAAGGAGAACGAAGTCGTTACACTAGCTCATTTTAAAATGACGTCAAGGAGAACGAAGCCGTTACACTAGCTCATTTTAAAATAATATGGACCTTCTAAGACCTAGGGGCTATGGCCTAGCCCTTGGCTAGTCCTACTAGCTAGGCTAGCCTAGCTCCTAGACATTGTTCAGTGCCTAGGACCAGTGGCGGCTCACGTAGCCTAGCTAGGCCTACGCGGGCCCTAGGATAATATCTTAAATATTATCCGATTGCGAGCATAAAGCCCAGTTCTAAGCGCAGCCTGCCTAGCTAGATTAGATAAAGGGAGGCTCTATACCCTAGGCCTGTTTGTATACATAACCTAACTTAGTTACTTAGTAAACAGCTACAATCATTTGGCCTTTGGCCTCATTCTAGTATCCGTTTATACCTTGTCTTACCTTTTAAGTTCTCACTAGAGCTGGCTATGAATCATATAAATTGTTAAACTTTTAATACTTGGTATACGTTTCACAGAGATTGTTGCCTTGTTATGCCTAACTACGTTGACATATCCGACTCCGATACCGATTACCGACGTGTCAAAAATAAAAATCACCACCTTCTATATATTATATAAACGTGTTGTTGCGGTTGTGCGGTTGCCAAAACGATCGCTAGGGCTGTGGCGAGGTCGCCAAGCGCGGGAGATTTATTTTCATTACATTTTATTTTTTATATGTAATACTAGTTTGGGTTTGGGGTATTATACATTGTCAAGAAGAACCACAGATTACATTGATTGTTTTCTATCACTTTATGCATGCTTAATGGACGTCCCCCAAACCCAAACATGTCAATAATAGAATAAGTAACAATAAATAAATAATAATCTTGAGTCTTGACACATTTCCAACAATGTCGGGTTGATTCTCTAAGGGTTGAGTGGACCAAGTGTTCTTCTCACCGATATCTAGGGCACGACCGCAAGAAACAGCTGTTTTGTGTCGAGGTTGCCAGGGCCGGGCTCAGCGTTTCTTCATCTTCATCTTCCTGCTATTTCCTGTCTTCCCACAGCTTCACTTTTATCGCCTGGGATGGTTCCATGATTAATTTAAATTCTTCTACGCACTAAGTACCTGATTTTCAGTGGGGGACTTTCATTTGAAGAGGACCAAGAAAACTATGTCGACGTTACGAAAGATCGGAATCCGACCAACCAAGTTGGGCACGATCATGAATCAATTAATAACAACACATTGCGTTCAAATGTTCTGTTAGTGATCGACACCGTATTTGATCATTGTCAGTGTTGTCACCCCAAAATATTATTTTCCGCGTTTTCCATAACATAACACTTGACAAGAATTTGGTATATGTTCTCAAAAGTGTGTGTGGGCCATCAAAGTCCAACTCGCAACCTTCTCGTGGTTTGGCCCGTAATTAGGGGAATTTTCACTCCCTGAAACTAATGGCGAGCTCTGGGTCGTCGTCGGGGAACTTTCCCCTTCCCTTTGACTACCTCCCCGACGGCGACGACAATGACTACACTGACGGATGATGACACAGACGAAGACGACCACGACGTGGGGGAACCCCTGTCCTCCCCATACGCTTGTGGCTGGTTCTGACCAGCACAGGCCTGTCCACCCCTTGCCCCCCCACCGCGTCTTCCCGTACGTTCCTCCCTTTGGAAAGAAGAAAACATGGTGGTAATCCACAATTATGGAAAAAGAAAATTTGGAAGATTCCATTCCAATACACCTTGACATGGGCACTGATAACTCTACTGTTGAGTGCCCTAAAACAACACTAACTAACTCACTTAAAAGTGTGCATTTTTTAAGGTTATTGCAAAATTTCTTTGCAATTTGCAAAAATCGTGGTTTTGGTGGATTTCTTAAATTGGCTTCAATTTGCATGCTTATATTATTTTATTGCTCATAGATAACACTAGAGCACTGAGCACAGTACCAATTACCAATCCAAAATAGCATTTTAGTAAATACTGTCTTGAAAATGTGCACAAATATACACCCTTTTTTGGTAATAATATAATTAATAATAATTACAAAACTAAAACTAAGTGAAAGATAATAAACGAGTACGGTATGTCAATAATAACTAATATTTTTTCTGACCAGAATCCTCCAAGGCAATGTCGAAGGTCATGCACGGATCATAAAGAACGTCGACATTCTATTTCTCATGGGAGATTTTGCCGAGTGGACCTAGCTCGAAAATGCTAAACAAATATTGATACACGAATTTTTTTAGCTAAAATATAATGCACAAAATAACTACATTCAATTTAAGAGTCGCTTGAGGCTGGCGCGGAGACGAGTTTGAGGCGCTCAGCTTTCGTTTTTATTTTTTTCGGGTAACCGGTTAATAACATCGATATCATGTTTCACAATAACGTTAATAAAGGATCAATATATGACATCCAGTACTCGTATTTCTAAATTAATTAATCGGTTTTGAATGAAAAATTCTTGAAATCTCCGTAATTTACTAAATTTTGGTAAATTTCGTGAATTTATTTCAAGTGAACAGATTTTTTAAAGCAAATTTTCATACTGGATATCAACGATAATATGAATGTGATCGTGCACGCGCAGGTTAATTTGGTCTTATCGTAAGATAAAACGGTTTGGTGGGAATTTCATGAAATCAAATCCATGTTTTCCATTGTTTCACGTTTTTGACCTACCTCTCGTTGATTGAGCATGAGCATGAGGCCATGAGCCTTAAAAGGCTAATTCTTGACAACCAAGTGTGGATATCAATAATTTTCAGGAACTCTATTAACATTCATGCAAAATTTGGTAATGACGAATGATATTTCCAACCGTTCAGCTGCAATCACAATCGTCGACACCTGAGCGCGCGGATTAGAGTTCGGCCAAGCTCAGCGATCCCTCAATTTGTCGTTGTACTATTAGTCATTAAAGGCAAAATGTGTATTTTGTCGTACAATACAAAGCTTATTTTTTAAATGCAGTGCGGAGACAAAATATGATTAACGGATTACTCCCCCTTCCACCCCCACCCCTCGTCTCTCTCTCTCTCTCTCTCTCTCTCTCTCTCTCTCTCTCTCTCTCTCTCTCTCTCTCTCTCTCTCTCTCATCGCGCCACTCATTTTATATCGTTTAGTGCCGATATTTTATTTTACTTTCAACGACATTAATAAATATAAATAATTCTATTTGCAGTGTGTGTAACCAGAAAAAAAATCGCTCAATTTGGTGTCCCCGCCAGACCTTGCCATTTACAAATGTATATTACCGTTATTGGATGAGCGAAGCGAAGACTTCAATTTCACTCACCCTTCAAAAAACTTGGCTCGGGTGTGGGTTTTTTTTTTTGTATTTTTGTCTGTTTGTTCGCGCTCTACCGGGCAAACGGCTTATGCGATCTTGATGAAAATTTGAGGGGACCTTCGAAATCTCTGAACTTAGACTTGGCACGTTTTTGGGTACAATCGATTTTCTTATGAAAATCGTACTTTTACGATTTTTTCGATTTTTAATGAGATATTTTCGTAATATTTGGCAAACGGCTACTCCAATCTTGATGAAACTTTATGGGAACGTTCAAAATCACTGAAATAATATATGTTATGAGTTTAAAGACATTTGAAGATATATTTCTCATAGAAATCGTACCTTTACGATTTTTTTTAAAAAGCTCATCCATCAACGCGACTGGAAAAAGCGTAAGCGAAGCGACCTAGTTAACAATTTCACAGTGTGGTGACGATACAGAAATTTGATCACTCCATAATTGTCCCTAAGTAACTTGTGCAGTGTCTCCGGACCCAGAGCCCCTTGCCCTTCACAACTATATAATATACTAGGAAGCTTCGCAAACGCTTTTTCAGGCGCGTTGTTGGATGAGCGTATGTTTTTTTAAACGGAAAAAGTGTAAAATTGCGATTTTCATGAGAAATTATTTTTTGATTGCGCTCAAATTTTACACAAATATATAAATTCATAAAATTGAGGTTCTGTGAAAATATCATTACAATCGGATAAAGCATGTAGGTATTATAAGTCAAAGAATGTTTTAAAAATAAAAAAAATCGTAAAATTGCGATTTTCATAAGAAATAATTTTTCGATTGCGCTCAAATTTCACACGAATATATTAATTCATAAAATTAAGGTTTTGTGAAAAAATCATAACAATCGGATAAAGCGTGTAGGTGTTATAAGTCGAAGAAATATTTTAAAAATCGAAAAAAATCGTAAAATTGCAATTTTAATGAGAAATAATTTTTCGATTGCGCTCAAAAACGTGGCAGTTCTAAGTACAAAGATTTCTAAGGCCTCCACAAAATCTCGTCGCAATTGGAGTATCGGTTTAGCCGGAATCGTGTGGAAAACACACAAAAATACAAAAAAAAGAAAGAAAAAACATTCCGGATTTTTTACTCCAGTGTAGTGAAATGGAATTCTCGCTTCGCTCGCTACGCTCATCCAATAATTGGATGAGCGAAGCGAAGACTTCAATTTCACTGACCACCCAAAAAAATTAGCTAGGGTGTTTTTTTGTTTGTTTGGTTGTTTGTTTGTTTGTTGTTTTTTGTCTGTTTGTTCGCTCTCTACCGGGTAAACGGCGTATGCGATCTTGATGAAAATTGGAGGGGACCTTCGAAATCTCTGAACTTAGACTTCCCACGTTTTTCGGTACAATCGGAGAAATATTTCTCGTGAATATCGTACTTATAAGATTTAAAAAAAAAGTGCGATATTTTCGTGACATTGGGTCTGATTCTGACCAAAGAAAGAAAAAGTTGGATAAGTTAGACAGAATCCATAGAAATAAAGGTTTTAATATAAGTTGTTTTAGGTACCTAATAACAATCAAGTAACAATAAATAGAAACTTGACAACAATCACCTGCAATGCGTTCAAAAAGCATTTGCAAAAGCAGAGATCCGACGCAAACGAAAAACTTACATAAAAGCTCATCCATCAACGCGACTAAAAAAAACTTTCGCGAAGCGGCCTAGTAATATAATACCGTGGTAAAGTGCTCATACTGTTGCTCGTGAGTCGTGTTGGTTTTGCCTTCCTCTGACTGCAACCATGTGGAGAGTAGCCACGGCATGATCTAACAATATTGTTAGATCATGCAGCCACGGTATCTTCTGAGGTCTGACGTAGAGACCGCAGTAGCCGGACACCAGACAGTTGTGACTCAGCGCACGCAACAAGACGAGAGGGACGTACTGATTACCGAACAATCTTTTTCAAAATACAAACCTGTAATACTTTCAAGATAAATATGATATAGTACGAAGCAGGCGCGTAGGAACGTTTTTAAAGATGGCGGGGGAGAATCAATTAATAGTTTTTGTGGGGTTAAGATGGGGTCTGGGGCGAAGCCCCAACTGCCGGAGGCCCTTTCGCCAAAGACGAAAAAACAATTTACTTTACTAAATTTATGATACTATTGCAGTTGGTATGGTTCATTTTAGGGGAAGAGTAGGTAAGGGGGAGGAGGCGTATCATTATTATTACATAAACATTTTTCCCTTCTTCCCTCTTCCCTCTTCCCCTTAACCTACTTTTCCCCTTGTAACAAAATTGGACCATACCAACTGCAAAAGTAGAAAAGTTATTTCGTCATGTTTTAACTGCACTCAGACTCTGTAAACTATGTTTTACAGCAACTATTTGCGATCTAAAAACTCAAAAAATTAACGTGAAGTGGCCCATTTTAGTAAATTTCAACCTAATTTTTTATGTAATGACGAAGCATACAGGCAAACATATTCGATTTACCAAGGTGACTGTCGAATTGTATAGAGGTATGTGCATATTAACTACGGAAATTCTGGGATTAATATTTAACTTACGTTAGTTTTGCCCCCCCCCCCCCCCCGGTTCGTGCCCCATAGAAAGGTTTTACCTGTAGCAAACACACATTATACATCAGGCAAGGTATTTTTATGAGTTATTGAAGGTTTTGCTACGCTCGTCCAATAAAGAGGTAAAATATAACAATACAGAAAAGTTCCATTCTTCGTTTGTTTTTTGTTTTTTATATAAAATAAAATAGTTTTATTCAAAGGAATAATATTCAAAGTATACATACAGGGCATGCAAAAATAAATATAACAACAATAATAAACAAGTTAAAGCTTTACTATGTGAACAATAAACAATGAATAAATAATTTTGATGTGTCTGCTGATGGTGAGGTGCAAAATGTATGGTGTTTTATGCTTTAAAACAATGTACAATGTTTTATAATAACTAATTGTATATTTAGTCAACAACTTCAACTGTTATTGATAAATTGTTTGTTGACGCAATGTGATGTGATGGATACTTCATTTATTATGATGATGATGATTTTCGTTTTTTAGTACCAATGCTATTCGAGACGATGAGTGGTGATGGTTTACAAATAGCCCATGCCTTATGCGGGACTCGAACCCACGTCCTCGTAGAGCCATACGCTTCGGATCAGCGCCCTAATCGTAGCCTTCAGTAGATTCCCAAGCTGAAATTGTCTTTGAATCCGAAGCCTGTCAAACTCTGCGTGTTTTATTCAAGTGATATCCTCATAGATCTCGGTATGTCGCACTTTCCATGAGATCTTGCTCGCGAGGTCACTGGTTCGATGCTGGCCCCTCAAGGTCTGCCTCGCTCAAGAGTGAATGCTTGGAATGAGTCCAATACAATCGGCAATGTAGCCCTGGACATTCCGTCTCACACTGACGAGGAAAGTCTCCTGGAGCGACAAGTATTCCGCGGGAATGTTTCATAGCAGTGGCGGATCTAGGACATAATCATGGGGGGGCGATTTGAGTGTGGCATGTACAGTCGTGGGAAAGGGACTAAGCGCGGACGCACGGGGGGTATAGGGGGCGAAGCCCCCCATTAATTGCGCCGCAGGCGAAAATTTTGAAAATCAGGTTTTTAGAGTGCATTTGGTGCGTTTTAGAAAAAAGTGGTGGGCGGAATGCAATACGGAAACAATGTAGTTTGTGTGCCCCAATTTGTTTTGTCGTCATGTCGAGCTTACAATTTACAGCATTGGCCTAGATTGCAACATCATTATAAAAGTTTAATCTTATTTTCAATTCATCATTTTATTTATTTATTAAACGTCTATCCTATTTTGTTAAAAAACGATTCACATAGGAGGATAACTTAATAAATCGAAGTACACTGATGCAGATACATTTCAGAGGCAAACTGATTATTTCTGACAACATAAAGGAAAGTTGATTTTTATTGGGAGTTTTAAATAAATAGCGCCGCAGGCGAAAATTTTGAAAATCAGGTTTTTAGAGTGCATTTGGTGCGTGCACAATAAAATAATAAAATCATTTTTTTTTAATTGGATGAGCGAAGCGAAGACTTCAATTTCACCGACCCCCCAAAAAATTTAGCTCGGGTGTTTTTTTTTTGTTTTTTTTTTTTTTTTTTCCGTCTGTTTGTTCGCTCTCTACCGGGCAAACGGCATATGCGATCTTGATGAAAATTTGACACGACCTTCGTTTTCTCTGAACTTAGACTTGCTACATTTTTGGGTACAATCGAAGAAATATTTCTCATGAATATCGTACTTTTACGATTTTTTTCGATTTTTAGTGCGATATTTTCGTGCCATTTGGGCCAATTCTGACCAAACGGGTGGGGCTACAACGTTCATATTTCACATGGACATTAAGGTAATGGTGATGTATTGCTTTCTAAAAGAAAAAGTTGAAAAAGTTAGCCAGAATCGAGAGAAATAAAGCTTTTAAATATACTTTTTTTGACTTTTTGTGCGATATTTTCGTGCCATTTGGGCCAATTCTGACCAAACGGGTGGGGCTACAACGTTCATATTATACATGGACATTAAGGTTATGGTTATGTAGTACCTTTTGAAAGAAAAAGTGGAAAAATTTAGCCAGAATCCATAGAAATAAAGCTTTTAATACAAGTTTTTTACGGTAAATAATACCATTGACAAGAAACAAAAGAAACTTGACAACATTCACCTTCGATGCGTAGGCAGCAAAACAAAGCACTTGCAAAAGTAAAGATATCCCACGCAAACTAAAACCTTTAAAAAGCTCATCCATCAACGCGGCGGGACTTTAGCGTTTTCCTAGTTTAATAAATAAATCATGGGGGGGCGATCGCCCCACCGCCCCCCCCCTGTATCCGCCACTGTTTCATAGGGATCGCTTCATGTCTTTAATACTAGGAAAACGCTTAAAAGTCCCGCCGCGTTGATGGATGAGCTTTTATGACGTTTTAGCCCCACCCGTTTGGTCAGAATCGACCCAAATGTCACGAAAATATCGCATTAAAAATCGAAAAAAATAGTAAAATTACGATATTCATGAGAAATATTTCGTCGATTGTATCCAAAAACTTGGCAGGTCTAAGTTCAGAGATTTCGAAGGTCTCCTCTAATTTTCATCAAGATCGCATATGCCGTTTGCCCGGTAGCGTGCGAACAAACATACAGAAAAAAAAACATTGGAGAGAATTTTTTTAGGGGTCAGTGAAATTGAAGTCTTCGCTTCGCTCATCCAATGAACAAGGTTCGAATTTTCATTGGCTATCTAGGATTCCAGTCCTATATTTTCCATTGTGGAAAAAACTAGGATATTAATTTACTTTTACAGTTAATTGGAATTATACAGAAAACTTAGATATTTTGTAAAATCTACTTGTAGCTGGTTCTGACCAGCACAGGCCTGTCCCACCCTTGTCCCCCCGCGTCATCCCTTACGTCCCTCCCTTCGTCTCGATTAGCCTAGTTGCATAAATATGAGACGTTAAGCAATATCCAATCATCAATAAAATCTATTATTTTTATGAATCATAATATAGTAATTGATTGATTGGTTGGATTACTTCTGGGTTCGAGCCCAGTCGGGTTAGATGTTTACGACAGTTGATATCAATCGATAATTGTATTATTTAAAATTGTTTTAATTTTGTTTTAGTTGGACTTGTAATTAAGCTAGTTTTCGTTAGGTGTTTACTACGCCCCCCATACGAAGTGACTAGCTAGTACACTCTAAGCAAAGAGTCTACTAGACTCCTAGTCCGAGACACGACAACTATTATTAAACCGAACCGATTGATTTGTATTCTACGATTATGCCAATGACGTCACATCACTCACAATCACATACAAATACCAGAAGTGGCGAAGAATCTTCGAGGCACGCAAACGTACAAAGTACAGGACAGGAGCTAATCTTGACTTGACTTGATAGCAATGACCTTCTACTAAAATGTTTCGATGAATCATTTATAAACATCTGCGTTCCATCTTCCATCCAACACACACAACGCTCAAGGATTCTGATGACGATTCTGAGAACGATCAGCGAGGATATCGCGACGCACAATTCTCTCTCAGACAATCGAACAACTGGCGATAAAAATACTTACGTCTGATTGTATGCTCTCGTTGGTTGTAGCACTGTAAGGTGTTTCTGCACGTGACCATTCATTCAGTCTCCAGTGCGATTATTTTTTAAGACGCATTGAAAAAAATACACGTAAGTATTCAAGCTATGCAACTGCGAGGAACTCACAAATTAATTGTTATTCAAAGATTTTTGAGATAATTGCGGTTATGAATTTAAACTTGCATAATCTGTGCTGTTAAATATGAGTTTTTTTTAAGTGTATTTTTTGTATGTGATGGGCAATGCGCATCAATTTTCTCCATGCGAATGCGACTAACTGTAGATTTGCATCAAGGTGTGAATTGTGATGTGAGATTTGTAGGGAGGAAATCTCAAGTACTTGAGTTGGGTTCAAATCGTCGAATTCGACTAATGCCCTGGGAAATCCTTGGAGGCATATTTGAGTCACGCCGGTTTGCTAGCGGCGGGGACGTCCAATGCCAGCCAAACTAGCGTATAAACATCGAGCTATCTCAGTTCGTCTTCGAGAAAACATGTTTCCTACGAAACCAAACCAAACAAATAAGTGTGTTTGATAATTCATGTAAATTCCATTGGTTCAGGGTCTTCCCTTCACATCTGGCGAGTCGAGTGTTTGTGTTTGTGTGTGAGTGTGAGTGTGAGAGTAGCTTCCGTCCGTGCCATCTTCCTTGCTCGTTGCACGCACACAGAATAATAACACTACACCTTCACGTCACGACTACTTCGTTCCTCTAAGGTTCTTACGCCTCATTAGGACAATACGCCGCCTCAAGGCAGAACCATATCCTCTCTCACATAGTGTTGGCTTTCGTAAACATAACAACATACTTGCATGATACACAGTGTCTAGTCTAGCCCGTTTTTTTTTAGGGGGGCGAACATTGTTCATGAAACAATTGTTTAGGAATAGTATGTATCCCTGTTACAATGGTGGGCTTGGGGGGGGGGGGGGTTCCCCTCTTCGTGCGGGTTTGGGGCGCATAGCCACAGAAATGTTTTGATTTCTAACATTGCAAATGGTGGTAATTTACTAGGGTTTAGAGTGGTTCGTCGATGATTTATATAAAATTGGGAAATTGGCAGTTTACAAAATCTGCCCACAAAACTGTGCCTCCCCTCTCCCCCCCCCCCTCGTGACGCCACTGCAGTCTTTCATTGACATCAATATTTTATTTAATTCATTAAGTTAGTCCTTACACAAAATATACATAAATTATTTACTTGCTTGCTTTGCTGTTATTTATATTTTATATTATTTGTTTATTTATTATTATTTATTATTTATATTATAGTATTATATATTTATTGGATGAGCGTAGCGAGCGTAGCGAGCGAAGCGAAGATTCCATTTCACTACACTGGAGAAAAAAATCCAGAATGTTTTTTTTTCTTTTTTTTCTTTTGTATTTTTGTAACCGATAATCCGATTGCGATGAAATTTTATGGAGGCCTTCGAAATCTCTTAACTTAGAACTGCCACGTTTTTGAGCGCAATCGGGAAATTTTTTCTTATAAAAAACGCAATTTTACGATTTTTTTCAATTTAAAAAAAAAATCTTCGACTTATAACACCTACATGCTTTATCCGATTGTAATGATTTTTTCACAGAATCTAAATTTTATGAATTAAAATATTCGTGTGAAATTTGAGCGCAATCGAAAAAAAATTATTTCTCATGAAAATCGAAATTTTACGTTTTTTTTCTTTTTTAAAACAATTCTTTGACTTATAACACCTATATGCTTTATCCTATTGTAATGATTTTTTCACAGAACCTTAATTTCATGAATTAATATACTCGTGTTAAATTTGAGCGCAATCAAATAATTATTTCTTATGAAAATTGCAATTTTACGATTTTTTTCTTTTTTAAAAATTACGATTTATTTAAAAAATTAAGTTAATTTTTTTTAAATTTAATTTAATTAAAAAAAATCTTCGACTAAGTAATGATTTTTTCACAGAACAACAGAAAATCCGCGCAACACATGGCAGCTCAATGCACCAATTACGCTCATCCAACAACGCGGCGGGACTTAAGCGTTTTCCTAGTTTATATATTGTTATAGAGGTCCAAGTGGAATGGGGTGGGTTGGGGAGTCGTTTCACAAAAGGTAAAAGTTCATTTTTTAGACAAAAACACAAAGTCCACCAATCAATATAGGTGGACGATAAAAAGGTTGGTATACTTTTTCGTCCACCCATTCGTTTCTCACAAAGAAAACCATCTTTGATTATTTTTGAGAACATGTTTTCACCACAAGCATATACACATTCACATATTTATAATTTTATTAAAAAATTAACTACAACTCTTATTTTTGTACCCCTATATAGTAAAGCATTGTATTGGTTAAAATTGCTTATACTCAAAAAGGATTAATCTTCTTCCATTCACATACCAGACCATGCTTGGAAATGGTATTCATTATAATTAGTTTGTCTAATTGGATGCCCTCCGTGACATAATACAAGGATGCAACGTACAGTAGATGCACTGTCAAGCAAGGCAAGATAGCAAATATAAGTTAAATGAAATGCGAATATGGAGCTCGCACAATCCGAGGGACATTCCGTCCGTCCGTCTGCGTTGAGGGCATTTCCATGATCTCTTGATGACACTGCCGGTCAGTTGAGATAAGCCCTACTGAATCACATTCATTGTCGCCTGGTTTACCCCGCATACCAAACATGGATTTAATCACGATCATTAGACACCAACCGAAACCAATAGCTCGAACTCGACTTCTCTGTCTGTATGGATTCGGTTTGATGCTATTCGAGACGACGAGGGGTGATACATGAGGGGTGAACATGCTTTCTGCTGGACTCGAACCTGCGTCCTCATGTCATAATGTCAAACGCTTCGGACTTAAGCCCTTCTGAACCATCACAGTTGGGTTCGATTGACACATACCAGTTGGAAGAAGCTTCCAAATTTTGTACTTTGGTTTTCACTTGGTGGGAGAAAACTTAAAGCTATAATGTTATTGTCCAGTGCCCGAGTGAATTCAAATCAAAGTATGTGTTTGCATTCAAATTGCATCCGAAATATTAAAGTAATGTGCGTTCGCAACTCGCATAATTGATTCACAGATTGGATTGAGATAGTACAGAATAGTTTTGCGTACCGTCGGTGCTTTCTTTTGCGGCGACGTGGTACTTACAGTCTTTCTTGACTGTTCGACCATGGTTCGACAATCTTTAGCCACCACCTGCCACCGCTCAACATAATAATATTATCTCGTAAGTAAGTGACCGCAGTTTCTGCTAACGCATCACTAGTGCAGCAAATACTTGAGTGATAGCTGTCTGAAACTTGTCTTCTCGCATCGTAATGCGTATGATATGATCCACAGGTGCATTCCACACCAATCTCCATTAGACTCACACACGCAAGTCACTATCATAATTACGCAGTAGTGTCGTGTTTACTGCGTTGTGTTGTGTTGTGCATTCGACGACTAGACTACTTCTTATAAGTTCTTTCCGTTTAGCCTTAGTTCAGGCAAAGATTTGCTTTGGGTCAGGGACGACGCTAGGGGAATTGCCCAACACAATACAAGAAACAATACATTTTTATTAACCTCATCTGATTTTTAACAACACTCCAAATGCAATATGGAGATTCTAATTCTCTTTCGAAAAATGTAAATTAAGTTGCAATCCATAATTTTTGTTTTTGAAATAAGTTTCACAGTTCTCATTCCAATCGTCGTTCTTCCCCTCTGCAATAGAGAATAATAATGAAGTAGCAGATAAAAGATAATAATGGTTTATGAAGGTAATAGCTAATAATAGGTCTGACATCCCATAATCGAGTGCTGCTTGCGACAGAACTGTTTCATGTTTACTCAGACTCAAGGCATTTACGAAACAGAATGTGAAACGACAGAGTACAGACTAGTAGCTTTCTAGAGAAACAATATCTTATGTTCTGGACATGGAGTAGGAGTGCATATACTGCGTAGGTCACAGCTTTAGAGTGCAGCACAAAAACCTAAAAAGATTATTCTTCAATATAAAGGTAAGAATTTGTATGTATACACCGGTATCAATACATAAACTTCAAATTAATATAGATTCATGGTTACTTTAAATACCTGTGTTTTATTCTTACGCCCCCCACCCCCCATTATTACAACACTGTGGAGGATACATGGAGGCGGTGGGGCGATTTCCCCCCCCCCACCCCTCCCATCAGATTCAAATTTTGATGGCGTAGCCAGCTTATTACCTTCACCAACACTGACGGCTGACCTTTCAAACAGACCCTGTACTGAATTTGCAAAACCGAACTCCCTCCTCTAACCCCTCAACCCAACCGCTCGATGCGCTACTGCTTCCAAGCTTGACTTCGTTTTATAATTATATAAACAAAACTCACCGCCCCCCCCCAAAAAAAAAATATAGGGCTAGATCCTCCACTGCTACAACATTAGAATCCGATCATGCCATGCCCCCCCCTAGAATATGGATGGCCATACCTCCCCCCACCCCCCTGATTTAGGTAAGCATAACTCTAGTTTCTATCACATCAACAAGGCTATTCCTGGTAAGATCAGCGCGGTTCTAGCCCAAAAACTTGGGGAGGCCCAACTATTCCCGCCAGGGGGGGGGGTTCTGGGGGGGAACGCCCCCAGAATTGCCCCCGCAGGGCGTTTTTTTTTTTTCGTGTACTTTAGAAGGTTATTTTTGACTATACGGAAATTCTGGAGATTTTAAAAAGGGGGGATTTATGAGAATATTTACTAGGCACAATATATAAATTCAGAGTTTTTTAATTTTTAAATTTTTATCTCGCAACAAAAAAATATGTGGCTGAAAGCTAAGAAATTCTTACAGCTCGCAAATTGGTTTAGAAAATGAAAATGTTGTGTTTTTTTGTCGAAACGTATTAGCAAACACTGTCAATAGAACGAATAGAATTTACAAGGTGAACTGTAAACGCCGATTTATTGATGAAAACTTATCGATAATAAGTTTTGGATTTCCATGAGCTACCTGCTAAGCTCGTATCGCAGGAGATTACGAGCACTTCGGCTACGTCACCACCGATAAGAAACTCAAAAGCCAGCACCTCCAGGTCTGGATAGTTTGAGGGCCTTCAATTCCAACTCGACACCTTCTCGCGGTTTGGCCCCTGAATAGGGGAGTTTCACTCCCTGAAACTAATGGCGAGCTCTGGGTCGTCGTCGGGGGAAACCCCCTTTCCCTTTTCTACCTCCCCGACGGCGACGACAAAACAACACGGACGGATGATGACCTGACGACCACGACGTGGGGAACCCCTGCTCTCCCCCTACCCCTTGTGGCTGGTTCTGACCAGCACAGGCCTGTCCACCCCTTTCCCCCGCGTCATCCCTTACGTCCCTCCCTTCGTCTCGATAAGCCAAGTTGCATAAATATGAGACGTCAAGCAATATCCAATCAACTGGATAGTTTGAGACTTTTGGCAGTCAAAGGGAGGTATTATAGCGGGATCTCGTGTAACACATTGATGATATAATAAAATATAATTTTTAAGATGACAGATAAACAATGAGACGTTCAACGCTTTCCATAGGGCCTATTAGACATATTTAAAAGAATTAACATGAATTTGGAAACAATTATTAGAGAAATCAAGGGCGGCCCGGGCCTAATCGGGCCGCCCCGTAAAACCGCGCCTGGGTAAGATTGTACCCGATAAGGTTGATATGAATAACATGCAAACACACCGATGAATGAGTGGGTTGTGACTCAGATGCTGTGCTAGGTTTCCTATCTACCCACACAGCGCTGAGCACACACTCACACTCGCGCGGAAGCTAGATATCGGCTGCTCTACTTTCTGATTTATCAAGCATTGATTTTACATTCAAACAAACTGTCTGTGCTGTGGTAACGTCACTGGATGCACTAGTACGTACTGCACGTACGTACGGGGCATTTATTGATTGATTGATTGGATATTGCTTAACGTCTCATATTTATGCAACTAGGCTAATCGAGACGAAGGGAGGGACGTAAGGGATAATGCGGGGGGACAAGGGGTGGACGGGCCTGTGCTGGTCAGAACAAGCCACACGCGTAGGGGGAGGACAGGGGTTCCCCCACGTCGTGGTCGTCTCCGTCTGTGTCATCATCCGTCCGTGTTGTCATTGTCGTCGCCGTCGGGGAGGTAGTCAAGGGAAGGGGAAAATTCCCCGACGACGACCCGGAGCTCGCCATTAGTTTCAGGGAGAAAAACTCCCCTAATCACGGGCGAAACCACTAGAAGGTTGCGAGTTGGAATTTGATGGCCCATGGGACATTTACATTTCGCTGACAAACTTGAATCATATTTTTAATTTATGGATTGTTATAGCTAGGTTTTCGCGACCCGTGAGTCGTCGAAATGAAACCGAAATAAAATGATGAAACCAGTAAAGAATCTGTGAGTCCACCGACGTTTCATCAGATCTTCGTCAGACATCTTCAGGGTGACTTAGATTGAAGTCACAGTGGCTTGGCATGAGCGCACAACCACCTCACTATATTTTATTTATGTAATATGATGATGACGATGACGATGACGATGACGATGATGATGATGATGATGATGATGATTTGGATTGCTTAGCGGCTCTATTTATTGATTGCTCGTTAATGACGATGACAGACGATTACGAAAGAAAAATGCCTTATTCGGAATTCGAACTCACGTTCTTGAGACTTCGGACCAGTGCCCTAATCGTATGAGCCACCGAAGTCGATTAATTTATCTTAGAATTTTTTCCTTTTTGTTATTGAATGTTTTCAATGTTATATCATGTGTAACAATGCATTTGAAGGTAAAGTTGCATTGCAAGGAATTCCATTAATTAAGACGAGTTTCTACATTTAGAACCGCAATAACGCATGGCGGAGAACAATGATCACACGATGTGTATAAAGTTAGTTTATTCCTCCTTCATTATGTTGGGCGAGGATGGGGAGAGGGATGGGGGGTGGGTGGTATGGGCAATCCGTAAATGATTCTACTTTTTAAAATCGTAGGATACCCGCTGTAGGGTACATGTCAGTTTTACCCAAGGGCCTCGGATAAAACTTAGTCAGGATTGCCGGAGGCGGGATTCGAGTTTGCAATTGAATCAGTCTCATACGCTATACGCATCAGCAACCTCTGTCGTCTTTGCCATATTCAATGAACAAGAGCCACCGCATATTGTGTGAGTGTCTTTTATTTATTTATTGGGGATAGGGGAGAGAAAACAGCTTCCAAAAGGATAGATTTTCTCAAAATCGTGAAACAAAAGAACACAAATGTGACGGAAATGTATGATAAAATCAAGCAAAAGAATATTAAACTAGGAAGAGCCTGATGGGCTTCTAGTGCGAGTGAATGCGTGCCTTATCGGTTCATGCAAAACAGTAAAAACACACTCGTAAAAGATGTGACTTTCGAACGATTACAGTAATGATTGTGTTATAAACTAGACACTGGAGTTTACACAGGTTCGTAAATACGCTAGATCTAGGATTGTACCAAGAAAAAGTGCTCCGACTCAGAACGCACAACAAACATTGACATTTTTGGATGTGTGTTTATGCTTTCTAAATACAGTTTTCGTGATTATTTCCCAGACAAATTAAATTTTCATTCCCTGGTGATGAGGCTTCAGCTATAAGTTTTAATTGGTGTTTATTTTGCGTTCTTATCATCATTCATTTCGTTGATTGGGTAATCGTTTTGTTGTTATTGCTTTTGCAAAGAAATAGTGTATGTTATGTACCAGTTTTACAAGTCTGGTTGGAGACAAATAATTCTCAGTAAAGACTAAAGACAGTCGGATGAGCTCGGGACTATTCTTGTTTACTTATTTTATTTTACAATGTTATAATATATCCACTTAAAAATAGTTTGATCACCAGATCCAGCATATTTCACATGTTATAGTCTCGACTTCTTTCTGATCTATAATTTCCACCCAAAAATTCCGAAACTTTAGGATATTGTTCAGTAAGGATATGCGCATGTCTTTAAAGAAAACAATAATTATTCCGCATTTCCAAATCATCTATTCTATAAAAGTTCTACCAATCGTCTCTATTACGAGCGACACTTTAACTCTGTTTTTTTTCTTTTTCTAAATTAATATTATGAAAATGTATTCTCTGATAAAGACAACCGCATAATATGGGCCCACTAAAATTTTAAGTCTTTACGATGAAAGTAGTCGATCTAGATCCGATTTTTCATCAGATGGTAATTTTACTAAATGCCTTTAGTATTGCGATAAAACAGATACTATATTCACCATTGAAACGTTTAAGTGCACTTCCACACTTTATTAGCAAAAGTTGTTTTTGTCCTCCCTACCCCTGTCCCTGTCCACCTTCCTCCTCTCCCCTTGGATACGCCACTGGTTGGGAGGGAATGAGGAATGTCAAAGGACAAAGAAAATCGTACATCAAACGGTATTTCAGAAAATTGTTTTTCCTTATAAGAAGGTGGAAACTAATGATAAAAAAAATTTGTCTAAAAAAACTACATGCAGCACCCATAGCTCCCCCCCCCCATAGCTCGGTGTGATCCACGTTAGTCCCAAAATTTGCATGTATAATGGCTGACAGGGATGTTACGTCTCGCCCCCAAAAAATAAAATATTTATTTTCCTTTTAGATTTAAGTCACTCACTCATTTAACTAAGATTGCAGCGATTTCCCTTTGATTTTAAAATATCGCTTAGAGGGTGATACAATAGCATCCATCGGTAATCAACCCCTAATGGTAACCAGGATTTGGTTATCACTTGGTCCTTATCGGTTTGACTTCCTGTCTCCGGCCCGGTTCCCCTACACGATTATCACTTGTCACTTGTCGTGTCAGACGTTTCGTGTTCCGTCCTGTCTCTTCCTCAGATGACAAACATGTAACCTCAACTCAAGTAAGATGAGAATTACAGTTATGTTTGTTCGTTGCATTCGCCATAATGATCCTTCAATCCTTGGTCCAAGACAACCTTGAGGAGAACATTTAGTCAGGATTGCCGGAGGCATTTCAGGGGACTTTCGTAATCTCTGAACTCAGAACTGACTCGTTTTGTGAAACAATAGAAGAAATATTTCTCATGAAAATTGTACCTTTGTGTTTTTTTTTCGACTTTTCGTACAATTTTTAGTGTGGTTGTGCGGATTTTTGAAACCTTTGAACCCGAGTTCGCGAAGATGTCTAGTTATTTGAATTATTTGAAATGAAAGTTACAAAAACACACACAATTAATTTAGAAAATTAAGACGGTAGGGGACGGGGTAGTCTATAATCTATAAAATGATTATAATATTTCAATGTCCACATTTCATCCGAATTTAGAAGGCACTCTCTGCTGGAAACAAAAATAGTTGGGTGGGTTGACTTAGCCGTGTAGCTAACTATAGGCCTATATTTTTACGCAGGTTTTCACGGATATAATATGACTATGAATGACATTACAACTTTGAGTAATTTGTACAACTGGACGAAATTCGAAATCCCAATCAAATTAGCACGAGAACTCTATACGATTATAGTCGAAAATGTGCGTTCGTACATTTCGAACATTTTTAAACTTTTTTTTCGCACTAATCTTCTTCATAATCTTCGTGCATGACTTGTTTCCCCAAATTTGAGTTTGATGTACAATCCTTCACACACATCATCCTTTCAGGAAGTGAACTCTTGTAAGGACTTTGAGGAATGAGGATTCGCAAGAAGAATATGGAAAACAGGGCGATCAACGAGAAATAAATTTAGTTTTCTTCTAAAAAAAGTGTCATAAATTATCTGTTCCTTTCCTCGAATAATCCGAAAAGTGCGAAAGTGCAGTCTGAGCCGCGCACAAGACTCATAAAATATAAAAATATTGTAATGTCATGTAGGCCTATATAACTAAACTATTATTATTACCTATTAACTTTGCTATTAAGCTCAAAATTACCTTGAATATAAACCCGAATAGGACGGCCATACGACCATGGGCGCCACCAGGATTTTTTTCAAGGGGGGCAACATTCTGGAGTAATGGGGGCTCGGGGGCGACAGCCCTCCCAAGGAGCCCCACAGGGCGTTTAACAAAATATATTTTCAATACTTTATAACTGAATTTGTGTTGTTAAATTCAAATACATTTATCCTGGTGTAAGGGTGGACTGTGAGCAAGGCGTTTTTTTTTCGATGCGTTACAACCGAATTCGTGTTGTTAAAATAGGTTATTACAAATTAATATTCAAACATTTATCCTGGTGTTCATCAGTGGCGGTTGCGGAACTTTGCGTCATGGGCCCGCCCGCAAAATATCTTTGGAGGCCCTCCTAATAGATACACACATACTTAGGCTCAGTGTTGAATTCAGGCTTTTCATCCCGTGGGGGCTATTATTTAGGGACCAAGTACGGGAGGTTCACCCCCCTTTCGCCCACCAACAATAGCGCCGCAGGCGAAAATTTTGAAAATCAGGTTTTTAGAGTGCGTTTGGTGCGTTTTAGAAAAAAAGTTGTGGGCTGAATGCAATACCAAAATGATGTAGTTGTAGTTTATAGCCCCGCAGGTAATTTTTTTTTTTAAATTTTCGCCACTTTATACCAGTTTTGGGTTGTTAAAATAAGTTATGAATAAATTAAAATGAAACAGTCATATAAAAAGTAAGTAATCAAGGTTATTGAGTGGTTTCATAATATACGTTTCCGGGTAAATGAGTTGTGATAATTTTTTATTATTTTTCCTGCTGCAAAATTGTTAATTTTCCCTGAAATCCAGGGGGGCAAGCGCCCCCCTTGCCCCCCTTCCCTCCCGGCGCCCATGCATACGACCACATTTATTATACCACCATAATGATTTACATTTTTCAATAATAATTGTTTATCGTTAGTATAATTTCTTTCAATATACTTCCTATATTAAAGGTAAGGTTACTGATTTTTTTGTCATACTGTGCACTGGTCATAATAATGATGCACACACATTACACATTATTTTGCTCCTACTACAGTTACTGACACACTCATTTGTTTGAAATGATGTGTTGAATCATGTGGATGACGATTATTCATTGCGCGGATGCACGCAGGGTTACATCTTTTATCGAGCTGAAATGGTAAAACTAAAAAGCACTAGGTTTAAATTTAAACGTTTCCACTAGAAATTCCCCGCCAAAGAATTTCTAATTACTGAGTTGTGTTTACTCGAAAATCTTTTCTTAACGTCTCCCAACAATTATGACATTTTACTGTGATTCTTTAAATGATTATGTGCAATACCACGCCCTAATTTACATATTTGAGTTATGATACTGAAAGGTTGGTTCAACTGATTGATGAGAGCGTCTCTATGATCTACGTTGCTTTTCATTGGTGCACAGGGTGCACGTGACCAAAGATCTGAGAAAGGGTGGGAGATTGATGACAACGGAAGACAGAACGGCTTCGAAGAAGGTCCCACCCGTCCATAGTCATATTTTGTCTGTGAACGGTGCGCCGGCACAATTCTACGCGGAGATTAAAGTGTTATTACTCGTTTTATTGTTTGGTGTGCGAAGCATAGTTCCCGAATAACATTACTAACAAGTAGGTTTTGTACAATTGAGTATATTTCCATTTATAGTTTACTAGTTTTAAGTTATATTTCTAGGTGTTAAGTTCCTGTTGTCAAGCATTGGTCGAGTTCGTTTAGCTCGCATGGCCTAGGCCCTACCCTAGCCCTAGGCCTAGGAGAGTCAAGTGGCAAGAATTTCATCTGGTTAGTAGGCTATTAGGGCCTAGGCGATGAGACTCTTGATACAGCATTTTAGTCTTTTTTCAATATTCGTTTTACTTTCGAAGCTTAGGCTGCGTTGTAGCGTCGTAGGCCCTTAGGCCGCTTGTAAATGAGTGAATTTCGAGCTAGAATACTGCTATAGCTGTAGAGGGGCCTATGTCTAGGCTAGCATACGGTCTAAACGAAACCCTTAACGACTTTATTGTAGGCTATTGAATTATTGAAATAATAAGTCTGATTAATCAATTTAAATGTATAGCCCCTAATGCAATGCTAGCCTAGCGAGAGTAGGGCCTATCCTTTGTGTTCATTTTAATTTCATAATGGTAACTTAGACGTTTGGCTTGCTTTTGGAGCCAATGTATGGGGGCCTAGGCATAGTTTGGCATTTTTAAAATTGTAGATTGTAGATAACTCTCATCTGCATGGGCATTGTCAAATATATGGAAGGGGTGGCTGTGCCACACAGGGGCGCCGAGTTTTCTTTTCTCAACATTTCAAAGGCTGTGGATAACGTTCAAAGCTGCCCGTCAGTGACTTTTTAAAACGTTTTTGCTGCATTGTGTAGCCTATTATAGGCCCTATCGATAATGAAAATTAAATTAGCCTTTGTAGGCCTAATTGTCATGATTTGGATATATTTTATTCGGTGGCGAATGTAGTGTCTAGCCCTGATTCATGGGATTTATTTTAAAGTTTTTCACATCTTGTATATAAAACAAAAACTATCTAGGCCCTACGTAGAAGGCCTATATCTAGGAGAGCCGGGAGAGGGAGTTTACAAAACCAGGGTAGGCGGGCCTAGGCCTATAATATTTAAAATTTCCAGCCTTCAGTGCTCCTTATCACGAAACCGAAAAAAATTGCTAATTTACAACTTTAGATGGCCTAAAACACGTAAAAAATTTGAAATGGTAATAATTGTCTGCGCAATCAAAAAATTAATCTCAAGGGGGGGGGGGGGGTATCCGTTACTGATTTTGTTGAATCATTTTAGCCTCTAGGCCTAGGGCTACAATTGAAAAATGAAAATATAATGCCAATTCCCTTTTCTATTCAGGCATGCACACAAAAGGTCTACTGTTATATTTTATGGTTGTAGGCCTAGATTTGTTATTTACAAAGCAAAAAAATGCCACAGAAAATTTCCACAATTGAGTCATAGGCCTACCGGTAATCCGATTTTTTTATCTGCTTCCAATGCAGAAGGTCCAGAGTTCGATTCCCGTTAAAGTCAGAAGTTTTTTAACTTCTGATTTGGACTGAAGTCTTATCAGTTCTTGTCTTGGGAGTTAAACGGTGACTTTGGAGCCGTCCTAGCAACGAAGCACATAATAAATTTCAGAGTTGTTCTGAATCAGCCTTGTTGATTCTGGCGTTGATTCGCGGGTGTTCGCACTGTCCATACCACTGATTGCTATATTTCCTATATAAAAAAAAAATATCGATCTTTGGTTGGTTATCGCTCACTCGTCGATTGCGTCGGGGCCTGCAGGGTTGGCTTGGTCGCTTTGATTTAAAGTCCCCCACTGAAAATCAGTTATATAACTTGAGTGGGTAGACTCTAAATAAAATTTATTTATTTTACAAACAAGTTACCAAAAATAACTACGGGGCCTACCTACCTAAAGAATGAAACATATTATTAACCCATCCAGAGCAATGTAGGCCTAAGTGAAATTTGAAGACTAAAAATGAATGTGAATCTTCAAAGAGGACGACATGAGAAACTAGGGCGCTTCAACCGGTTAGTTAGGTAATTTTGCGCCGCATGTGATACCTTGTAAGTTAAGAAAATGAGTTTAAATGTGGTTTCTATTGGGTAGGCGGGCCATATTTACAACTTCAAACCCAAATTATCCTACTAATAGGCCTACGTATTTATATTGTAGGCCTATTATTCGGCTATTATTATTTTTATTATTATTATTATTATTATTATTATTATTATTATTATTATTATTATTATTATTATATAATATTAAAAATAGTTAGCCTACCTAGGCTATTAGATAGGTATTTTTGAACATATTTTGTTTTCTCCCAAATGGTAGGCCTACCTAGCCTACAAGTCCATTGGTTGACTATTTCGACAGTCAAATAGCATGTTTTGTGTATTTTGTACCACTTTTAAAATATAATTCAATATTGAAAACAAAATTAAATATACAGGTAGGCCTGCCTACCTATAGGAAATGAGTAGGGCTACCTACTACCGGTAGGGCCTACATAAAAAAAAATCCAAATATTCCTCAATTCTTTTCTTTGTCGGGGGGACATTTCCAGGACAAACCAAAATATTCTTGTTTTTAGCTCTTTGCAACTGAGCCATACCGTATGTAACGAATGTGTCAGTTTTATAAAACGGAAGCCATTTTGCCGAAAAATAAATAGTTGTGGGTATTTTACTAACACATTCCACATCAAGAAGTTCTAAATTAATGTTGTAGGAAATGTCAACCCAATCTGGTTAAAATCATCTTGAATAGGCCTACATTAAATGATTAGGCCTAGGCCTAATTGCTGTTCCGTACGGATGTTACAAAGTTGAGAAATTGTTACTGAGAAATTGTTACTACTAAGTGGTAGTGCCTATTTTCTTTAAAAACTCAGCTCCCACAAATGTAAAAAATAACTAATTTTTTTTTGTTCAAATAGTTATTCACAAGAGATCATTGAAACATCCTCCTCAAGTCTTTGATAAAGTTCTAAATTGAATGTTAGGGCCTATAGTCCATTTTATGATCAACTGAGAGTAGGCCTAGATGTTTTGGCGTTGCTTCCAAATGCAGAACAGTTTGGTTAGCCCCAACTTTCTTTGTGTCGTCTTAATAGGGGTTGCAGCTAGTTCCGAGTCCTTGTGTTATTGTTGTCTGTTCGCTGATCCCTTCCTTCCTTCAATGGCCATGTTGTAAATTACCTTTTCTATCATAAAGTTTATTGAGGTCTGACAACGATTTTACCCTTCCCAACTCAGAGCCACATCCACAACTAATAAAATATTAAAATTAAAATTAAAAAGAATTAAATTCATATTCATATCATACCATATTCTACAACAAGTGGAACACATTTAAGTATTAAAAAAAAAGATATCACTACCGCCGCTACGAAACAACCCGAAAAAAAAGAAAGAAAGAAAGAAAAAAAATGACATTTACGTATATTTGACACCAACGCACGTGCGTTCGAATCCCGCGTAAAATACCTTTTTATTTCGTCATTGACTCAATAATGACATATTTTATTATTTATAACTGATGTTTATCAGTAAAAGACGGAATTCACAAACAGATACCAACAATCTTATGGTTATATTATCAAAAAACTTTTGCCACGGTAACATTGGTTATAATTTGCATTGAATGTGTGAGTGTGTGTGGGGTGGGGGGGGAGGTATCTTGGGAGAAACGTGGTCAAAACATGATAGATTGCGAACAAAATGTTTTGTCACCATCTTGTCATTATTTGGACGGTTCCTTTTCTATTGTGGAAAATAGTAACCAGCAACATATTATTGTTTTTATACCAAATCGAAAGAAGTAAAAAGAAAACACAGTATGTACCGGGATTTAAACCCGGAACCATCGGCATAGGAAACATGAATAAACCAACGTAACAAACCCGTCACAATACTGAGATTGACCCGTATTCATGACCGCCCTTTATCCGCCGATGCGCCTATATTTGCTTCGTTATTGTCTTCCTCTTGTGCATGTTATATTTCCATTATCAAGCAAGTTACTATAAACTGGAAGCATAGACGATAAAAGTTCTTTATTTAATTCACGGAGCTAAAAAGTCTATTATACAACCGAAAGTTGTGAACATCATGACCACCCTGACAGTGGCTTGCTTTCATATGAATGTATGTTTAATTTCTCTGCTTCCGATGCAAAATATCGTGGGTTGGTGTCGGTGGTGCCGACAGGGCTTAACATTAAAAACGCTTTGACATGTATTTTTGTATCAATATGTATATATAGGATCGGTATATCTGTAGCTGTGTTTTTTATCTACATGTTGTGTTGTTACTGTATACATACATTTATCTTTATTTTTATATTGTTGTTAGACGACACAATCTACAATGATTTGTATTTTGTATTACTTATGTAGGCTATTAACAATGGTGACTGTCCAGAAACAAATTAAAATTCATTCGTTCCTCTTTAAATTAAAAGACCTGACCCCACTGAAAATCAGTTGCAAGAATAGCACCGAGAAATACTCATAACTCATAATACTCATAGAGCAGAATATTCGATATCGATAGGTCATTTGCCACTACTCCGCGAGCCATATGCAGACTTGCGCTAAAGCGTACATGCCACTATAAAACAACTATAAAAGTTATACACGGACTGCTACAACATGCATTTTCAGAAATATATTATTAAACGATAGTTTTACGAAATGATATGGTAATTTAGGAATACCATTAATGCAGGTCAAGAACGCACCACATTTTAAATTATATATTTTATTGCCTCCCCCTTCCACTGAACACCACATCTCAGAACCTTACCACCCCCCATTCAACATTTACGAGCTACTCTAGGGGATGTCCAACATCGGCTGGGGAAAGGAACCGGCTTTCGTAGCCTGAGGCACTCTCAGCTCGCTGTGGAATGCACTATAGATAATGTTTTTACACTGTAACTGATATTACCCACAGAGCTTTGTAATGGTTGTTACAACTTACAAGTGACCTTGAAGTGCAGTGTCTTTTTTTATTATTTGCTTCACAAAATATGGTCCTTTAAAGAAAAATCAGATTGCTTACTATTGCTTAATGGCACTAGCAAATTACATTTATTTAAATTAAGTGGTAGTACCCAAGAGATTTTGAGCTGAATGTTGCGAGGGTGTTGCGCGACAATAAAAAATCCATGTTACTGCCGATGTTATTGTACAATATTATTACGTCTAGGGCAAATATTTCAAATCATAATTAGGTCTCTAGGCCTAGGCCCTACATAAAAAAGCTTTTAGGGTAGGCCTACTATATATATATATATATTTTTAATAATAAAAATTACCGGGTACACATCCTAGTGCGGAGTGCCTATCTTAGTGTCTATCTTAGTGGTTCCAACGAAAGACTGCAGGTAGCTCGAAATTGTTTTACCAACATAACAACTTAAGAGGTAGCTGAGGCTAGTACGGAGGCGAGTTTAAGCGCTCAGCTTTCTGGATTTTTTGTGTACGGTGTATAACACCATTATCAAATTTCACTGACGTTTATAAAGAATAATCTATGTATCCATTAGGCGTATTCAGAATTTTTTATTGATTTTGATTAAAATTTAGTGAAATCACAAAATTTACTCAATTTTGGTCAACTTCGGAATTTATTCGAGTGAAACAGATTTTTTTAACTCAAATTTGCATAATAGAACCCAAGTTTAAATCAATGTGAACGCGCAGGTTAATTTTGTTTTATCATAAGATAAACGGTTGGTGGGAATTCCAGAATTGTAAACATGTTGGATTTCCATTTTTTCACGTTTTGAACTTATGTCTCGCAATGGATCTTTAAGGCTTATTGTGTGCAACCAATTACGGATATCATATAAGTACTTTATTACACCATTCAAAATTTGTAATGATATTCGACCGTTCAGCAGAAATCATCACACCTGTTTGCGCGCATTGAGTTGGGCCAGCTCAGCGTACCTCTTAAGAGTCGTAGATATTGCACACGGTAATCTCTGTGATCTAGCACAGATAATTTTTGTTTGTGGTGGTAAAATATAATTCTCTTTCACTTTCATACACAAAGGCGACATTCCTTTAAGGCTATTCCGGAGCACTTTTACCGATATTTTGAAAGTCAAAGGAAAATGGCTGAAAGTTGGTTGGATGAAAGATGGAACTTGAATAAAAAAGAAGAAAAAATAACTTTTTTTGGACGGGACAAAAGCTTTATTTTGTCCATTTTATGCAAATTTTTGGTCAATACAAAAATGAATGTTCTAGATGCAATATTTAATTTTGAGCTATGATTTTATTTATTGTTTCAACACACCTTTGTCTCTGGACTGAGTATAAGGGAAAATAATTTTCTGAAATAATGTTCGATTTTAGGTACAAAAAGGGTTTTGAACCGGAACACAAAAAAATGTTCATCAAAAGTTATTTCGTAAAATTATTTTCCCTTGTACTCCGTCCAGACACAAAGGTGTGTTTAAATCAATAAAAAAAAAAAAAAAAAAAAAAGTATTGCATCTAAAACATTTATTTTCGTATTGACTAAAATTTGCATATATTGGCCAAAATGAAGCTTTTGTCCCGTCCAAAAAAGTTATTTTTTACCCTTTTTTATTCCAGTTCATCCAACCAACTTTTAGCAATTTTCAATTGACTTTCAAAATATCGGTAAGAGTGGTCTGGAATAGCCTTAACCGCGCATTCATTCTTCCACTCTTGTGAAGAAAGCATCTGCATTCTTTCTTTGGAGCTAGTATATTAGTAACGATATTATAGTAAATTAAATATAAATTTTTTTTGACAAAATTCTTGACTAAATAGGGCGTAAACATTAACAAACAATCAATGTAACATCCGTTACATATTTTATCAATTTAATTGTGCCATGTAGAAATAAAGATTAATGTCCCACATGTAGTGCCTGCCTAGTTGAGTAGGCCTACCATTGCCTCACTTTGGAAATTTTGGTTTTGATTAGAATACCAGGTAACCTTAACAGATTTATAATGACTTCAATGTCTATTTTGTGAAATGGATGTTACTACTGCTTGCATTTTAACGAAATGGTGATTGGATGAGCGAAGCAAAGACTTCAATTTCACTGACCCCTCAAAAAATTTAGCTCCAATGTTTTTTTTTTCTTTTTCTTGTTTGTTTGCACTCTACCGGGCAAACAGCATTGTATGCGATCTTGATGAAAATTAGAGGGGACCTTTGAAATCTCTGAATTAGACCTGCCACGCTTTTGGGTAGGCCTACAATCAAAGAAATATTTATTATTATTATTATTATTATTATTTATTTTCAAAACGTAGTGACAAGATACATAATATACATAATACAACATACAAGTCAATACATAATGATGGTAGCTAGAAATTAGGGCAAGCCCCATACCACATGACATGTGTCTAACTACCTTTGGCTTACAAATAACTAAAACAACTCTACATCTAATATTATGTACTATCTATGAATAATGATTGATGCAGTCAATGAATGATTCATGGGTGATTGAGGAGATTTACACTATATTTACAATATTTATAAACCTTAGTTTAGTTCATTCATGTAAGCGTGTACGTGTACGTGTGAGTGTGAGTGTGTGTGTGAGTGTGAGTGTGTGTGTGTGTTAGTGTATGTGCATGCTCTCACATGTTGACTCCCTAAATCGTCTCCGGAAAGTTTTCATACAGTTACTGTTTTTTGTGTCAACATCCAGGCTATTGTAGTGATCATGAATATCGTAATTTTACGATTTGTTTCGATTTTTAGTGCGATATTTTTGTGACATTTGGGTCGATTCCGACCAAATGGGTGGGACTACAACGTTCATATTTTACATTGACATTAAGGTAATGGTGATGTATTGCTTTTTGAAAGAAAAAGTTGGAAAAGTTAGCCAGAATCCATAGAATAAAAGTTTTAATATGAGTTTTTTTTAGTTTTATAGGCCTAATAACAATTAACAAGTAACAATTGAAACTTGACAACAATCACCTACAATGCATTCAAAAAGCACTTGCAAAGAAAAAGTGGTCCTACGCAAACTAAATTTAACTTACTAAAAAGGAGTGATGTCATCGGGTCAAAAATGTCCGAACCGGTTCCGGAGCGGAGGAACCGGTTCTGAAAAATACTAAGAAAAAGCAAAGAAAAAATTGATTTTTTGTAATATAATTTTTTTTTAAAGTTACAATTAACAATCAGCAGGTCAAAAGTGCCCTTTAATAGCATTCTTCAAAGTTCAAACAATGCGCGCGTCCTTGAACACCCGTAGCCTATTGTGCGATCTGGAGTGGGATGAGCCTAGCATAGCTGAATAGGTAGGTGTACCCCTAACTTCACAATCTGTGAGAAAAGAAGGTGCTATTACGTAGTTACGTACCAAAAAGAAATACAAATTTGAATTTAAATTAGGCCTATCAATTATTTATTACAAATTTTTAACATAACTTTGTAAAAAAAAAAAAAAAAAATGAACCAGTGTGAAAAGTCTGAACCGGTTTCCGGGTACCCGATATCACTACTAAAAAGTTCAACCATCAACGCGACTAAAAAAAGCGTTTGCGAAGCGGCCCTAGTACCTATATTGAAACATAAAGTTACCTACCTAGAACATTTATTCTTTGGAATTGTAAAGAACAAGCACCAGTCTTTAGTTCTCTTCATTCACTCACTCTGTTAGCAGATCCACCCTCTAGTTAGGCCAACGATAATTTAGCAAACAAAATCAAATTTTACTTATAAATTCCTAGGGCCTATCCTTGTTGCAATACACAATGAAAACAAACATGTAGGCCTACCGGTAACAAAACAGAAGAGTTGACAAAACAGTTAAAGCTAAAAAAACTAATAGGTCCACATAGGTACCCTATAAGGCCTAGGCCCTACTTATTTAGGCCTATGCCTACTTATTTAGGCCTACTTATTTTTATCCTGAAATTCCTGTTTTTGACAATGGCTCATCCAGTAGAAGTATTTTGAAAATTCTTAGTTAAATTAAATTCTTAGGTCTAAATGTGCTAACTTATAATTATCATACAAATTAAAAAATACCAAAGTTGCCATGAGTGTGAAAGGGGGTCAATTAAAACCATTTTCAAATTTACCTATTGGTCTAATCTACCTGATCTATAAGTTTGAGTAGGTAGTTATGCCAGGCCTATGTAGGCTACATTGGGTTTGAAGGAGTTAAAAAATAATATTTTCTGAAATGATGTTTAAAGGCCTAGTCTATTTGAATTGCTTGCCAACTGGTCAATTTTGTAATTCAGGAATCACTGTTATTGTTCGGGCCAAAATAATTTAAAAAAAAAAAACATAAAATTAGGCCTAGGCCTAAACCCGCAAATTAAAAAAACACCTGATCAATGTTTGTTGATTAAACCAAAATTTAAATAAATATATGGTCACCTTCCTTTAGCCCTGTACTTCAAATGCAGGGTAGGCCTAATTGTGAAGAATCACTCGGCGGCGTAATTACTTTCTATGGTAATTTAAATGATTGAGCGAAGTTACTTAAGGCCCTACATGGTTTGTCCGGAGTGTTTTAAGTTGGCGCACGTTGATTTGAGTATGTTTTTTGGTCTAGGGTTGCCAACCGGCCGGTTTTTGCCCCACTTGGCCGGTTGCCGGTCAGTCCCTTCGACCCCGGTTGCCGGTCAGTCCCTTCGACCGGCAATAGTGTTGCGTTTTTTTTACGTAAATTACCCATTATACTAAAAATATTACTAAATATACACAAAAAACTAAAATAAATATTTAAAAACCATCCTAATCATCGTTTCCCAAATCCCACATAATTGATTGAGTGAGCGTAGCGAACGTAGTGATTTCCATTCGACTTAAACGGCCCTAATTGTTTTTCTGCGTGCGTGTGTGTGTACGTTGAAAATCAGACGAATCGCTGAACAGATTGCGCTGAAATTTTAAACAGACATCCGGTACGAGTTTATTGAGAACTGCTAACAAAATCAGCAAGATTCATTGCGATTTAAACCTACAAGAAATGATAAACTGAAAAATAGACTTCCAATGTTTAGAAATTATTTTAACGACAATGTTTTAGATTTTGAAAATATATTTTTTGTTTGTTTTTCGCCTGACCGTGTAATGCCGTGCCCATGCAAGGTCTGTCGAATGTTGGACGTCAAGGTACCCCCAAATTCCGCTCGTAGATTGAGTAAACCTTGCAATATTTTCACGTATTTCGTACTGGCTATGTTTACCATAGTAGGCCCTATTGCCACAGATGATGGACTACACTGCGTTATATGCATTTCAAAACATGTTTAATTATTTTTTAAATACAATCTAGAAATTACAAAATCTTTCCCGACCAGGGGATTGAACCCACGTCTCCCACATTTCGGCTACAAGGGCGCCTTAGCCAACTAGACTAGGGAAACGCCAAAGTCGTAGTTAGACGAGTGAGCGAGTCATGTGGTGAGTACCCGGGAACATTTGCATTTAAGTTTGATAATTATATTCGTATAAATAATAGTTTTTAAAAGTTTAGTTGGTATACGGGGACGGGCGCGTCAACTGTAAGGTCATAATGCGTCTCTCTAGCCTATGATAGGCTAGGTAGGCCTAAGGTAGGGGGAAGAAAAGTAATGTAATCGGGTACTCAACACATGGCTCACTCACTCGTTTAACAACGACTTTGGCGTTTCCCTAGTTAGTAAACATTGCTCTTCTCCACTTCCCCCTGACCTAACCCGCCAACCCCCTCACCAGACAGCGAACAAGGCAGTAGGCTGGCCAAAGACTGCCACACTGCACTGCAGTCCACTGTCAATTCCGTTCATACGGGAAGTTTGTGCACGAATCCAACGATGAAATTGACTCTCCGCGAAAAAATAAAGTCCAACAAGACTCTCCTTCAAGCAGCAAGATCAACTACTAAATACTCATTCACCAAGAAGTAAACTTGTTAATTGATCATAATTCCTTTAAATCTGTTAATGCTGTTTACGTAATATTAATGTACTGCTTTGAGAATCGTGATATGACAAATTGAAATTAAGACAAAAAAAATAATTCATGGTTTATTTGGAATTTATTATCCTTAGGCCTAAATTACTTATGAATAAAAATATGCCCATTGCCTACTCGAATTATTAATACTCGGCATATCAGCGGATGTAATATTATAATCTAGGCCTATTACCTTAGCAATGACTTTTTTATTTTTGGTGGTTTTCCAGTTTTGACTGCACAAAAACTACATTGTTTTGGTATATCATCCAGCCCACCACTTTATTCTAAAACGTACCAAATGCAATCTAAAAAGCTGAATTTCAAAATTTTCACCTGCGGCGCTATAGTTGGGGGGCTCTGCCCCCCAAACACCCCGTGCTTAGTCCCTTTCCCACGAATTTACATGGAAGGCAGTTTTTTCCCGTGGTCAGAGTTGGCAACCCTATTTTGGTCATTCGGAAGGTTTGTGTTGATTGGCATAATGTTGATGTTTACGTTGTGAGAGAGTGTGTTGTGTCGACTGGAGCGGCGGCGAGGTGGGGGAATGATGTATTGCCGTGCTGGCAACTAAAGCCTTTGTAGTTTGGGGGGATTGACTGGTTTTCTGGAGTTTGGTGTTTTTTTGGTGTTGGTGTTTTGTGTTTTATATTGTGTGCGCCTATTTAAAAATCATTTAAAATTACTCTGTTATGGTTGTTCTAGTGTGTATTCAACAACAAAAAGGATTAAAAACATTGCTGAGTAACCCTTCACTTTTACCATTGGATGCAGTTTTAAAAGGGCCCCAAATTATGGGAAGCTGTAGAATTTCACCTGTACCGTTGGTAGGACCTACTTACTTGGCAACAAATAGTGGTAATGAATGGTGGGTAACCTTTAGAAGATGTGTTGGCTGTTGGCCTAGTAGGCCTAAGCCAAAAATGTGGGCATAGGGCCTACAGTATGAAAAGAAGAATGACTGGGTATTATTGGATGAGCGTAGCGAGCGTAGCGAGCGAAGCGAAGATTCCATTTCACTACACTGGAGAAAAAAATCCGGAATGTTTTTTTTTTTTTTTCTTCTTCTTTCTTTCTTTCTTTCTGTATTTTTGTGTGTTTGTTAACACGATTCCGGCTAAACCGATACTCCGATTGCAATGAAATTTTATGGAGACCTTCGAAATCTCTGAACTTAGAACTGCCACGTTTTTGAGCGCAATCGGGAAATTTTTTCACATAAAAAACGCAATTTTACGATTTTTTTTGATTTTTAAAAAATTTCTTCGACTTATAACACCTACATGCTTTATCCGATTGTAATGATTTTTTCACAGAACCTTAATTTTATGAATTAAGATATTCGTGTGAAATTTGAGCGTAATCAAAAAATTATTTCTCATGAAAATCAAAATTTTATGTTTTTTTTTTTTTTTTAAAAACAATTCTTTGACTTATAACACCACATCTTTATCCTATTGTAATGATTTTTTTACAGAACCTTAATTTTATGAATTAATATATTCGTGTTAAATTTGAGCGCAATCGAATAATTATTTCTTATGCAAATTGCAATTTTACGATTTTTTTCTTTTTAAAAAATTACGATTAATTAAAACAATTAAGTTAATTTTTTTTTAAATTTAATTATAAAAATTAAGTTAATTTTTTATATAATTTAATTTAATTTAAAAAAATCTTCGACTTAGTAATGATTTTTTCACAGAACAACAGAAAATCCGCGTAACACATGGCATCTCAATGCACCATATACGCTCATCCAACAACGCGGCGGGACTTAAGCGTTTTCCTAGTAACAAAAACAAGCTGCACATGCAAAAGTATGCCTACAATGAGAATGCCAATTTTGTGATTAATTTTTTTTTAAACACTTTAGGCCCTATGGAAAATTAGGAATTACTTGTGGCAGTTCCTCAACTTCAAACCAATAATCTAGCCTACCTCCGAAAGGGGTGGCTGACAGTTTAAAACGACTCGGCCTAGGCCTACAAAATAAAGGTTGCATTATTAATTATTATATCTTACATTAGGCTAAAGCCTAATTTCATTCTTAAAGATTTAGTTTAGGCCTTATAAATACAAAACTGGACATAGGCCCCTACTACCAATTACCGGTATGAATGATAAGAACAACATGGTACAAGAAAAAGAAGAAAAATGTCTCCAAAAGAAGAAAATCGTATTCTTTGTTCAAAATATTAACGAAAACATTTTTTCAAGTAGGCCTACGTCAGTTTGTAGACAAGAGTATGTGTTACAAATAGAAACAATAGGCCTAATCAACCTTCCAACCCAAAAAATATGAGCAAGAATATGTCCGGGATACCTAAACATAATTATTTCCACTACTAGGAAAACGCGTAAGTCCCGCCGCGTTGTTGGATGAGCGTAATTGGTGCATTGAGCTGCCATGTGTTATGCGGATTTTCTGTTGGTCTGTAAAAAAATCATTACTAAATTGAAGATTTTTTAAAATTAAATTATATTAAATAAAAAATTAGCTTAAATTATATTTTTTTGGTTAATCGTAATTTTACAAAGGAAAAAATCGTAATATTGAAATTTTTATTAGAAATAATTATTCGATTACGCACAAATTTTACACGAATATATTAATTCATAAATAAAGGTTCTTTGAAAAAATCATTACAATCGGATAAAGCATGTAGGTGTTATAAGCCGAAGAAATTTTAAAAAATGGTAAAAAGTCGTAAAATTGCGATTCTCGTAAAAAATAGTTTTTTGATAACGCTCAAATTTTACATGAATATGTCAATTCATGAAATTAAGGTTCTGTGAAAAAATCATTACAATCGGACAAAGCATGTAGGTGTTGTAAGTCGAAGAAATTTCAAAAAAATCGAAAAAAATCGTAAAATTGCGATTTTCATGAGAAATAATTTTCGGGTTGTGCTCAAAAACGTGGCAGTTCTAAGTTCAGAGATTTCGAAGACCTCCATAAAATTTCATCGCAATCGGAGTATCGGTTTAGCCGGAATCGTGTTAACAAACGGACAAAAATACAAAAAAAAAGAAAAAAAAACATTCCCGATTTTTTTCTCCGGTGTAGTGAAATGGAATCTTCGCTACGCTCATCCAATCATCATAGATATTGGGGGTACTGCTCAACCCATAAATAAAAAATAGTTGTGGCAATGTCGGATGATCATAATTGATATACCGGTACCCTACTATGTCGGTTGTTTTGATAAACCAATTGTTTATGACAATTTTAATTTGGCCGATAGATTCACCTTCAGCTAAGCAGCAAATATTAGGCCTACTTTTCCAGAAACTAATTTTATAGAATGATTTATGCTTATAGAACTTCATTTCAAGTCTAGGCTCTAGCCTACATACTGCCACCCTTTTTTCTTCAGAAAAACAAACGCTACATGAATTAGGCCTACTACCAGTAGGGCTATCTAGGCCTACCTAGTGAAATATACAGGTATCATGCTACATTCCAACTGGGGAATATTACCATTAATTAGGGGTGTGGTTTGGGTCAAGGACTGAGCATTTAGCGCTAATTAAGTACTAGTCACTAGTGAGCATCATGGGCGAGGCACCTAGGGTGCTGAGGGATTTAAAAACTGCTAGATGTCCAACACTGGTGCAGGCTTTATGGAAGGCAACAATGCCTGGCATATTGATTCCTTGGCGACAGAAAGAAGGAACTTGTTCTCAGTGACAATTGTCTTCAAGGAGAAAAAACTTCAAAACTAGGAAAACGCTAAAGTCCCGCCGCGTTGTTGGATGAGCGTAATTGGTGCATTGAGCTGCCATGTGTTATGCGGATTTTCTGTTGTTCTGTGAAAAAATCATTACTAAATTGAAGATTTTTTTAAAATTAAATTAAATTTAAAAAAAATTAACTTAAATTTTAATTTTTTTAATAAATCGTAATTTTAAAAAAAGGAAAAAATCGAAAAATTGAAATTTTCATAAGAAATAATTATTCGATTGCGCACAAATTTTACAAGAATATATTAATTTATAAAATTAAGGTTCTGTGAAAAAATCATTACAATAGATAAAGCATGTAGGTAGGTGTTATTTGCCAAAGAAATTTTAAAAATCGAAAAAAAAGTCGTAAAATTGCGATTTTCGTAAAAAATAGTTTTTTGATAACGCTCAAATTTCACATGAATATATCAATTCATGAAATTAAGGTTCTGTGGAAAAATCATTACAATCGGACAAAGCATGTAGGTGTTGTAAGTCGAAGAAATGTTTAAAAAATCGAAAAAAATCGTAAAATTGCGATTTTCTTGAGAAATAATTTTCCGATTGTGCTCAAAAACGTGGCAGTTCTAAGTTCAGAGATTTCGAAGACCTCCATAAAATTTCATCGCAATCGGAGTATCGGTTTAGCCGGAATCGTGTTAACAAACAGACAAAAATACATTTTAAAAAAAGGGGGAAAAAAAAACATTCCGGATTTTTTTCTCCAGTGTAGTGAAATGGAATCTTCGCTTCGCTCGCTACGCTCATCCAATAATGCTACTACATAGAAGATTCAGAATCTTTGAATTAGCCTTAAAGACCGGATTCCCACCGAACTGAAAAACCTGGAAAAATCAGGGAATGTAAAACGGGGAATAGGCTGGGAATTGGGTAAAAATAGGAACACCTGGAAATGACAGGGGAAATAGGAATGTACTTGGCCTACTAGACTTAACCCTACTCAAATCTTTATTACACAAAATTTGTGATAATTTTTTGCGACTCAAAAATTTAAAACAACAAAAAAACTACTTTGACTAATACTCGTTTTCGTCTTAAGTTTGAATTTTGGGCCCATCTCGAGGTCGATATCGAAAGTAGTGTACTATATATATCGCACCCAAAATTAAGCAAAAGTGAACCTGGGAAAGTTGGAAAAATTAATTCTTAAAAATGGTGGAAAGTCCCCGATAGGAGATATTAAACAATGATAGTATGGTAGGCCACTGCAAAGTGCAAAATATTGTTCATCTGATTGTCCCCAATGAAAGCAAACTATTTCACAAACAAGTGTAAGCAGTGTACCGGTACCATAACAACAAAAACCACGTATAACGTGTGGGGCCTAGTACTAGTGTGGCCGCTGTTTGGAGCAACTGGTTTTGTAAAGCTCGGTGCACATACTTTCCGAAGGTTTTAGGTTTAAGGTTTATTGTTTATGGTCTAAGAAATGTTTTTCTATAACGTTTATAGTACGCGCGCTACCATTGGCCGGATTTATGAGAGCTCGCTTCTCATTGGCTGGGTTTAGTGTTAAGTGTTTAAGAGCTAAGAAGTTGAAATATTTTCATCTTGTTAAACCTTAGACCCTAAACCTTAAACCTTGGGAAAGAATGTGAACGTGATAACCCATTGGGCATGTTTCAACTTCGTTAAACCATAAACCATAAACCTTAGGAAGTTATGTGCACCGACCTTTAGACCTACTTATACAAGACAAGTAAAATCAAATTTCGTTAGCCTACCATTTGATCTTTCAATTTTTTTTACTTAGGCTACCGAACCTACTTAATATTTTTCCTGCTAAAACTAAGAACCCCGACTAACATGTAGTTGTAAAAAAAACATGAAAGATAGACTTACTTGAATACATAAAAGGAGAGGGTGGTAAGGTTCAACACTAGGCCTACTGAGAAACATAATATTTTGTAGCTCTGAGGTACGTAGGCCTACGTGAGTAATGCACCTGGTTTCAAGAATTTTAGTTATACTAGGAAAACGCTTAAGTCCCGCCGCGTTGTTGGATGAGCGTAATTGGTGCATTGAGTTGTTAAGTGTTATGCGGATTTTCTGTTGTACTGTGAAAAAATCATTACTTAGTTGATTTTTTTAAAATTAATTTAATTAAATAAAAAATTAACTTAAATTTTTTTAAAAAATTATTCGTAATTTAAAAAAAAAAAAAATCGTAAAATTTCGATTTTCATAACAAATAATTTTTCGATTGCGCTCAGATTTCACACGAATATATAAATTCATGAAATTAAGGTTCTGTGAAAAAATCATTACGATCGGATAAAGCATGTAGGTGCTATAAGCCAAAGAAATTTGAAAATCAAAAAAATTCCAAAAATTGCGATTTTTTAAAGAAATTTATCTTTCGATAACGCTCAAAATTCACACGAATATATCAATTCATAAAATAAAGGTTGTGTGAAAAAATTATTACAATCGGACAAAGCATGCAGGTGTTATAAATCGAAGAATTTTGTTAAAAATCGAAAAAAATCGTAAAATTGCGATTTTCATGAGAAATAATTTTTCGATCGATTTTTCCCCCCGTGCAGTTCTTCGTTCAGAGATTTCATAGACCTCCATAAAATTTCATCGCAATTGGAGTATTGGTTCAGCCGGAATCGTGTTCACAGACACACAAAAATACAAAAAAAAAAGAAAGAAAAAAAAAAAAACATTCCGGATTTTTTTCTCCAGTGTAGTGAAATGGAATCTTCGCTTCGCTCGCTACGCTCATCCAATTATTGATCTACAATTTTTTATTTTTTTTTAGATTACAAAAAATCCATTTTTTTTAAATCAGATTTTTTGCATTTTTTGTTTGTTTTGTTACATGTTTAATTTTAATCTACCACTGGCAAACGAAATATCCGAGACATCCCGGAAATTTGTTTTTTTATACACAATCACATTCACATATTTAAAAAAAATCATAATTCTACCAATTCCGAACCAAACAAAGCAGCTTTTTACGCGGGTTAAAAGTACTTGAATAGTGATTGGAAATATGTATTCCACTTTACCTAAAGGGTTGTCATTTCACTACCAGTAATGACATACTTGAATGGTAGGCCCTATAGGTCTACTAATTAATTAGGCACAAATTTAATTTCTTATTCTAGGTATTCTTTTTTCTATAAAAAGACCCTGGGCATGCTGGTTCCACTTTGACTAGCCTTATGGGGGCCACTTGTTATATTTTTTCACCCATTCCATTAATAGGTACCGGTAGTTCTAAGCCAATAAACTAAGCTTGCTTCTAAAGCTTCTGAAAACCAGGCTGTATAGTGTATATAGTTAAAAGATAACTCCTGCACATCATTAGCATATTCATTTTATTGTGACTACTATCTTACGTTATCTTAATTGCTGTTGTTTGCAGTGTGTCATCTGGTTTACAATATTATAAATGGATTATTTGGAATCTAGATAATAATGGAAGTATAGACCTACCGAGCTGTAGAATGCATGTAGGCCGAAACCTCATTCTGACAAACAATAATATGCTGTCTGCCTGCTACTCTGCCTGCTTTTCGTTGAAAGTAGCCAAGACTTAAGAATAACTACTTTTCAATTAGGGATGTCAATAGGTAGCCTACCTGAACATTTTTGGGGGCCTACCTCGGTCGGCAGGGTGTGTGATTTTTTAAATTTTTATTAAAAATATTAAAATTAATGATTTATTTGATTTAAATCAACACTATCGACACTAGCGGATCAAATCAGTTAGAACTCTTGTGTAAATGAAGGAATAAAATGAAGAAAAAATGCATTTGATTTTAATCAATGATTTTTATTAAATAAATCAACGATTTAAATCAAAAACACCCTGTACCTACGTGTTGTCTTGAGTCAGGCGTAGTAAATTCTATTTTTATTGTCATGACTGGTTGTGTAGGCCTAGGTGTTGCAATTCTCTAGGGCACTCTTAAATGCCTGATCCTCTAGCAGTAGGCCTACAGACGTACAAAGCAAAGTCCGCTAACTATGTTTGCAAAGAGGTTAATATTGTGAAAATGATTCACACACCTTTATATAGCCCTATGTATGCCTATTGAAATACTGTGGTGAATATTTTATAATTGACAAAGAAATAGAACAATAATGGCAGGTAGGCACCAATTACCAGTTGGTAGCTGGTACAGGGTAGGCCTTACCGGTATTGAAAAGTTGGAACCGTACCCACGGTCACTGGACATCCCTAATTTTAATGTCAAAGGTTTTAGGGGCGCTGAGCTTGGCCCAACTTAAATGTGAAATTTCCAGAAAACATGCAATTTGCTAATAGCCTTTGTGTATATATTCATTACGGGTTATCAAAATTCATTGAATACCAATTGCTGTTGCCTATCATGTGTAGATTTAGATGTAAGCCTAATATTTTGTCTCCCATTGTTCATTTCAGGTCTAGAAAATGGGCGCTCGTAACAGCAAACGCTCTGTTGACATATCAGGCGCAGGAAGAGAAGCAGTAGATGATCCGCAGCCCCTGGATGGCAAGTTGGAAAAGATTGAAGAAGGAGCAAAAGTCGCAGTAAATGGCGCATCTCATTCGGAGCCGAAGATTGCTCATGTAAGTTTGCGCTCAATTTGTTCTTTCACCCTGTGCTTTTCTGGGCAAGAAATTAAGTCTCTAAAACCTTATTTTTAAACCGTGTGTTGTTAATAGGCAATTGAACATTGGTGATTTACAAACATCGTGCTTACGCAGAGCTTTCTAGTTCCTACAAGACATAGGCCTACTGTACTATTTTTTTGGTCCATGCTACCTTTTTGGGCAACTTATGCATTTTTAGTCCTTACTTTATTATCCTTCCCATTATTTCTCCTATTCTATTATTATTATTGTATATGTACATAGTTTCTTTTTTAGATTATATTTTGAAATTTTCCCACAATGCAAAATGTTTGTAAAAATAAATTCAATTTATTATGTCTAGGCCTACATAGGCTTAGTCAATTTTGGAATATATATTTAGGGCCTGACCTAGTACAATAATAATTTGGTCCCTTGAAAAATGATAACTATTGGTTTCATTGGACTTCTTAAATCATCCATATTCATGTTGTTGGTCTTTTTGTCCACTTCATGACGCAGTGGAACTTCACTTGACAAACTCTTTGTGGCCACTCTTCATTAATGTTACTAATTGAAACCGTAATGGGCTCAACTGATTAGGTTTTACCACCCACCCGTCAAGAGATGCGAGTTAAATTGAAACAGTGCCTCCTCTACAGTAACTTCTATTTAAACATACTACTAAAGTAGTGCCCTATGTAGGTAGGCCTACTTGATTCTTTAAGCAGCATTTGCAATTTAAGGGTTTTGTCAAACTCATTGAGAGTGTAGTATTCTGTATCAACATGTTTAGCTGTATAAATGTCTGCATTTCTGTCCCTCATAAGGAATATGCATGCATGCTGTCCAGCATAAAGTGATAGGTTCCAGTAAGGTTAGCTACTGTATTGATATAGTAGGCCTGGATATTTCTTCTTGCAACCTCATTTGTCAATATTTCTTGATTTACACTTGGTTCTGTTCACTGTTATTGGATCCATCCTGGGCCTTGTTCCTATCCTCTTGTCGTATAGGCCTAAGGATTATTAATTATTATCACCAAAACTATTTTGACCTTATTTCTTCATGATGTAAAGATGGCTAGATGCAAGATGTAAAGCACTGTTATTTTTCTAGTAGTTGACCATGTAGGCCTAGGCCTACTTAAATCAATGCCAATCCCAATCATGTAGGCCTAAAGCTAGTGATACCAGAATTTGGTCAATTCATGATTTTAAAAAAAAAACACTTTTTAATTTACATTTTAAATATTGTTAAAGGTCTGGTTGTTAAATGTATTTGTCTGCGGCTAATAGTTTCGGATGTTCGGCACTCCCACAGGCTGTGGTTTGACTTGATAAGCGTCACTACTGAAAAGATACAGTATCCTGTGTAGTGGAAGTGACATCAGGGGAGATAAAGGAACCCAAGTCATGCAATAGGGGAAAGTCCCATTTGCAGGCAAACATTTCCTGCACATTACATTTCTTAGAAAATATACTTGTATGTAGGCCTGTGTTATTTAAGTCCAGAATTCATATGATTAAGGGCCAATTATACTGACGGGATACAAATCGTTCTATAAGAGGATATTTGAAATATTTTAGGCTATGGTTTTACACAAGTCTAACTTTGGGTTAAATGCTGCTACCCTGCTGTAGCCTTGGATAAGTTATCCGTTGCAATATATTGCAGGTTTTGAATATTTTCCTTTGACTTTTGGGCTAATGTTGGTCTAATGGTTAGGGTAGGTTCTGTTCTGTTCTGTTTATGGCTCTGTCATAAACATTTCAAAACAATTCATGTCTCGTAAGCTTGGCAGTTCTATGGGATATTTGCTGTCAAACTATTTAAACACTTGGCAATATTATGAAAACTACTCCGATGACATGCACATATTATCCTTTAACCTACAGTTTCAATATGTTTATGTTAAAAATTAGAGGTGAAAAAGTGTTCCAGAATAAACCGTTGCGTTCCCCCAGCTTGTGCGCCCCTACACTGTAGGAATTTCATGGCCTCTTTTCAACTAGAACTACTTGCAAAGCTCCTACGAAGGAGCGTAGACCATTCTAGCCTTGTTTCTATTGTGCTGGACACAGCTAATAAATTGTAGCATGCTTCATTGTTCCCTAGCAGCACACTCATCATTTGAACGGTTGTCAATTTATCTGATTGGACTGTGAATGCCTCATGCTAATCTAATATACATATTATATTGCTTGGTGCAAAGATCCATTGCAAACCAACCAATATTTGCACAGTGGCAGTTACCATCCTACTTATACAAATATAGCCGTGCTGCACTGAAAGATATCTCTAGGCATTTATCCATTGAACTGGTGAGATGGGGAAATGTAAAGAACAGCTTTACAGTGATTCCATGTTATGGGTGTGACCGTCTGCATAGCTTTTCATTGTTTGTAGGCCTAATTGCTAAAACTTCAAACCATATAATTAAAACATATTATTTCTGTAACTGGGGCCACTTTACTACTAAATCCAAAAACTAGTACAGCATACTACTAATAAATATAAAATATTATTTTGCTGTTATGGGTAGAGACTAGAGATACTTTTTTTAGCATTTAAATTAAGAATATTTAGCATGAATTTTGACAAATATAGCATTTTTGTATCATTAATTGGTTTCCTTTCCACTAAAACCCTAAATGTAGGGTGTTTCTTACACTTATAATTGTAAATGATGAATTATAGGAACATTTCAACTCAATATAGTCACATAAAACGCTAGAATGCATTGCTAAACTAGTTCTCAATTGGCATTAAAAGCATTATTTTTAGTAAAATTAGCATTTTGTAGCATCAAAAACCTAAAACGCTAAAAACCCGTATCTCTAGATGACTTTATTAAATTATTAAATTACATGGTTTTCCAATCATGGATAAAATGCAATAAGATTTAGCCTACTTTTATAAGTAGGCCCAGGGTTGGGTCAGTAGAATATTACGCGTAGAAAATGCGGCTGTAAATTTTTATCTGATCGATTTTCTTTGACAAATAATTACAGTTAGGGCTTACGTACTCAAGGTGAGGTAGGTCTAGGCCTTTGTGCTTTGTAGTATTAACTAGGGGGCTAGTACTTAGTTAGAAAGCAAATCAATCCACACACTTCCCCCCCCCTACTTGGTGGAATTACATAATGTACCGGTACTAATACCTACCGCCTACCGGGTAGTATCATCTGTCCGGTGAAGAAATAGGCCTACATCATGCTAATACCCTGGATTGGTTAATGGCTTAATAGTCTCTGATTGGCTATTGTCTTTGGAGGCAAATTTGAATAAAAATAAAAATAACGGTACCGGGTGTGTCAATTTATAGTATGCGCTCCTTTGATTGGAACATGCATCTGGATTAATTTGTTGGAACACATTGGAGGAACAAATGTAATTTTGTTGTTAACTTTAGGCTAAATTATCAAATTAAAATATGAAATATAATACTATGATACTTTGATTAGTGTTTGAAGTGTTTCAATGTGGAACTTTCAAGAGTGCTATGAAATATTTCAAGAGATTGTGAAACTTAAGTATTTGTGGCATTTAAGTGTGAGTAGCTGATTTATATGAACTTTAATAGAGTTTTAGAGATAGTGGTATGTTATGTTGGTACTAGTACCAACCTTCTGCACACAAACAGCTGCTTGTTGTGGGGCCAGCGGTTTAGCCGTGGTCGCCTAGCCGGTTCTCACTCGGAACACCAAAGTTAAGCAACCTCGGGCGTGGTCAGGGAGAGAGTGGGTGACCCCTCTGCCCTGAAACTCGCGTATATCGCTGGTTAGAGCAGATTGAGGGTTCGAGAGTTAGTGTAACGGCTTTGTTCTCCTCGACGTCTGCTCGGCAGTCCGGGTTAGTGAAGGAGCTTTCTCTCTCTCTCTGGCCAATGGTAGGTCAATTGTTTTAGTAGGTCTGCTAATATTCCTAAAGTTTATCAATAACTTTTACAAGTCTAATAGTTTCAGCACCAATTATGAGGTAACATTTCAATGAATCAATGATGTACTGTATCTTCTTTGTCATGTATAAAAAATAGGCCTACCTTATTTATGAGAGAAAGCTAATTTGAATTATGTTTTTCTTGGAAATTGGGATATTTCACAAAATTTCAGCATTTTTTGAAAGTTCAAAAAAAAATCATGAAATTTTCAAATACTAACTTGATACTTAATGCATTTTTAAGTTTTGATACTAAATGCATTTTTGGATGAGCGAAGCAAAGACTTCAATTTCACCGACCCCCCAAAAAATTTAGCTCGGGTGTTTTTTTTTTTTTTTTTTTTTTTTTTCCGTCTGTTCGCTCTCTACCGGGCAAATGGCATATCCGATCTTGATGAAAATTGAAGGGGACCTTTGAAATCTCTAAACTTAGACTTGCTACGTTTTTGGGTACAATCGAAGAAATATTTCTCATGATATCGTACTTTTACGATTTTTTTCGATTTTTAGTGCGATATTTTCGTGACATTTGGGCCGATTCTGACCAAACAGGTGGGGCTACAACGTTCATATTTCACATGGACATTAAGGTAATGGTGATGTAGTACCTTTTGAAAGAAAAAGTTGAAAAAGTAAGCCCGAATCTATAGAAATAAAGCTTTTAATATAGGTTTTTTGATTTTTAGTGCGATATTTTCGTGACATTTGGACCAATTCTGACCAAACGGGTGGGGCTACAACGTTCATATTATACATGGACATTAAGGTTATGGTGATGTAGTACCTTTTGAAAGAGAAAGTTGAAAACGTTAGCCAGAAGCCATAGAAATAAAGCTTTTAATACAAGTTGTTTGCGGTAAATAATACCAATTGACAGGTAACAACAGAAACTTGACAACAATCACCTACAATGCGTAGGCAGCAAAACAAAGCACTTGCAAAAGTAAAGATAGGCCTATCCCACGCAAACTAAAAACTTTAAAAAGCTCATCCATCAACGCGGCGGGACTTTAGCGTTTTCCTAGTTAAGTTTACATTGCGGTATACAAGAGTATATCACCGGTAGTTAAATTATTATGTAATATAATAACATGTACCCTACCTTTGATTAAAATTAAAATAGGTTATGCAAAATACATACGGGTAGTGTAAACTTGTTTGGTTGTCATAAGCAGAAGCTTGAGCAATCGGTAGGGGTCCAGGAAAGATTTTTTTTTTAAATTGAAAAATTATGCTCATTGAAATTCAAATTATGCTTTATTTTGCTTTTTCGTTATTTTTTAAAAACATTACTAAATGCGCCTTTTCCGTGCGATTAAAAGTGGTAAATCTAACAATCAATTCAGGCATGATTGGTAAAGTCAGGTAAGGATACTACAAATCACTGACAAAATGGTTGTATTAGTGGAAAACGTCATTCAATGAATTTTTGGCGTGATTTTTCTGCAATTAATGCTAATAAAACGGTTAATTTTGCTAATTGGGCGGTAAAAAAAACAATAAAAAGCTTTATTTCATGTTTTCGTGCAAAAATGGAAAATTTCTCCTTTTGGTGCGGTTTCAAATTGCATTATTTTAATATCATAAGCAATGAAATCTTATGAAAAACCTGTTTCAGGTATTTTAAAGAAATGTCATTTTTTGCTTACTGCGAAATCCCTGGATCACTAGTGATCGGTAACAAAACATGCGTCTATAGGCCTACTTATTTTGTTTACAAAAGAAATTAAGATTTTTAGTATGGTTTGAGCTTTGAGTTGGTGAGACGGGATGTCTATTGTCTTTCATCTTATGTCTATAGCTAGGACTATGTAGACCCTACAATGTTAGGGTATATCTGTTTCGCAAAACTATGGAAATAAGACGCTAAAAACTTATAGGCCTAGCTATATAGGTTTATTATATAACGGAATACCGATACATGTAGAAATATTTCATTTTCCTTAATAACAAGAAGAATTTTTGCTCAATTCTTATAGGTTTGATCTATTTGCATTGATATCCATTAAATCCATATTTATATGGAAAGGCTAGTATATATCTTCATTTTGAAAAGGTCTTATTCTTTCAGATTTAATACGAGATTTTCTATTGTTTCTTAGGATGTTGAAGTTAGCTATTGCTTCAAAGATGTTTGAATCTAGATTTAAAAACTTGCTTTTGATTGATTTTGTAATTTTTTTGCATATTTGAGTATGTTATGTGCAGATATTTGTATGATGTCTTTAGCTAGGTAGGCCTAATTAAGATGTTTAAAAGCATGTTTAGCAGATACCACTTTGAAGTTTGAACTTTTTATTTAATAAATAATTTTTAACAACAAATACATATTCTTGGCCTACATATTGTCATGTAGGTAAATTCGCCTTGTAGTATTGTCATGACTGTAGTCCTATGAACATCGATAAAACACACACAACATAGATCTCACCTTGTCAGGAACCCAGGACCTTCCATACAACGGCCGCTTGGCAGGGGGCACGTAGCTTGTCCTGAAATCCCTAGGCTAGTTCCTAACATGTAGGGATCTCACTATAGGTCAGAGGGCATCTTAGGTAACACAAATTAGAACATTAGGTAAGTTAGACAACTGCCCATGCTTAAAAAAAACTAGGAAAACGCTAAAGTCCCGTCGCGTTGATGGATAAGCTTTTTTTAAAAAAATTTAGTACGCGTGGGATCTCTTTACTTCTTCAAGTTTAATTGCAAAATCATTTTTGTTAAATTAGAATAATTTATATAAAGTACTAATTGCTAGGGTAATTAGAATGTCAAATATCTGTAGGCCCGAAGATTGCTTTATGAATGCATTGTAGGTGATTGTTGTCAAGTTTCTATAGTTACTTGTTAATTATTGTTGTACATTTCAAAAAACTCATATTAAAACCTTTATTTCTATGGATTCTGGGTAACTTTTTCAACTTTTTCTTTCAAAAGGTACTACATCACCTTCACCTTAATGTTCATGTATAATATGAACGTTGTAGCCCCACCCGTTTGGTCAGAATCGGCCCAAATGGCACAAAAATATTGCACTAAAAATCGAAACAAATCGTAAAAGTATGATATTCATGAGAAATATTTCTTCGATTGTACCCAAAAACAATACAAATATAAATAAAATAAATATAAAATAGGCCTAATATAAAAGTTCAGAGATTTCGACGGTCCCCTCCAATTTTCATCAAGATCGGATATGCCGTTTGCCTGGTAGTTAGCTAACAAACAGACAGAAAAACAAACATAAGAAAACAATAAAAAAACACCCGAGCTACATTTTTTGGGGGTCAGTGAAATTGAAGTCTTCGCTTCGCTCATCCAATAAAGCAACATAATGAGCCCAGAGAATGTGCGGTACTGCCTACCCTCCCAACATGTGCGTGCCTAACACGTGGCTTGGTTCCTACCAGCCATGACTTGGATTAACCTGAAGTTATGTCGGCATGACCTGGCTGACCACAACCGTCCCGACGCTCGGAAGAGGTCACCCAACAATACTTGTTACCACAAACACTTACCACACAAACACACGTCGTGTTGAGTTCTGGAGTCGGAGAGAGCGAGCTTGTTTCCGATCACGTTGAGACTACCAAAAAGTTCTGTGTCATCAAGTCCATGGATTGAACTGTCAACGGCTACGCGCTTCTACCGATATCTCTGTCTCCGTCTTTTCTTTGCTAATTATCTTCTGTCTTCGTCTTACTCATTACATTGCAACGATATTAGTTTTGCATACTTCAAAAGTAACACCTAGATTTACGGTGTCAGTCGACTCGAGTATTTTTAGGTTAGGATATCTTGCAATCTATCCTGACAACTCCAGGAGGTACTTGTTCATTAACAGGACCCCCCTCAATTTTTTGGTAATTGATCCCCGTCGTCGTCGTTTTTTTTACTTATTTCTGTTTACAATAAATAATTACAACTTGCGAGGAGTTGAATATGACTCGGACAGTGAACTTGACTCACTTGTTCAACGTGACTCAGGCGAGTACAGTACATTGAAACGCGTAGGCCTACATGAGAGCAGTCGTCGCCGTGCAGCTGACATTGACGTTCACGGACACCAAGTGAACCTTCAAAACCTTTAACGTGGCTATTTTAAACGAAAGTACTTTTCCATTGAAAGTCCTTCATATTAAAATCGCGACGTTAAAGGTTTTGTAGTGTGGTGTCACTCCTGGCACAAAGTTTGTAGCCGGAAAGGATGTTTTCGAGGCTTTGTTCGAAATAATTGTGTTTTCCTGGCCTCCCGAAACTCAGATGGAGTAGATGTAGTAGTTATGATTGTCTAATGAAATTTTTATTGAATTTTTACATTTTTTTTTGGGGGGGGGGGGGGGGTCCCGTTAATGAACAAGTACCCTCCAGGAATATTCCATATTGATGACAATATTTTACATCATCAACATATTGTTCACTATTTTCTACCCGTGTGTAGAAAAAAAAAATCTACCCGTAATGACCCAACCCTGAATTTAGGCCTAGCCTACTATTAGTGTTGTAGCAGGGTGACTACGGGTGAGATGCAGTTACAAGAATGTCAACCAAAACGTGGTTTCGATGTATGATTTTGTGTTATATTGACATGAATTTTCAATCATGATTATTTAAATGATTGCATAATGAATCATATTAATTATTAATGATGCATAATGTGTTGTAGGCCTATAGGATGCCTAATAATTAGAGCGAGGAACATCAAGCAGTTTAAAATCCAAGTTAAAACGCTTAATTTAAAAAATGGCACGTAGTGCATCTGTTTAAAAACTGTCTTGTGGAATCTTTCTGCACTAAAAATTAAACCACTAAGATTGTAATGAAGACAAACAAGTAAAACTATGTTACAAAAAATGAAAAGGGCAATATAAAACTGATTCTCGATACGTTTGGGAAACACCTTGTGTTCTTCTTTTTACATTTGTCACCCGCCACCTGATGTAATAAATTAGGTATCAAAGCTCCCATATTGAAGCATCACTTCTTCATGACCTTCCTTCTGTGCGTGTGTCCGTTTCAAGATAAAAACTGAACACAGTCTGAGACATGTGTTTGTTTTGCTGACATTGTCCTCCAACAAGGACAATATAATTTTGGTGACCCTAGGGTCATGATGGGGCTAGCTTCACGGAAAGTTAACATAGAAATCCCGGCCCTTACACCACCATCGAGACTAATGCACAAACGGGAACATATTTTTATTTGTATTCCTTTTCATACTGGGACCCGCCATCAACGAGGTTGGAACAGTGGAAGGATGTAGGTTATTTTTTTTTGTTAGCTTCGACAATTCGTTTGTTTTTTTTCTCTCTTTTTGGGTAGGGCCTACTCATGTATCCTTTCTTTTAAACTGTACTGTACTGTATGTATTGTATTGTATTGTATTGTATTGTATTGTACCTATGCCCATAACTAAGCATAAGAGCCAATTACGAAGCTTTCATTTTTTCAATAGTCTTCAGTAGCCTAATAGGCCCTACCAACCCAATAAGCCTTGGTAAATACCGTGGTCTCATCTGTATTTTATTGTGTTTTAACAATCGATTTACAACAGAGCATAAGCTGCACAAGTGTGATGATGTGATGAAAGGCGTTGGTTGTAGTTGTAGCCCTAAATAAATATATGCTATAACACAGGTACACCAAAGTACATTTTTACTAAGCGAGCGTTTCCATTTCACTCTGCCGGAAAACATAGTCACTAGTTTTGTTTTGTTTTTGTTTTGTTTTTTTGTCCTATGTCTCGCCATAACGTTCGAACGGAGGTTCGGATCGAGTTGAAATTTGGACCATCCGCAAGCTTCGATCTGGATTGAATGCCATTAGTTTTGTGGCAAAATCGTTCAAAAAAATACAAAGTTACATTAAAGTTAATCAAAAGTTTTTTTTCAAACTAAACTGCGACAAAATCTGAGGTGGCCAAATCATTTAGAATGTCCGTTCGTTCACGAGTATGCTAATTTTATTTTGATCCGATAAGTAGTGTAGATGGAAATTACATTTTAACAAAAGTAACGTTACCATGGCAACGAAAAGTTGTACAAGGTTTCTGGCCACTATGCACTGCCACCTAGAAGTAATCAAAATAATATCCAGGAAGCAGTGTATTATTTGTTACCAAAGAGTTAAAATAGTTTTCCCAAGGAAATGATGTAAAGGTTTACCCAAATACCTTGGCAATAATAAATAATATTGGAAACATGGCCCAGTGGACAGCGAACGTCAAAAATATTAAAATTAAAAAAAAAATGTGCCAACTATAGCACGTGCTGGATTCAACGCTTCCAACTGAGCGTTTCCCAATATTAAAAAAATATATGTACAAGTTATTGTAAGTTTGATTATGAATAGGCCTACAATTTTATTGTTTGCAGTAGTACTTAGTTTTCTTGCTCTGGCATAATAGGCCTATAATAGTATGACAAAAGCTTATAGGTGCATCGCTATAGCGGAGCTTTATTGATTTAAGAAGTAATTTAAGCAAACTGGTTATTTGCTCAATGAATTTCAGTGAAGTCTTAACAGTTCCCGACTAGAATGCTGGTCTAATATACTAGGCTGGGCCGGGGCGACACCGTGGCTAGCCTCTCATGTGGACATGATTCCTAGTTGGGTTATTGTACCCTTTCATACCTTTAACTCTAATTAATCAGCTGTAATTTGTACATATTAGGCCCAATTGTAACAGGTTTTATAGTAGGGTTTTACGAGTAGGGATGGGCAAACGTTTGAAAATGTTTGGTTTGAGTCGAAATTTAAGCTTCCGAGATCTTGCTGATTAATAATTTTGTACATAACCGAACTTTGATTTGAAATGATTTAGGCCTACTTCTTTCCTGTACCTTGCCTTTACTATGTCCATTAAAATTAAGACACCAACATATGATTAGCATGGTAATTTGGCATTGTCATTTTAATTTATGTTTTATTGTGAAAACAATTTTCTTTTCTTTTTTGTAGTAGGATAATTGGGGATTTTTTTGTCAGTGCAAAAACAGTTATTCTTTGATATGTTTGTATGGAAACAATAATCAAAATGTGCTGATGCTCTGTGTGGTTAATATTAAGCATCTGGTTAATTTAATTCAATAAAACTCAGTAAAATGACTCTACTAAACGTCTGAAACATTAACCCTTCCCAACTAGTCACAACCCGTTTGCGTAATTCGCAACCTTCCGCCACCGTTAAGTCTGTAAGTGGTCGACCTCGTAAACAACACTGCATTGAGGCAGTGGCAAGGGAGCGGGATATATGAGTATCCATTACGCACACCTAGTCGGTGAATCATTGCGTTAGGCCTACATAGTGTCCAGTTCCTTACGCGAGAGGTGACTGCCACTCATTACAACTGCAATCTAAAGCACAAGTGGCAGCTTGGTAAAGCAGATGATTAATTTCAACCACACACCTTACTAAATTCTTAATCAGGTCTGCCCTACTTGGCGCTCGTCCTGAATTGTGTATTAGACCTATATCCTGCTTCCATTGTTGGAAATACTACCGTTTCGAGACTGTTTAGTGATTGCTAATGGTGATCCTTGGCAATTGACGACTTGAAATGTACCCGCCTCCTGACGTCACGAGGCAACATGGCGGAATTAGTTGGTATAAATCCTCATTTCGCAAGTTGGCGCCTGCTGAACGGTGCAACACTTATCACGCTCTAACTTTTATTCTATTCATTATTTGGACAATATTTAAATGAATAATATTTAGCAAATATATCATTACTTGTAATAGCGATTATTTTGATTTTTTTGACACAGTCGTTAGCTTGTTATAACAATGTACACATCATTCATTTGAAAATTATCAATGACTTTAAAGTTTTCTCAACAATTTATTTGACAAAAAACTACTGATCGGATTTCGACAAGACCTCTTTAAAAATATGCATCAGACTGTTTAAACAAGAAATAAACTAACTTTCTAGATAGAAAGTGCACTGAACAAAACTTTGCAGCATAGAGTAATATGCAGGGTATGTGTTTTTACCTAAAATACGCACTCTTGACGTGCGGATGAGCCATGAAAAAGTGCATGCTGCATATTACTCTATGCTGTAAATTTTCGTTCAGTGCACTTTCTATCTAGAAAGTTCTTGTCTAAACAGTCTGATGCATTTTTACAAAGAATTCTTGTCGAAATCCGATTAGTAGTTTTTTGTCAAATAAATTGTTGAGAAAACTTAAGTCATTGATAATTTTCACATGTGTGATGCATACATTGTTATAACAAGCTAATGACTGTGTCAAAAACATCGAAATAATCGCTATTACAAGGAAAGATATATTTGCTAAATATTATTCATTTAAGTATTGTTAAGGTGACCAGACGTACCGGTTTGACCGGTACGGTACCGTTTTCAGAACACTTGTACCGGTGTCCCGAGAGACTGGTTAAAATGTCGTATTTGTACCGGTTTGCAATTTTGGAGGGGAAATGTCCCGGTATTCAGTCAACTGTACAATGTGGATGGATGATGTTTCACGTGAAAAAATACACTTCTCTGATAAATACTAACAGTAATAACATTGAAATAGTTCTACCACTTCCAAGAAGATAATTCATTTTCTCTAGGGGTGTGCTAGTATTATTCAATGATTTTGGTGGAGGTGCCGGGTCGCGCTTAAGTGTGAAAACGTAAATATCGTTATCTATTCTTGGCGTTACCTTACCAACCCTGAATATGCATAATACTAACCTCAGTCTCTGATACAAATTTGTGTTCTTTTTGGAAGTTCTGAACTTTTTTTGGCACATATGATAAAAATATGTCAATAGGCCTATAATGTTTGTATCAACATTTTCATGTAACACCACTTATACTACTGAATTATGTCTTAGTCTAGCCCTAATAATATTTTTGCTTGATCATTAAAATGATCTAGAGAGAGATTACATTCTAAATCAATTAGATGTTACTCTTTCACTTTTGGAGCCAAATTATAGACGTATTAATAAATAAAATTAATATTGAACATTGTAAAAAAAAAAATGGTCAAAGAGTAATAATGAAATTTAAAAAAGGACTTAGTACTCGGACTCAATACTAGAGTTATTTTAAGACTCTGACTCGACTCAAATTAAAAAATCAAGAGTTGCACACCACTAATTTTCTCAGTCATTATTTGCATTGATTTTGTTTATAGAAAATGAAAATGTAATAATCATGCAACTGAACTACGTTTTTTATTAATTACATAGCCTACCTACACTAATTATTTCGTTGTGAAGACAAAATGTATTGAAAGTTAAAACATGCATAAATTAAATGCATTTTCAATTATCTTTATTATTATTGATTATAACTTCATTAGTATGATGCCCTCATCAATAAATTACACGCATTATTTTCTGCTGAGTGCTTGTATTTTAATTTATAATATCATTTTTAAACCACTAGATAAAGATTTTATGACTGCATAAATGTACACATTAAAACCATTTTTAATTCATATTTTCATGTCAGAAAGCTGTTTTCTGGGCATTTGACCAAATATATCTCAAAATAAAATTTGCCTCCAGCGGCTGGGGCTCTGCCCAGACCCCGAAATGGTCCGGGAGTACAAAGTACATATTCTAACACTTTAGTTGTCCCGGTTTGTAACTTTCAAAATATGGTCACCTTAAGTATTGTCCAAATATTGAATAGAGTAAAAGTTAGAGCGTGATAAGTGATGCAACTTGCGAAATGAGGATTTATACCCACTCACAGTCATGTGACCTATCGATCGTTTTAAGCTCCGCCCATTTTGAGTCATCAATTATGACTATATCACTAGGCTAGGCTTACATGTCCCATCCCTAGATTCACTAATCTTTATGTACACAATTGCATGGGAAATGCATTACTGTTCTGTTTCAAAGATGGTAGTGCTACTCCATGAAACTTTATTTGCAATGGCCACATTCAAGAATTGCTTGACATACCCGAATTGCCTTTTTACTCTCTTTGTTAACTGTATGTTTTTCATTAGCCTACTCAATTGTACCTCCTATCCCTATCCTACACCTTCATACATTCTACTGATTGTAATAATTCAAGGACCATTCTTAACCCATCTGCACCCGTAAGCGGACTAGTCCGCGAATCATAGCCTGGTCACGGAAGCCATAAGCGGACTGGTCCGCATTTACGCGCGCTTCCATTCAAACTGCAGTAGTATCAGCTCCTATCGGCCAATTGTTCTACTTTTTGTTGCATTTACCGCGTCAAGCATGTAGTGACATCTAGTGGTGTTCTTTGGTACCGGTACTCTTACGGCAAAAACGTGAAGCTACAATCGACTTTGTTATTGACGTGAAACTTGCATTAAAGGCCCAGTCCACTCTTCAAACATCATTTGAATTTTAAAAAGATTGTATGTTATCATAGAGATCAGAAAAAAATTCAACGAAATCGCTCAACAAGTTTTGAAGCTATTCGCGCGCCTTGTTGGCTGCACCCTTCCTAGCAATACGTCACTTGGCGTGAGCCCACTCGCATACCGATAGCCAGGTAGAGGGTTGGCGGAGCCCACCATTGTTAGGCGATCACTCGGGTAATGAAAACTTGTAAGAAAACTGCATGTACCTTGTGCTTTAGTGTTTCATATTTATGTTGTATATTTGTGTTGTTTTTTAAATCTTGTGACAATGGTGAACACGTGGTGTGTCTATTCGGATGTAAAGTAATGAGCGTATAATGATCGTGGCATTTCGTTATATATAATCAATAAGACACGATTTCCTTCACTACAATAAACAGTAACTTTGCAAAATACATTGATTGAAAGAAATATACCATAATATGTATTTTTCCTATGTTTGTGTGATCCAATGGTGTGATCGCCTCTACACGATACGGCCCGGCCTCCCTGTCCCTCGCTCAGTCATCGCTGTGACTGAAGGTAGCAGGTAGCGGGCGACCGGCCGAGCTCGTTTCTCTCCCCCAAGTGACGTCACACGTAGTCTTAGCGCGAGCTAGTTCAAATGTAAATAAATCCGATTTCGTTCAACCGATTTTGAAAATTCTTTTTCTACATACGTAGAACAGTACATGGAATAAAATAGCTGTTACGATTTCAAGACAAGACTGGGCCTTTAAATAATGGCAGATTCGGATCAACCAAAGCGTCATTCTCGGCAAAACAATCCAAAATCAGACAATTTTTGGATGTTTTGGATTTTAGTCGTATGCATAGAACCGGTGCAGATATAGTAAGTGAAAGTGACAGCGAAAAAGAAATGTGCGTGGGTCATACTCGTAGCCCTACAAATTCGTGTATTGTTAGTTGTGAACAGGCCTAGGCCTAGAAATAATGCTACAGTAATAATAAGTGATAGTGACAGTGATGATGTTGATAACGTTGTTCTTACTGTACTACGCTGCAACTTCGATGTGCAGAGGGCAAAAGTGCGCGGTTTCCGTGGGCGCGCTAGCGTTTTGGGGCGCTGGTGCGGATGGGTTAACTAGAAAACCTATTGGATCCTGGGACTGCATAGTGCTATTCATTGGTTAGGGCCTATGTTTTGTTGCAGGGTGTTTCCTCATTTTCTTATTAGCTTGATATAACTGTAATATCATTTGTAGTGTTGATCCCCAGATAAGGGAGTAGAGCGATCTGGTACTGGATATTACTTTTCATTAATTATGTAGTGGGCCTAATTGAATTAAATCCTATTAACTGTATAATACCGTATTTGAAAATAATTACTGGTTTAATTGTAATTGGTATGTTTTTGTCTTCAGGACGAACAAGTGTCAAACGGAGATCCGATGAGCCCTCCCGAAGCGGTGACGGTTGCGGAAGTAGCCGGACCAAGCTCTCCGACCGAGGAAGTGCAGGAAGAAGCAGCCGAGACCGAACAGATACAGCCCCCAAAGAAGAAGGAGAAAGTGAAAAAGAAGTGGTCGTTTAGGTCTATTAGCTTCTCAAAGAAAGACAAGAGTAAACCAACCAAGGATGACAGTGCTAAGGAGGATGCTGATACAGTACCAGCAGTAAGTAGTTATCTTGATAGGGTCATTTATCTCGGCTAGTGAAGACAACATGTAACCCTTACCTGTATGAGTGTAGGCCTATACTAGGAAAACGCTCAAGTCCCATCGCGTTGATGGATGAGCTTTTTTGTAAGTTTTTAGTTTGCGTGGGATCTATTTACTTATCAAGTGCCTTTTGAACGCATTGTTGGTGATTGTTGTCAAGTTTGTATTGTTACTTGTTAATTGTCATTATAAACATTAAAAACTCATATTAAAACCTTTATTCTATGGATTCTGGCTAACTTTTTCAACTTTTTCTTTCAAAAAGCAATGCATCACCATTACCTTAATGCCCATGTGAAATATGAACGTTGTAGCCCCACCCGTTTGGTCAGAATCGGCCCAAATGTCACGAAAATATCGCACTAAAAATAAAAAAAAAATTGTAAAAGTACGATATTCATGAGAAATATTTCTTCGATTGTACCCAAAAACGTAGCAAGTCTAAGTTCAGAGATTTCGATGGTCCCCTCCAATTTTCATCCAGATCGCATACTATATGCCGTTTGCCCGGTAGAGAGCGATCAAACAGACAGAAAAAAATGGAAAAAAAACACCAGAGCTAAATTTTTTTGGGGGTCGGTGAAATTGAAGTCTTCACTTTGCTCATCCAATTATCTAGCTGGGAACAGACTTCAGAGGATAGGACACGTGTTTTCAGCTAATTTCTGTTCGTTCGGCTGATTGGCATCAGAGTTGTTTGAAATTTTTCACAAAGGTCAAGGAAGATGTTCTGTAGGGCTCTACAGTGGTACTTTTTGAAAAATGGTTTTAGGTGGACGCTAAAAAAGGAATTGATTTTTACAATATTGGATTTTCTTAAAAGTAAAAAATTTACAATTTTTAATTGTTTCTGGCTGACAAAAAAACAATATTGATAATCTACGACTGTAGGGCTGTCCATGTATTTAAAGTTTCATTCACACGGGATGCTTCCTGGCCGAGCGAACAGCAGCGGGCGGGGGCCTCTACATGCGGGCCGATCAGGCTTAAAATATATTAAAGAGGAAGCCCCCGTGATTTGATATTCAGCGCGTTCCTTATCTACAGCCATAAATCATTATATCTTTATACAACTACTTGGCATACTTGATAATGAAGTGCATCTGTAGGCCGGACGCCCCTATCATATCAGATTTTCAATATTTATCATAGATCAATCAGAAAATGCGTAGTTATGTTTTTTAAACTATTCGGACATATTCTAAATTCTAAAAATTAAATTCATTTTTTGTTTATTTTCTATAATCAATTGGGTAATGAAAAAGTGCTATGATAGGCCTAGATACCTTCATAATAAATTTTTACACAATTATATAAATACAATAACTAATGCGTATTAAAATTGTTGAGAATATTTGAATAGCAAGTTAAATGAGCATGCCGGCCTCCTCTTAATGTGTTTTTAGTTTTTAGACGTTTAAAATTCACTAACAGACAAATAATTTTCTCCCCAGACCCTTAACTTGACCCTCGCTAGTCGTATTTTTGCCTGACGAGATTAACCCCGTTCGAATTTGGAGGGTGTTTATTAATGGTATTGAAAGTTTGTTACGCGTTTAAAATTATGAATATGTTGCAATTAACTTGTGTATGATTTTTGTTTCATTTTCCATCTTGTGTTTATTAATGGTAGCTGTGCAAAGTATGTTGTGTTTTTATGTTGAGGTGGCAGTAGCAAAACGAAATATTTCTTAGTGATGTCATTCGTGAGTGCTCTGTATGGTGCCGTGGAGGCGGTGGGTGACGCCGTTGTGTCTGCCGAGCACAAGGTGGAGGAGGGTCTGTCGGCCACGCAGGACCAGGTGGAGAAGATCTCGGCCAAGGTCGCGGAGAAGGCGGAAGCTCTGGTCGTCAAGATGGAGGCCATGACCGTCAAGGCGGTCGACTCTGTCCAAGAGATGGTCGGTCTCGGTGGCGACGCTGCCAAGGCCGAGGTAGACAAGGCCGAGGAGGCTTTGACAGACGCCGTCAAGACCACCGCCGAAGTTGTAAACCTCGAAGGCTCGACCGCCAAAGTAACGATGACGGAAGTTGCCGACAACGTGGTGTCCGAAGTCTCGAAGATCGAATCCGCGCTCGGAGAAACTGTGACCAAGACCGATGCCGTCTTATCGGAAGCCGCAAATGTCACTTCCACGGTTCTTGAAGATGTAAAGACCAATGTGGTAGAACCGGAAATCGAAAGGTGCTACACTGGCTTTCCGGACGCGGTAATTAACTTGGACTTGTCTGGTCAAGTAATTCCCGATTCAGGTGTGAGTGTTACCGTGGAGATGCCCCCTCCACTGCCGGCTAGCCCCCCTCCCAGCTCGGCCATCGCTGATGTGGTTTCCAAAGTTGGCGACGTTGTGGAGGAGATCAAAGAGAAGGTAGAAGCCACCGCCACCGACCTGCTATCTCAAGCTACTGCTGTTTTCTCAGAGGTAAGATGTCGTTGATATGTCTGGAATGCCTTGAGAGTCGGAAGTTATAATTTTCTGGTTGTGTTCCCTTGGAAACGATTGGATCAAATGGAATGAGTTTCTTTTGCATCAATATATCAAGACTTAAAACTAGTAAAATAGTTACAAGTTTTGTTTTAAATGTAGTCTTAATTACTAATTAGGTATGCAACGTACCAGAATCTTGAGTATGACTCATGCCATTTCTAGTGATGCAATGATATGAATGATATTGATTAATCACTACGTAGGGCCATGTAAATTTTGCAATGTGTGATAAATCCGAAATGTAGAAAAATGATTATTTTTTACTTTTCTTTAGGGCTACATACCTTTTAAGGTACTATTTTGAGCTAGTATAATAAATCGTTTTTGAAAATGTGACAAACTCCGAAACTCCCGTTATTCTGTGAAATATCTGCATAATTTTGAAATATCAGCGATAACCATGTAGCATAATGCTAAATATACACTACTTTCATCAAAGTCGCTCGACTCCCGAGACGGCTCGACTGTACATGGCTGCTTCTCTGTCTCCCCCCCCCCGCCCTCCATCCTAGGCACGGCTTGGGCTCGCGTGAGTGAGAGAGACGGAGCGCGCTGCGCCATACTATTGCGCAATACCTACACCAGGCAGCCTGCCAAGAGAGAAAGAGAAGAGTGCACTTGCGCTGTTGTTTTTCGAATGCTACGTGCAGGAAAACGTCAGTTTTTATTATTAAGACGCGAACGGAAATTCTTCAGTGACGTACGCGGCAGCCATATTGTTACGTGATCGATTGCAAACTATTAAATTGACCAATTCATGTATCTTATGGTTTTTCGGGTGTTTGGCACCGGTTTCGAATTTTTACGAATACTTCAAATTTTTACGAAAATGATGGGTCCTCTGCAAGAAGGGCCTAACTAAAAAATAACCAAGCTGAGATATAAAGGTTTAAAGTTTTTACTGCTTCCCACACATAATACAGTTTGAATATTAGTTATGTAGGCTTGAACAGGCACATATTATGTAATAAATGAAATAACATATTATCATCAAGTGAATTAGTATCTAGGCTTACTAGCATGTAGCCTTCTCCTATTGGCATACTAGCATGTAGCCTACGGCCAGCGACTATAGCCATGCAGTTGAGCAATCTGACGCGCGAATACATGCGCGCTTCCTCTTCATCGGGCAGGTGCCGCGACCTGGCGGAGCGTGACTGAACAACTACGGATGGCTTATACGATGCACGGGACATCGGAGGAGCCGTCCATAGCATTTTCGGCAAGAAGGGCCTAACTCGAGTTAGGCCCTTCTTGCAGAGGACCCATCGATCATTTTGGATTCGAACGACTAACCAAATTCGAACATTAAAAGATTTGATTCGGGAAAAAGAACATTAAATTTATAAAAAATTAATGCAACTTAGACCTTCCCTACCTATTATTTCCTTGTATGTGTTTAAAAGGAATGCCAAAAGGCTGGATCATGTGAATGACAATGAGATAGGGTGCCAACAGCTTACCTTAAATGGAGTAGGCTCGCCAAACGTTTTCGGTCCACATGACCTTTCTCAGTGAGTAGAGAGAGAGAGACTGAGTTGAAAACTAAAAACTAGGCTAGCTGTTGGCTAGGGGTGAGGGGTGAGTGAATGAGTGTAGATTGGGTGACAGGGAGGGGGTGGTGGAAGAGGGAGGAGAATCACCGTATCACCATACAAGCTGGTGAACTGAGAAGGTGGGAACTGGCCTACCAGTGATAATTTCCTTGTGTTTAAACAGGGCCTTACAAGGCCCTCATTGCAAAAATAAATCCCAATTGTTCAGCTAATTGCGATGATTTTTATTTCTAGACTTATTTGCACTTTGCATGAGGTCCCCACAACTAAATACTGCATATTTTTGTAATTTACACCAATGCGCTAAATTTGTAATTTGAAAATGCTACTAAGTGCTAAATGTTTGTTGAAAGTGCTATATTTCTGTTTTTCTATTGAAACAATGTGTGCATTCTAAGCATACGGTCAGAGTCCGTGCATAGGCTATTTTGTAGGTTATGGTAAAAATTAAAATATATAAACACATGTTTAACCAATTTCTTAGTTAAGAAATGAATGTTTTTGACTTGTTACATCCTAGTATGAGCGGATATTTTACGTCTAAAAAGATTAGAGAATATATTGCCCAGCTCAATGCTGTGATAGTTTATTGACTGTTTATTTTTATCTTGAAAGGGTGAAAATGGCGATGATCAAGCTTCACCCCTAGCAACCTCTGAAGAGACTCATAGCCCCAGCGGCGTCAAGGAAGTGGTCGAGACGCTCGTCAACAACCTGGCGCAGTTGGTTATACCGCAGCAGGCCGAGAACGGGATTGGCGGGTTGGAAGACGAGACGGAGCAAGAACAGCGAGACGAAAGTGCACCCAAGAGCGCCGCCACTGAGACGAGCGCTGAAACTGAGGTAGATCATCATTTATGCACATTTTAAGACTGAAGTTTAAATTCTACGCCTAACAGTAATCATAGGAACAATTTCAAAAATTGTTTTTTGAGTAAACGTGCATTTACCATTTCCGTGCTACAAATGTAGGTATGCTACAAATAGTGAAAAGGCCAATCGGCTAGTTTAGTATAGATTGGAGAAGGGTTGACAGGTTGGGAAAGCATAGAGAACATAAAACCCAGCCTGAAGGGCTGGGGGGCGACAAAACTTTTCACCTGCTGATGACAACTGCAGCTAATTTAAAGTTGTTTGTTACCTTAATCCACGACGCGTTTCGTCCTTCTGGGACTCATCAGGCGGATGGTGGCCACTAAAAATCAGCTAGCTACATGCAAACAAAACTCACAACACATAACCACACCTGTGGTAGGGCCACGCAAGAAGTAAATTCTGCATGCATGTTGTCATCATCAGCAAGGTTACTTTACACACCATTCATACTGGGGCACACAGTCAGCACAAACAGTAAGAGGGCTTTCCTCCCAACTCTGGTGCTCGGGAGACAAGAAATCCATGACTTACCCTGGATTCGAACCAGGACCCTTGGCAACAAGAGAAAAGCTGCCCCTCCTGCTGTTGCTGGGCAAGGGTGCCTCTTCATTCATTCTAAGAGAAAGGGTTAGAGATAGGAAGGATGGAAAGTCACAACACAGCACAACCAGTGAGGGGGCTTCCCTCCTAGACTCTGGTGCTTGGGCGACATGCATGCAGAATTTACTTCTTGCGTGGCCCTACCACAGGTTTGGTTATGTGTTGTGAGTTTTGTTTGCATGTAGCTAGCTGATTTTTAGTGGCCACCATCCGCCTGATGAGTCCCAGAAGGACGAAACGCGTCGTGGATTAAGGTAACAAACAACTTTAAATTAGCTGCAGTTGTCATCAGCAGGTGAAAAGTTTTGTCGCCCCCAGCCCTTCAGGCTGGGTTTTATGTTCTCTATGCTTTCCCAACCTGTCAACCCTTCTCCAATCTATACTAAACTAGCCGATTGGCCTTTTCCTATTTGTAACAAACCAGTCTTTTGACACCTCTATCACTTTCTATCTTTCTTCACCTATGGGGTCGAGATGGGCGAGCCTACTCTACACCCTCTGGTGGGTCCATGTTTCCTTGTTCCTTACAAGTGACTCCTTGTCCTGCTGGGGGTGCCTAGCAGGTGATGAACCTGTTAGACCCTACTCGTCCCTTCCTTCAACCTCTTCACCTGCAGCCAAGAGCTAGTATAGCACATGTGCCTGTGCTATAGCCAAGAGCTTGCAATTTGTAGTATTGTTTCCTTTCGTTTTCGAATCCCAGTCACAATTAGTAGGGCAGCCTCTCTCGTTGCCACGGGTCTTGGTTCAAATCCAGGGTAAGACATGGTTTTTTTTGTCGCCCAAGCACCAGAGTCTAGGAGGGAAGCCCCCTCACTGGTTGTGCTGTGTTGTGACTTTCCATCCTTCCTATCTCTAACCCTTTCTCTTAGAATGAATGAAGAGGCACCCTTGCCCAGCAACAGCAGGAGGGGCAGCTTTTCTCTTGTTGCCAAGGGTCCTGGTTCGAATCCAGGGTAAGTCATGGATTTCTTGTCTCCCGAGCACCAGAGTTGGGAGGAAAGCCCTCTTACTGTTTGTGCTGACTGTGTGCCCCAGTATGAATGGTGTGTAAAGTAACCTTGCTGATGATGACAACATGCATGCAGAATTTACTTCTTGCGTGGCCCTACCACAGGTTTGGTTATGTGTTGTGAGTTTTGTTTGCATGTAGCTAGCTGATTTTTAGTGGCCACCATCCGCCTGATGAGTCCCAGAAGGACGAAACGCGTCGTGGATTAAGGTAACAAACAACTTTAAATTAGCTGCAGTTGTCATCAGCAGGTGAAAAGTTTGTCGCCCCCAGCCCTTCAGGCTGGGTTTAGTTCTCTA